>CM053793.1:267619343-268004343 GCA_028749045.1 Cupressus sempervirens
TTGCATGTCATAGAGTGTATTAAAACTTAGCATATGTATTTAACAAGTGTTCTTCTATTATTGTGTGTTTTGTGCAGTTTAGAGATCAATTTAATGTTGGAGCTGTCCTTCTCCTGATTTCATCTCAGCCCATCGTACTCACATTTCAGTTAGGTCAAGAATTGTTCCTTGCATTTTTGTTGAATATGATTTTCACTTCCATTCTTTTCAATGCTTGGAAATTGTCATTATTATATCCAAAATGTCTGATATGATCAAGGCTTACAATTTTCATGCCTCTTTTTTTTTTTTGGATTTCCTTGTGCATCTGAGAATGTATTGCATTCAGACTAGAAAGTAGATATTGGAAAAGAACCTGCACTATTTTCTGATATTGGAAAGAAGGAACCAGGAAAGAAGTTATATTCTCTTTATTTGAATGTTTTCTTCATGGTAGAAGCCAATGGCAAAGCGAAGAAGCTTAATAACAAAAATTTGGTAGTCAATTTGGGAAAGCTATAACTCTAATTTGGTAGTCAATTTGGGAAAGTTGAAGTGATCATTGTTGTGAAGCCACTTTGAACATTAGAATTGTATTTAACCAAACATTTTAGTTCTTGGTATTTAATAACATCTCTAGATGGAGTTCCTTTCAGCCATCAAACATGGGATGAAGAATATTTGGTACAAGATTTTCTTTCATCACAAAGATTCACAATATCACCTTGACCCTCTTCTTTTTATATATATGGCCGCTATTGAATATAAATAACAGTTAGATTTCAAGAGGAAATACTTGATATTTAAGCCACTTTGATCAAATAGATCTACTAAAAATATTTTTGTAAAGTTATTGGTTTTTTACATTAATGTCTTTTTTAGTTGCTTTCTAGAATCAATCTACGCTAAACCATGCACTAGTGGTAGTAATCATAGCTTCTAATTATGTTGAGTACTTTATGTATCCAATCATGCAATGGTCGATCTAGAAACCCAAAATAGCACTCAACAAAGACTACTTATAGAATAGGAAATACCTTGCAAATAACCCACAAGAGTGGGGTAAACAGTAATAACCCACAAGAGTGGGGTAAACTAACTACCAAAACTAAACAATACAAAATAATTTCTTGGGTCTAGGATCCAACATGGAGCCAAGGCCCTTAATTTTAAGAGACCTCAAAACACACAAAATTGTCTCCACAGATAGCATAAAATTGTAAAGATCTCATGGGGGTAATCACACATTGTCCACATCCAAAAGTGAGGGAGCAACTAGTCACATATCTAGGATCCCAAACTAAAGCAACATGATTGAAGTAACCCAAACAAAACTACTAGCTTACCTCCTAAAACAACATCCATTTCCATAGGACTATTATGAGTGCAAGTAGAATCCAAATGGCCTTACATGCAGAAAACATTGTCCATCTTAATAAGACTATTATGAGTGCAAGTGGAACTTGGGTGACTCATCTCAATGGGATCCTTTGCGTTACATATTGGATTATATTCAATCAATCCTCCAAATTTGGTTGCTTGATCCACAACCATTGAACTAGGGTTGTGATTTAATTAGTAGAAATAATGCCTCTACCAAAGCTAATAGTCTAGATCTAATCATCCCATAAGGGAAAAAGCTTGTTAACATGGAGATACAAAACCCTACTCATGTAGAATATGTCACCACTGTAGTCTACCACACCTCTAGTCACCAAAATACATGATCACCATTAGCATAAAATATAGGGACTAATAATTTTTTCTTCAAACAAAATAGGACATCCTTCCATCTTGAAGGAAAGACCTTAACTACCCATGTTATAGATACCACATTTATGTGCTGAGAGCATTAGGAAGAGGACATCATGTACCCCCCAACAAAATTTCCTAGAGCAAGAAACCCAAGACAAAGAACCTATAGATTTGTTAATCACCTCAACGAGACTTTCAAAAAAAGCTCGACCATAGTGAAACCAAAGAGTAAGGTGATGGATAACCTACAAAGCTTAACCACCCACAAGAGCTCAAAAAATAGTCAGCCACAACAAAGCAACACTTGAAAAGGAACCTAAAGGGAAAGCCACAAACTCCCCACTCCACATTTTTTGTGAGGGATCAAAAGAGTCCACAAAAGCTCCATCACCAATAAGGGACATCTCGCATTCCTCTAATAAGCTATGCCCCATCAAAGAAAAGTAAACCAAGCCCAAAGAGAAGAAGGGCACCTTTAAGAGGCATCTAGTAAGGCATCCAAAATAAAAGCAAGAAGGTCTTCCCCTTGGTTGGCTCCATCCGCAACTTAAGACACCACATTAGAAAATCCATAGCTAAATCTAGGCAAGCATGTGCTGAAATTTTTAATGGTAAAATTAGAGGCCAACAAACCAACTATAGAGGCATACTTTCTTCAAACAACGAACACCAACCAACATGTGAGACCCATGTATAAAGAGAGTGCCCTCTTTGCCCAACTAGGTACACACAAGAGAAACAAACAACACTACACCCTAATGATTAGTTCTGGAAACTTTTGGTGGCTACCATATCTAACGTTGATGCTCAACACGTCTTGAACGACAAAAAATAGAAAACATCCATTTCCATCCTCATGTGCATCCCCCTTTACAACTCCAACCTTAATTGAATTTTCTCCCCCACCCTAACACCATTTTTCCTACTCAAAATCATTATTAAAATTTTTCTATTTAACTATTAATTTGTTGTTAATGATTTATTAAATATAAAATCAATGCCCTTACTCGATTATTTTTAAATATAAAATAACCATTAATATAGTAGAAACCTAATCAACAATGATACTTAAAAAAAGTATAATAACATAAATGTACTACCTAAAATAAAGAAATAAAGAAATATACCAAATAGTATATATCTTTCAAAAAATTCTATTTAATAAGATGTTTTATAAAACAAGAGTTCTGGTTGAGCTGGAGTCCCTGCCTTGTGAGTGTTAAAAAGTACAATTCAAAAGCTCTCATATTGACATGACAGAGCAATATGTTAGCACATGTTTGATGGACCTGAATTTACAATCACCCCTTACATTTGCTTGAGAGCTTCAAAACATTTTGCGATATCAATTTTTATATACCCTATAAATGACATTCGAGTTTGGTAAGGGTAGAGAAGACATTTGTGAACTTGCCTTGCATCTTCAAATGATTTTGTGTTGTGAGGAATGACTCTAATGAGCCTAAATTTTTTGCAATGGTGTCGACACCAAGGGATGTGGGCAAATAGGTTGGCCAAAACAATGTCAAAGATTGGAGGTAAAATGCTTCTAGTTGGAGTAAGATTAGCCATAATTTTTCTTGATTTTCATTTTGATTGATAAATGAACGAAATACTCTAAGAAACCTTTTGCCACCAACACTCATGCATTTTCCGAAAAATATGTAAAATATTTTAAAATAAAAAATTATTCTAAATTTATTAATAAATTATTATTTAATATTTTTAATAATAAAAATACGTACCATGTGAGATTACAATGATGTTTTCAATATAAATAATATTTGAGTTTTCCATTAAATTTTGATTTAATATTAAATTTAAAGGTATAATGTAAAATAAATATTCATATTTTTAATTTCTATATCTTTAATAACTACCTCCCTTAAAAAATATCATACAATCTTATATAATACTCTTTTAACCCAAATTTATAAATAATAATAATAAAAATAACATATGAAGAACAAAAAAAAAAAAACACAAATGCAAAAAAAAAAAAAAAAAGACCAAAGAAAATGAACCAATATAATCTAAGGGTGTTTGACATGTCTCAATATTTTGACGTACCACAGATCAATCAAAAATCAGAATTACATGTCAAAATTGATTTTTAAAATCAAACATTAAAGAAACTTTAGATTATGATATTTGTTTTCAACATAAATTAATACTATTAGGGCTAGGACTACCAAATCTTTTTAAAATAATTTAAAAATACAAATAATCATTTGAAAAAATTATTCAAATTAACCCCTCAAGAACTGAAAGATATTCTTTATGCTTCAATAACCACAACACTAAGCTACATACTAGTAGTCATGAGATTTAGAAAACCAAGTCACTTGATAAGGACTATCACATAAGTATCCAGAAGCTTCCTAGGTGCTTGAGAAGTGGTTGAAAATTTTAATATTTCTTAAAGTAATAATTGCCAAAAAAAAAAAAAATTAGTTGTATACATCAAATGTTTAAATGTCTCACATCCATCACTAAAACCTGAAAGAGTGGAAGCGTGTACTATTATAGGAAAATTCTGCCTAGGGTAATGCCAAGTCCCATTGTTTAGGCTTCTCCCCCACAATCCAGCATAACAGATTTCCCAAACTCTGATTGACTACCTCTATTTGTCCATTCATTTCAGGATGATAGGCACTACTAAATTGTAACTGTGTTCCTAATTTCCTCCACAGAGTTCTCCAAAAATGGCTGAAGAACTTAGAGTCTCTATTAGAGGTAATGGTCTTTGGAAGGCCATGTAAATTAACAACTTCTAAGAAGAAAAGTTCTGCTACTCTAGTTGCATCGTTGGTCTTTTTACAAGCAATAAAGTGGACCATTTTTGAAAATTGATCAACAACCACAAAAATAGAATCATTACCTCATTGAGTGTGTGGGAGACCCAATACAAAATCCATACTCACATTAGTCCATGGTTTGGTGGGTATTGGTAAAGGCATGTATAATCCTATATTCTGTGAATGCTCTTTAGCCACTTGATAGATTCTACACCTTGCCACGTATTTAGTGATGTCCCTCTTTATCTTGGGCCAATAATACTTATCTTCAACCAAGTATATTGTTTTGTCTTTTCCAAAGTGTCCAGCTAGCCCACCACTATGAAATTCCCTGATAATGTTTTCCTGCATGGATCCGCTTAGTATACATAGTTGTTTACCGTAAAAGAGGTACCCATCCTACATAAAATAGTCACATTTCACATGATCCAATTACTAGAAGATGAAGCCTTTAGCTATTCCACAAGCTCCCAAAAATCACCATCAGTTTCATACAAGGTCTTAATAGCATCAAAACTAGTGACCTCAGTTTCCATTGTGATTAATAGTGTAGTGCGCCTACTCGAGGCATTACCAACCTGATTCTATTTTCCAGATTTATGCTTCAAGACAAAAGTGTATCCTTGTAAGAAAGATACCCACTTGGCATGTCGACTATTCAACTTCTTTTGTGTGTTGAGATATTTTAGAGCAATATGATCAGTAAACAACACAAACTCATGTAGGACTAGATAGTGCCTCCAATGTCTTAATGCTTGAACAATTGCATAAAACTCCATATCATAGGTAGAATAATTCTTTCTTACTTCATTCAATTTTTCACTAAAGAAGGCCATGGGCTTACCTACTTGGCTAAGAACAACACCTATCCCAATATGTGAAGCATCACACTCTACTTCAAAAACTTTGTCAAAATTTGGAAGTGTTAATATAGGAGCTTGAATTACCTTTTTTTTTCAAGAATTTAAAACTCTCTTCTGCATCTAGTGTCCATGTGAACTCCCTTCCTCTGGTACAGTCTGTTATGGGTGCTACAATAATGTTAAAATTTCAAATAAACTTTTGGTAGAAAGTTGCCAATCCATGAAAACTTCATACTCCTATTATAATGGAAGGACTGGACCATTCTAGGATTGCTCTTACCTTTTTTGGATCCATTTGAGCACCAGCTTGAGAAATGACAAAGCCCAGAAAGGTCAAACTAGTTTGCATTAACCTACACTTCTTCAAGTTTTCAAAGAGCTTCTCCTTCCTTAAGACACTCAAGATGACCCTCAGATGTTGTAAGTGTTCTTCCTTGCTCCCACTATAGATTAGAATATCATCAAAGTAAACTATAACTTACCAATGTAAGGTCACAACACTTTATTCAGCATCCACATGAATGTGCTGGGTGTGTTCAAAAGCCCAAAAGGCATAACCATCCATTCATACAAATCATCTCTTATCTTAAATGTTGTCTTCCATTCATCTCCCTCTTGAATGTGGATTTGGTGGTAGCCACTTGGGAGATCAATCTTGCTGAAGTACTTAGCCCTCACTAATTCATCCATCATGTCCTCTATCTGAGGAATAGGAAACTGATACTTAATGGTAATCTTATTGAGTTCTCTACTATTGATGCACATCCTCCATGTACCATCCTTCTTTGGAGTCAACAATGTGGGTACTACACATGGACTCATGCTTTCCCTGACCAGACCCTTTTGCATTAGTTTTGTCACTTGTTTATTCAACTTTGTATGTTGTGTTGGATTTAACTGATAGGCTACTTGATTAGGAAAAGTTTCTCTAAAGAATAAGATAAAGATGATGTTGAATATCTCTTTTGGGTGGGAGACCATCAGGTAGTTCCTTAGGAGCAACATCAGAAAACTCCTCTAGCACCTTCATTTCCTCAGGTGGTACCACATTTTCTTGTTCTTCTCTTCTTTTTAGTACTGGTGCATAACAACAACCTATTACTTTCATTTCTTTGACAACTTCTCTTGTAGACAACATGGTTTCATTTTTCTTTTCATCCTTAAGAGGCAACAAAATCACTTTAGAGACATCCTTCCTAAATGTGTAATTATTTTCACCCCGTTTTGCATATGGCAAGAATCCATACAGATAGCATCACACCATATCTCATCCCTATAAAATTTTCCCAATGGTAAATCTGAATAAACATCTTTTATTAACTATTACTTCATTTCCTTTCTTAAACCATGCAATACAGTAAGGGCAAGGGTGCTTCTCACATTGTAAATTTAACTTCTCTACCATTTCTCTAGATACCATATTCTCACGACTACCCACATCAACAATAACTTGACATACCTTTCCACAAGAAGTGCATCTAGTTCTGAAAATGTTGGTCTGAAGCCATGAATCATCATAGTTCATTACAAGAACTTCATCTTTTTTTGGGATGATTATTGATCTCCTCATCATGAGGGTTTCTCCCACATCTGGTGAGACTTCTTGCTCCTCCACTTCTGGTTGAGCCAGGTTCACTCTAGGCTGTCTTCCTTGATTTATTTCTAGCATGTTATAGTTTGAGCATTCAAAGGCTTTATGTCCTTCTTCTCCACATCTGAAATAGGTAAAGGGCCTCCATTGGGTTTTCGATCCTCTTCCACTACCATAACCTCGTCCTCATTGAAATCCCCTTCCTCTTTCCTCTTTTGTAGGATCTTGTCTGGAGTTTGTATTTCTTTCAAAGCCTCAACCGTAGTTAGAAACTCCTCAAAATGGTGTTGAGGGACCCCTTCTTCCTCCTCTATTCCTCTGATTGTAGTATCATTTTTCTTCTTCTTTAGCCTTTAGAGCTAATTGGTAGGCTTCCTCCATACTGTTAACACGATGCATGCTCGGTTCATCTTGGATAGAGAATTTAAGGCCACTCATATATCTAGCAGCCACCTGCTCATCATCTTCTTGATGCTCTATTCTCATGGATAACTTATAGAATTCATTTGTGTACTCTTGTACAAAAGACAATTTTTGCTTCAAATTTTGGAACTTACAAAATAGGGTTTGTGAGTACTCTAATGGTAAGAACTTTTCTTGGAGCTTTTTCTCCATCTTGCTCCATGTTTTGATCTTTTCCTTTTTTTTTTGGTCCGTTCTTTCTGGAGGTGATCCCACCATATCATTGCATGTCCCTTTAATTTTGTGCAAGAAAACTTCATCTTCTTTCCCTCTGCCATAGGCTTCCATTCAAAAAATTTACCCATCTCATTAAGCTAATCTATCAATTCTTCTGGCTTAAGACTACCAACATATTTTGAGACTTCGATCTTGATCCCTTCATTTTTCCCTTCTAAAGCCCGAAGCACTCTATCTTCATAGCTCAACTCTTCCAAGGCTTCTTCTTCATTTTCTTCATTTTGATTAACACCTCTTTGATTTCCCTTTTCGTCTGATTATTTCTCTCCTTGTGCTACCAGTATTCCTTGATTATCCATTCTCTCATTTAGTCATTCAATTTTCCTTTGCATATCCAACATAAATCTTTGCATTGGAGTAACACCTCCTCTTCCTCTTCCTCTTCCTCTCCTAGCCATCTTCCCACTTTGATACCAAATGATGCATCCCAGGACTCGTTCAAAACAATACTCAGAAAATAATAACACAACACAAATTTTCAAAACACCATATTCTTCATTCAACTTCTCCAACTCTTTTCTCCGTTACAATGAAAGAAAATGCCTACTTATTACAATTTTGAAAATTATCATATTTGGTAGATTTTTGAAAAATATAGAATTTTCCATTTCTGGTAATTTTTGAAATCCATCCTACGAATCCCGATTTTTCCCAAGAAAAGCCCCCAACTAAGGCAAGATAAATTGCCAATAAATCTATGAAATCAAGAGTATGATTTTAGATTTATTAAAAAAACAACTTTCTAAAAAATTGGAGAAAAACATAAAAACTCAAATTTTGGAGGTCAAGATGAAATTTCAGGCTCCTAAAAAAATGTCAAAATGGCCACCTATCAACTTGATCTCCATTAACAATCCAAATAATTCCTCCTCACACAATTGCCTATAACATTTCAGCCAAAACTCACATCTGAGTCAAAAGTTATGACTCCCAGAAGTTGATACATCTGTGTGTGTGTGTGTGTGTGTGTGTGTGTGAGAGAGAGAGAGAGAGAGAGAGAGAGAGAGAGAGAGAGAGAGAGAGAGAGAGAGAGAGAGAGAGAGTTCATATGAGAGTGCAAGAGAAATGAAAGAAGGTGATAGGAATATGGTAGAGATAAATAGTGATAAGGGGGTAGACATGGTGAGAAGGGAAGAAATGTAGAAAGGGAATAGAAGGGAAAAACCTATGAGGCAAGGGATGAAAGATGGTATAGATATTAAGAAAGAGGATGATTAAGGATGGTATAGATATTAAGAAAGAGGGTGATTAAGGATCATTGTAGATAGATATTATGGTAGGGAAAAAATTGTGTGTGTGTGTGTGCGCGCGGGTTCATGACAGAGGGGGGTGGATGTGTGTGTTCACAAGAGAGGGGGGTGGGGGGAGGGTTGTTAGTAAGATACACACTCTTCCCCTTCTCTCATAACCTAATTATAAAGGGAGAAGTGGGAGTAAGGGGAAATATGGTAGAGAGGAAATGGGGAGTGATGGAGAGATAATATATAGCTAAAGAAAGAGGAAAATTAGGGCTTAGAACACACAGAGAGAGAGAGAGAGAGAGAGAGAGAGAGAGAGAGAGAGAGAGAGAGAGAGAGAGAGAGAGAGAGGCACATATATACATACACATACACACACACACACACACACACACACATATATACACACACATACACATATGCATATACATATATTATATATGTAGTTATATACATATGTGTAGTGCATATTAAGTTTAAATATACATATATCCACCTATATGTTAAGATTTAATTACTTGCTAACAATTAATGTAATTAAACTATAACTTTAAAACTAATATAAAAATTAAACAAAACTTAACTCTAATCCTACCATTGAATTAAATTAATCTTGAACTCTAAACCTTAAAAAAAAAACTAAACCAAATTGAACCCTTTATCATAAATCCTATAAAGTATTTATCCAACTATTAAATCATATTAACCAAAAATTATAAATTTAATTGAACACTAGATACCATGTTTAACATGAACATGCTAAATGAAATACAATGGATTCTAAGAAATATGAAGTAGAGATAGATGATAGATTTGGGGAAGATATGGGGATAGTAGGTAGGGGATATAATATAAGTAGAGATATGAGAGAGAAAGATAAAGAGGGTGAGAAATAAAGGATGAGAGAGATATGTGAGAGAGAATAGGGGATAGTGATATATACTAGTTATAGATATAGATGGCGATTAAGTGGAAGTGATAAAGGGGTAGGATACGATTCATAGAGAGAAGCACAAGGGGGAGAGAGGTGAGATATAGCTTGAAAAATAGGAGGGAGAGAGAGAGGGAGGGAGGGAGGGAGGGAGGTGTCTTAGAGTATTTCAACAATACTCTATTTCATCAAAGGCTTAGCTGATCCTTGTACTACATTTCAACACCATAACTTCAACCTTTCTCTAGGTGTTCTAGTTACATCTTATTGATTGCCACCTCCTTGTCAATCAATCAATTGATAGTATTTGGATCACTAAAGCGATTGTCATTCCTGCAAGTAGCAAGTTTGACATCAATGACAAAAAAATGATTGAGAACATTCTTTACTAGTTCCATTACTTTTCATTCATGATCTATTCAATCATTTCCAACAATTATCATTGCCATCATAATGTGTTATAGAACATCATATATGAAAAATCATTGTCATGATCATAAATTTAGGTTTTCTATAAATATAAAAGTATAATTAAAAATAAAGTTTGACATACACAAGTACCCCCATCCCCTATTATAAAAAATAGTTGTACCCATACTTGTACCCATACCTGTACCCTAAGTACCCCAAGTACGCCCATCCCCTTGCAACTTTGTATATTATATGTGGATCTTGGTGTTTTCTATACACCTATGTGGTCTATAGGATCTCTTGCTACTTAGAACATCCCTTGACCTTGCCCAACCTCCTCACCAGGTTAACTGATCCAAAATTGCAGCATCACTCCCTTACTCTTCTAGGAATAGTATCCCTCCAAACATTTTATAGATCTACTAGGGTACCATGGCACTCCCCAGTCCAACAAAGGTTTCCATGACGTCCTAATGTGTTATTGGAACACTTTTACTATGCTTGAATGGATGACAATAATGGGTTTGTACTCGATTTCAAGATTTCTTCACAAAAGGGCTATAAGGAGAGCCCCTAATTAGGCCTCCACCCAGATTTCTAGGGCCAATAGCTCCTTAGACTCTCTGTTCTAGTTACATCTTATAGATTGCACTTAGTGATAGAGTAAAAACTAACAATATAAATGCAAATAAAAATTTCTCCATGACTAAAAGCATATGGTGAAAATATATTGAAAGATAAAATACATGGTAATAGTAATTTAATCGATATAGATCTCTATCCAAAATCTTGAATCTGATATCTAGACTCATTCTTGTCAAAGAGTCTCTTAGATCTATTAAAATTATTATTATTGAATGGGTCTCACACAACCTTAAAAAAATTAAGATTCTTTTAAATAAAAATACAGCCTGAATGTGCACCCACTTTTTGAGTTGTTACAAAATTTATGTGAAATTTTTATCACTTCTCAAAGAATACCCACTGAGACATTTTTTAAAAACCTAAAATATTAGATGTTTATCATCATTCTGAAATGAGATTCTATATGATCAAAAGTTAAATATAATCATTTTAATAGATGTTTTGAATCCTGAAAAAATAAAGCATTCAACAAAACAATTTTTGTTCCAGCAAATGGAGATTTTCTCATGTTGACATGGAGAATATTTCATATATATTGATATCATATATTCTATTTAAAAATAAAATTTAGTTTTTGATTTAGATGTGCACAATGGATATTCGTCCATGTATTATATGACAGTGATATTGATTGTTTTATTAGGTCTACTTGTTATTTAATTCTTGAAATTTAGATTATTTATGAAAATAATTTTTTGCTCCATTCTTAAGCTTATATTTTCTATATTATATTGAATTTAGTCCATTTATATAGGTAATTTTATTGTCTATTTATGCTTGTAAGAAATAATTTGCAAAATATTTTATCTTTATAATTAGAATGAAAACGTTGATCTAAGAGAGCTAAACATGGCAGTCAATTTGTAGGTAGGTTTTGCAATCATTCAAGTTATAAGATTGTGATATTATTAACATGGTCACACTTTCCAAAGGAAACAATAATGAATAATTTGTACATTAATATAATAATCAACATTCCAATTCATGTAAACAAAATGCTGGAGCAATGACTAGGTTTTGAGCCTATTTAGCTATAATATCTTTTGGTTCGTTGTAGAACCCTACTTCCTATGTATGAAATGGGTAAAAAATTGACCTAAAATATCTAGTACAAAAGATATTCTTGCAATATTATTTGAGCACCTAGTTCATATAGATAGAACAATACTTGAATTCCTTCCTTTTTTAATAGATAGATTAATTCCATCATTATTTAAAGTGGCCACACTCTAAATCCAACCCTATATTGTCAAAAAAAAACAAAAAAATGAAAAAAAAAAAAACATCCTTGAACTGAATATAAGCCTTAACCATTTCTTTTGAAGAGCACCATTCAGATCATTCCTTCTCTTCTTATAGCTAGAAATCTTTCTTGATACAATTCATTGATAATCCACCTCTATTTGGAAGTTAAAAACCTTACTTTCTTATATTTAAATATTACAAATATGTTAATACTATTCCACCTTATTCACATTCATATTATTTCTACAATTTTGCATTTACACACCTTCTTTGTTGTTTAGCTTCGAGTTCTTGGTACTCGGTTGACTTGCACTCATGATTAAACATTAGAACAAATACTTTTACAAAACCTGATATCTTAAATAAAAATAATTCAATAAACTTGATGTCCAAAGTTTAAATATTCATAATGCATTTCTTCTCACAACATGATTTTATATACTTTTCACTTATTCTTTACACCAGCCCTTAGATCACTATATGAACACATTATAGTGTGTTTATATTGAAGTAGCATCTATTCTCCTACGTTTCTTTTGCAATTACTATTTCTATTTAATGTTATAGCACCCTAACTTAATATTAAAGCTGACATTTACATATTTCATTACCTACAAATCTATTATAAGAATTTAGGGTTTTTTATTTAGGTACATAACAAAGAGTGAATTGTCAACTATTTTTTTATTGCATGGTTATATAAGTTCAAAGTAATTTGATTTGAATATAGGTAAACAACACAACCAACAAGACATAATGGGTAAGTGCACCAAGTTGTGGTGCCAAAAAGATGACACCCTTTTTTTTCTAACTTTCAAAAGCGTATACATGCTATAGTGTGCACACGCTATAGTTCGTACACGCTATAGTGCGTATGCACTTTTTAAAACCCCAAATTATTATAAATGGGTTGCAAACCTGCATCCCATTCATTTTTTCCTTATTTTCCAACTTCCTCTCCTCACAGTGCATACATGAATCGAGAAAATTGAAGATTTTTGCCACCTGCCTCATCAATATGCCTCCTCATCGTCGAAGTTTGAGATCAGGATCATGTTGTATGTTGTCTAACCTTCTTTTCGCATTGTTTTATATGTTTTTTGTATTGTTTTGTAGGTTTTTAACAAATTTTCTTTAAATTTGTTTATTTATTTAGATTGCAATTGATTTCTTATAAAAAAATGTGAATAATGAACTAGAAAATCCCCAAGAAGATCAAAACCAAAACCCTCAACAAGATCCAAATCAAAACCCTCAACAAGATGAGAATCAGAACCCTCCACAACAAGAACAAGAAATTTCACAACTTGCACTAATTGGAAGACCTCCTCTTGGCACACAAGGAAACATAATAAATGAAATAGAAAGAGTAAAAAATGAATTAGAAGCACTCATTGGTTGAAAGCTTGTGGACAAACCAATCCAATGAGAGCTCAATTGGCATCCTCCCTCGAGTCCATTAAGACCCATGTAGCTTTGGTTAGTGGTCAGTTAAATATTTGGTAGGTTAAGAGGGATGAACAAAAAAGATATTATGCAAACAAATTATCATACAAAGATGTAAAAAAATAAAGAAATACCAAAAGGTAGGATTTGTGCATTGTTTAGAAAGTCTGGTGAACAAAATATTGTTAGAGAGACAACTAAATGGTTCCCCATCCATTGGTGCATACACGATGGCATTAGAAATAATTTTTAGGATAGATGGTGGATGGTTTTTGATGCCCCTCCCTACAATAGTCACAATGTCCCAATGTATTTCTTAAGGAAATTGCATTTTGAGTTCGTCCTTGGGCAGATCCCCAATTATTTTGATATATTAGAATCTCAGAGTAGAGGTGAGGGGTCATCATTTGAGAGGCCGGGGGCACGTCGTGACCCTAATGTAGTTAGGGCACTTGTGGTCAAGCCATAGGGTGAGCATGTGACTATTCCTTTAGTTGTGAAGGAACATGTAGAGGCCAACACTCTAGGGACTATTAATGCTTTGACTTAGACCTTCATTCATTGCATGAGTCCATTAGTTGAGGAGGAGCCTCCTGCACATTGCAGTCACATGTGCACATCATGCGGATCCTTATGCACATTTGGCAGTCATGCTAGAGATGGTGCAGATGATGGGCTAGTCACTGATCGATTCTTGAATGAGACATTTGGCATTTCAACACATAGATAAATTACAATTATAATAAACTAATTTGATCATATTTCATATGTATAGTGAATGACTAATTAATTAGCATGTATTGACATTATTCAAAATTTAGGGTCAGAGTGTTGGCAACCCTAGTAGCAATCCCCCAACCCCATTTTTTGTCCCATCGACGAGTCTAGAGGTATGTATCGATTTAATCATTTAAATTAATAAATATATTTATTAAGTAATCATATGAAGGATTGAAAAAAAATTGTATGCATGTGCATCAGTTCTCTACAGGACCATTGACATTCACTACAAACTCTGAGCCTAGACATGATATGAGCTTCATAGAGGTACATTTGTTTCATGTTAATTTAATTCATTTGATTATATTTGTTTCATGTTCCATGTTACATGTAACGTGTATTGTATGACATGAAGCTCTTGACATCTAAGACTCCTCCTTGTCTTCGGTAGTCCATCGATCGTGGAGTGGCTGTAGCAATGGCTAGTTCACAGCCATTGAATGAGATATGAAAGAATTTCTTGGTTTTAGTTGTTGTTTATAATAGTTAGTATCAAAATTTCTAATGTTATTTATAAGTGATTATATTGATTGAATTGTTGTAGGGTCTTATTACACCCGATCATCCACGAGCCTTCGAGGTGGACTTGCAAGTGACTATTTGATGGTGGTAAGAAAATAATTAATTTTTTGTTTACATATATTTGATTTCAATATATAATAATTATTGATTCATATCTACTTTGTTTGTATCAGCTCGGGTTAGAGAAGAGCCTCAACAAGAGGATGAGCGAGCATGTGAGGAAGACCCCTGTTAGAATTCTTTAGAATAACTGAGAGTGGGGGGGGGGGGGGGGTGGTGAATCAGTTATTCAAGGTCTAAATGCCCTAATAATACTTTTTCACAAATTATAGTGAGCCCATTAAACTATTCATTCATCCAAGCTTAAAACATCCATCTTAGCAAGTTACAACAAATCAACATGTAGGAGTAAAACATGCAAGATTAACACATGACACAATGATTTACGTGGAAACCCAATTTGGAAAAAACCACCAGTAACATGCTACTCAATTCTCACTCTTCTGAAGTGATGCCCTATTAAAAGCCTGCCCTATTAAAGGCTTACAACACACTATTAAATGTGACCTTGTTAGAGGATTTTACCATACTGTTAGGAATGGGCCTGGTCAAAGGACTTTGGAACATTCACTTGGAATGTCACCTTGTTAAAGGATTTATAACATGGCTATTAAACCAACCTAAGTCCATAAGATTAAGACTAATTGTTACAATTGCTAGAGAGTAACAATAATGACTTTTGATCTGATACAACTTACAACATATCTTGCAGATTACGGATAACACTTCAGTTCACTCCTTTGCTTGGCTTTAATCACTACGGCTCAGACAACTTGTCTTCCTCTCAAGCTTTGTCTCCTTGAGTCTTCTTACTCATCATACCAATGCAATCATCCTTGTGGTCATCTATCAAAATAGAGTTTTTGTGCTTTCTTCTCCTTAGCACCTTCTTCAACACTTCATGCTTTCATACTTGACCAACTTATTGTTTTGTGACCTTATGACTCCTTAAATAGAAATCTGGAATATCTTTCTTGCTCGATTCTCTCTCTCCAACTTTAGGGTTTCAATAGATTAGGTAGGATACAATGTATCTACCCCATATCTTGCTCTTATATAGAAACTTTGTCTAGAGTCCAGTTGTATTCTCAAAAACATTCTACATGGTGTTCTGTGCCACCAACTCATCATTCTTATCTTCTATATGGTTCGCAAATTTCTAGGTAACAACCTTATCAGCTTAGATCTGGCGAATCTTCAACTTTCAAAATAATGCAGCAACTCAGCACTATTGATTTACTGATGTTCGACACCCTCTGTATTACTCGGCTCCTGTATTCTACTCGAAATCTGATCTTCACTTGAAACCTGATCTTCACTCGACACTTGATATTCACTTGACACTTGATATTTACTCGGCACTTGATATTTACTCGGCACTTGAAAATCACTCGGCACACTTTAAAGGTGAACTTGCTCGGCTTCAACTAAGAATCAGTTCAGCACTAACTAGCTTGTTCGACACTCTCTTATGAACTTAGTTAGGCTTTACAAATGACTTAGCTAAACCTTACATCTTTGATGTGTTTTAGTGTGTCCATTCTCTGTGTCTTAGAGTATGTCAACAATACACTATTTCATTAAAGGCTTAGCTGATCCTTGTACTACATTTCAACACCATAACTTCAACCTTTCTCTAGGTGTTCTAGTTACATCTTATTGATTGCCACCTCCTTGTCAATCAACCAATTGATAGTATTTGGATCACTAAAGCGATTGTCATTCTTGCAAGTAGCAAGTTTGACATCAATGACAAAACAATGATTGAGAACATTCTTTACCAGTTCCATTACTTTTCATTCATGATCTATTCAATCATTTCCAACAATTATCATTGCCATCATCTCCCTCCACACGAAAATCAAAGACCTCTAGAGATTTGTTTCCTTTCCCTCATGGGAAGGAGAAGATATAGTTGATAGACATACATGTATAGCATCAACAGACACATATGTTGGATTTTATATTAGTGGACATATTCGATATACATTTGATGTATATATGACATTTTATATTTGATGTACGACATTTATTTGATGCATGACATTATTAGACTTATGAAATTATTGGTTAATATATGATATGTTTGCTTATGTACGATATTATTGGTTATCATAATATATTATATGTTTTTTAATGTATGACATTATTGGTTATCATTTTATATTATATGTTTGTTCATGCATGACATTATTGGTTATCATAATATATTATATGTTCCTTCATGTATGACATTATTGGTTAACATAATATATTATATGTTTGTTCATGTATGACATTATTGGTTATCATAATATGTTATATGTTCGTTCATGTATGACATTACTGGTTAACATAATATATTATGAGGTTGCATGGGTACTTGTACCCACACCCCTGGTACTCATACCCATGTACCCAAGTACCAGGTACATGTATCCCAAGTACCAGGTACTCAGTGGAGAGAATCATAGCTAAGGACCTTGATTGAGATTTCAGATTATTTTTTTCAATTTTTTGTTTGTGTATTAGGTCGTTGTTTATCAAGCTTAATTCAATACCTAATTAGTTTGAAACTTTGATAGAATATTGATTAACAATAAACTTTTTCATTGTTTAAGCATAAGTTTATCATTTCCAATATGTCATCGTCATATGATTTATGATTTTGTTCATGTTTAAAGTTTTCCTTTTTTGTTATTTGTTTATCAAGCTTAATTCAATACCTAATCAATTTGAAACTTTGATACAATATTGATCAACAATAAACTTTATTAGTGTTAAAGCTAAAAATTTATCATTTGCAATATGTCATTGTCATATGATTTATGATATTCTTGTTCATGTTCAAGCCTTGCCTTCTATGTTATACATCTAAACATTTATCATAAATTATTATTACAAACATATAACAAATCTGAAACTGAAAATAATACATTACATTTACAAACTATATCACTATTCTTGATTTGAAAAATCATTGTCATGAGTCATAAATTAAGGTTTTCTATAAATATAAAAGTATAATTAAAAATAAAGTTTGACATACACAAGTACCCCCATCCCCTATTATAAAAAATAGTTGTACCCGTACCCGTACCCATATCTGTACCCTAAGTACCCCAAGTACGCCCATCCCCATGCAACCTTGTATATTATATGTGGATCTTGGTGTTTTCTATACACCTATGTGGTCTATAGGATCTCTTGCTACTTAGAACATCCCTTGACCTTGCCCAACCTCCTCACCAGGTTAACTGATCCAAACTTGCAGCATCACTCCCTTACTCTTCTAGGAATAGTATCCCTCCAAACGTTTTATAGATCTACTAGGGTACCAGGGCACTCCCTAGTCCAACGAAGGTTTCCATGATGTCCTAATGTGTTATTGGAACACTTTTACTATGCTTGAATGGATAACAATAATGGGTTTGTACTCAATTTCAAGATTTCTTCACAAAAGGGCTATAAGGAGAGCCCCTAATTAGGCCTCCACCCAGATTTCTAGGGCCACTAGCTCCTTTTTCTTAGAGTTTCAACACCTCTAGCCTTAAGAACAATTGATACATAGGACACATGCTCAAAGATTTTTAGGGTCTCAGGGTGCATACAGGCTGTACAAAAAAATAGCAAAATTGAGGGTTTGGTAGGGTTTTCTTGGCTGCCTTCTATCCCCACTTTTAAGACACCTTCCACACATCATCAAGACTCATCCTCCACAAGTTAGAACCTCCTCATACCCCTCTTCAATCCCTCAGAAGGGAAAGTCTTCATTCTTCAAGCTTTGCTCTCGAGAGCTCTTTCTTTGCTGACAGTCCCTAGCTGGGCATTGCCTAGCTCACCTAGGGCTTGGTCAAAGAATTCTTTGCAGTCACTTTTAGGGCCCTTGCTTGCATATTATAATAAATTAGGGTCTGTAGCCTTGAAATCTAGAAGACCATGAAATTTCCATAGTGGAGACAAGACTTACAACCCTTTCATAATAAACAACTCCAAAACTGGCAGCAAACAGGTATCTTTGAAAAAATTTACAAAACCTTTCAAAACTTGGTCAAAAACTATAACTAATGCATGGTGAATATAGAGGCTACAAGTATCTAATATTTTTCAGCTATTACAAAGAACTTTCATATATCTATTGCTTGACCTCATTCAATCCATGTCTCCTCGCTTAAGGCTCTACTTTCATGGCATTAATATCCTTAAAAGTGTACTATGCCAATGCTTTAAGACAGTGGGATGCATATCCCATGTTCATCTGTGACAAACTACTTTCCTAAACCTTTTTGTTCTTTAACTTCTTGAATTTGATGCTTTGTCTACTATACAAATCATCTTTCACATCACCAACAAGACAACCATGAACTTCATTGTTTTGACATCTTTTGGAATCCCTTTTCTCATTTAGGCCATGAATTTTGGAGTGCCTATTGTCATCTTCTTTAACACTAATACTGCCACATTCTCCAAAAGGAAAACCTCACTATTTCAATGTCTTATCCTTAATGCTATGACAATTGCACATCTTTGGACCTCTAGATTTGTTAGGTTCTTATTCATTAGATCATCATTTGTCATAAAAATATAATAATATATTGATATAGTGTAGCCTCAAAATCACCATATATCACTAGTGCACTAATATGTATGCAAAAATATTTGAAAGCCTTTGTTGAATTCTCAGTTCATGCTAGGTGAAACTTGTAAATTTATTATAATAGAGTTCAACATTGAAAAAATAGGAGTAGATAATAAGTTTCCTCAAACTACCTGTTGGCACTCAAAATTGTAGCTCAAATTTTGAGCACTGTTGAGAAAATTGAGCCCTATAAATGCTTTTTGTTGCCTATGTACCTGGTTGTACCAGTGAGCCTCAAGACATGTTCAATGCTTCTAACACCTTCCGTTTAGTGCATCTACTTGTTTCATGAAGTTAAATCGTCATTCTGAGCCATTCTGTGAAGTCTCGTTTTGAGCAAATTTCAAATTTGCATTTTACCCCGAGTGTCAAGCAGCGATAGGAGGCTATGTTTGTGATTGAATATCTCGAACCTAGAAATGTGTCATGACCCACCACTTTGGGAGTATCTAGTGTCCTTACCTAAGACCCTATGTTTTAGATTTCAAGTCATTTTGAGTTCGTTTGATTAGGTTTTGAATCCCTCAAAGTTGGTTAGTTACTGTTTCATGCTTTTGTGTAATTGCACATAATTCTGGGAAGCCCTGTTTGACATGTTATAACTTTTTACTAGTTGACCCAAATGCTAAAATTCCTTTTGCATTATATTATAGATGTCAAAGACTTGTTATTTTTCAAGTTTCAGCTTATGAAGAATCCATTTGATCAGTTTTCAAACACAATTCCAAACACAATTTCTATCTTTTTACTGGTGTCAGCGTTTGCAGATTTGTCGGAACCCTTGTTTGTGATGTCATATTTCAAAATATGTGATTGGTAAGATCGAATGGATTGTACCACTGTGTTTTTCTTTGAAAATACTCCAAGTGTGCTAATTTTTAAATCTTGATGAATCCATTTGCACACTTTCCCAGGTCCATTCTATTTGCAAAAAAATGCTTTTCTACCATTGTTTCAATCTGTAAAATCCAAGTAGCCCACTTTGACCATTTTTCATTTGCACTCAGTTATTTGTCATGAGTTCAAATCATAGATCCATACTCTCCTCATGACAGAGAACCAATGCCCCAATTTTTGTTTGCCTAAGTGTCCGTCTACCCAGTTTTCAAAGCCAAATCCAAACCCAGTTTGTTGTTTTTTGATTTGTTTACTTGCAGGTGATTTTGAAAGGTCAACTTTGATGGTTAATATCTTTTGACCCTAAATTTTTCATGAGACAAGATTCGACAGGGTGGAAGTATTCGGAACAAAGAGTCAACATGCCAGTTTTCAAAGCCCAATCAGGTGTTTTAGTCAGTTTTTAAGGCCAATCAAAGGACCTCCTGGCACAAAAATTAGCAGTTTGCAGATAAGTGATAAAGTGAGTTTGAATTGATTGTTCAGTGGTCAGATTTGATTTTAATCAGTTCGAGATGTTCTGAAGGTCAATTTGAGTATCAGTTGTTCAGAAACGATTTTTTTTTTAGTCGGACCCACTTTCGGGCCCGACTAATGCCATCAGATCTGTAAGGTATGATGAGATTTTGATTGAAATGAATTTGGTTTATTAAAATATCATAAGGCAAGGGTGATATAGGTGGTGATGATATGATTGAGGCATGAGGGTAGACCTGTTTTGACAAAGTAATGAAGGCATTTGTTCCAGCGCATATATTACCATCTCATTTGAAAGTGAATATGTGGGATTTGCATGAATAATCAATTGTAGTAAGTTTTGAAAAGGAGACATTAACCTATCATCATCCGGTGTTGAGATTTGTTTGTCAAAGGGAAATCAAACTAGAAGAAGTTAATGGGATACTACCACCTGCTCATTTAAAATTATCATGTGGAAAGTTTTATAGAGGGTTGTGCAAATTAAATTTTCTTCCATATAGCTTTAAGTAGGTGCAAGGCTTATGAGGAGGAAACATGGTAGCAGTCCCATCATAATGTAAAGTAAAGGCATGCTACTACCAAATTTCCAATACCCTGGATGTGCAAAGCTAAATTATAAAGGCTTCAGTATGCTGCCTTTGCTAGCTGGCTAGGAATTACAATTTGTAAGTGAACAAGGTGGCGAAGAGGCTGACATTCTATTCTATTACAGTCAACATGGTATCCTACTGGGTATATGAGATGAATGAGAGCAGAGCCCATGCTGCTAACCTTGCCCAACTGGATAGCTGCTTCCTTTGTCTTTATATTTCTTGGAGCCCTTGTTGTTGATGCATACTTACTGAGAGTGTTGCTAGTGTGGGCATCCACCATTACATTGACAATCACATTCACACAACTACCAACTCATTTTGTCGCCCAAGAAAATACATTGAGGAAGCTCACGCTAATTTGAAGAGGAGGCTTCACATTTGGCTGGGAACAACTTCAACATTAAACCACAACCAACAAAAAATATCCCATTTTCATTTGAGGAGGAAGTCCACATTGCATCTGCAGGTAAAACAGAGGACGCTCCACGTGGGTAAGAAGACAGGACCGCATCTCAATGCTGGTGACCCACGAAAGTAGAGGAAGGGGAAGTGTGGAGCTAGGCACCAAGTAAGGTGGAAATGACAGTCTTTAAGGAAGAAGAATCTGCAGTTGCAAAGGAGGAGCCCTGCGTTGACAGAGAAACTTGCAAATTGAAAGGGAAGGCACCATTTGATTTGCAAATCACATGAAGACTAGATGTAACCCACGACTGGGAGCCAGTATGTTGAAAAGCAAATAATTCAGAAGAAGAGAAAAACATGCTAGGCAGGGAACGCCCACGTCAGATTGGAGAAAGCCGCCCATACAAAAAAGAGGATCTCCATGTCTAAAAGGAAGCCGCCAGACCAGGGAGAACATCAAAAACGAAGCAAGCTGCTGCATAAAAGGAAGGCGTCAGTGAATTTGGTGAACCAACGCCGTGCAAGAAGATAGTATTTTGATCATTCTTCTAGCTAAGCTCAATTTTCGTTCTAGAGATCGATTTTTTGATAGAAGGAGGGGTTGTAAATGGGTTCACCTCAAGAACCTGCTATGACCAATGCAAGTTCTCCCAAGAGAGCAATGGTAGGAATGTATTGCAAAAGTTTTGCTGGCGGATTTATAAAGACAATAGTTGCACCTCTGGAACGCACAAAAAATTCTTTTCCAGACAAGGCATAGTGATTTTCACGACCTTGGAGTGTGGAAATCTCTTTGAAAAATCTTACAAGCTGGTAGAAACGTAGAACAGGGATATGAACAGTTAAAATACTTAGTCCCACATTTGCCTTGTTCGGGTTCTTCCAGCTCTTTGAATACTCCAGCTCTAACATGGTTAAATGTTTTCAAGAAAAAGGCTTTTGAAGCCTTAGCCATGTGCGTAGGTCCCAGTCGGTAGGTCCCAGTTGGCCAATGTGGAGGTGCAACGCAAATTTTGAATGAATATTCTCAAGAGCTCGGTGATGTCATCATATTTCATATTTCAAGGTCACCAGAAAGTTGAGAAATCAAGGTAGTCGGTATGTCGCTAGCCGGAAAATTCTAAGTTTTTCGACATAGCGACTAGCCAATTTGGCGAGGGGTAAATAAAGCAACGTGGGTCTTGCTTCCAATCTGACAATGAATCGAGCAGCGCCACGTGGCAATGGATAAAATGACCGAGCAATGATATGGTGGGATGTTGAAACGTGTCCTGATCATGTGGTCATCACTACATCGCCAAGTGGAAGATGCACGAGAATTACCATAGTGACATGGTGAGGGTTGATGTGGTGATGACACGTGGCAGTAGGTCCCAATAGCACTGACAAGGTAGATGCAAGTTTTGACCAATAATGGAGTGCCATGTGGTGATGAGGTGGTGATGACGAGGTAGGTGTTGACAGGGCAGTGACTGGGCGATGACGGAGCAACAAGACAACCAATCAGAATGTGCCACGTGTCACCAATGGTCAAACCAGGTTTGACCCAGATAGAAAATGGTGGGGAATTTGAGAATTTTCAAATTTAAATATTTTATAATTTCTCCCTCAAATTCACGTGCAAGACTTTTTAAATAAAGTCTAAACTGCCGATATAGTTTTAACTTTTGAAAATTCAAATATTTGTGCAATATTGCCATGGAGCCATGAACAGAGGTATAAACTTCTGAGGGCCATATCTAGGGTGATTTTAAACCGAAATAGACGCTCCAATATACCACCGAAACTAAGAGAATGTGAATTTTCCAAATATGAAGTCAGTTTGTGCACAGGTCTTCACTAGTTCATGTTATAAGCCAATTTTTGTTTCCTAGGACCTTCTTAGCGAAATGAGCAGATTTGATCATTGAGCATCAGAGTTGGTTACGGGGCAGATTTGAAAACTTTTTGAAGCTTGATTGTGGTAAAAGTAAGCTGGAAAGATTATATTGCATTCTAAAGGCCATATTCAACTAATTTTTCACTTTTACCGTGAGTTCAACTTTAGCATCAGAAATAAGTTATGATGGTGAATCAAATATCTGAGAGATTTCTACCTTGTAGAGGCCAAATGATGGGATTTGATATGCAGTTGAAGAGAGAGGGTAGAAAGAGGTTTTTTTTAAATCTTCTTGGGAGGGAATTCTGAGTGGACACTTGTCAGTTGCAGAGCAGATTCGAGAATTCCTTCTTCCTATATATCTCTCTCATTCTTTCTCATTGTACAGGTTCCAGTTTTGAGAAGAAAATCACTCACTACTGAGACACCATTCTTCAGCACTTCTTGTATAAGCAACATTTATGTTTTAATGCAGATAGTTCAGATTTGTGAGTTAGTTTTCTGTACATCTTTCATGTATTTGGTTTCAAGGAAAATAAATAAAGAGCAATAAAGCGATTTAAATTCAGTTTGAATCATGTCTCCTATTTGTGGGCCTGTAATCTCTTATAGTTTGTGAACAAAGAGCATGAACTAGGTTGCATTTTGTTTAAAAGTGTATGTGATTGAAGTGTCTTGTTGATGGAACAAAGAGCCATATAATTGCTTGATGTTTATCATAGGTTTTATAGATTTCATGATAGGATAGTCTAAGTATGGGATTCATTTTGATGCAGATGTCTATTCACAAGGTGAAAGATAGATCAGGGATCTTGATGTAGAAATATATCTGAGATTTCTAGAAGATATATGGATGCCATTCATTTAATTGCCCAATAGATAAGGCACTAATCAGAGATAGGATCATTAGGTTTTGTTGCTTATATTTGAGTCTTGCTGATATCAACATTATTAATCAAACGCTTTTCCCCTTTCATGTTGAAGAGCTATAATAGAATGCCCTCACTCAGCTTATGAGATTCATAGCTTTGCATTTAGCTACTATAGATCTGTGTCATTTCATGAGTCATTAGGAGAAACAAGGGTAAAATCTTCTTAATAGATTCAGGGATATGTTTTTGCACTAGTACGGTATCATTTGAATCTGAGGTCTACTCGCCTAAGTTTAGCAGAGCTTGAAGTAGAAGAAGGGTCAAGCCTTATAGTTGGCCCTATGTCTGAAGTGATATGTTGAGAATGAGAGTTAGCTGCCCCTAGATATGTCATATTCTCATGGGGATAATTGAAAACCCTCCAGCGTTTTCAAACACCAACACTACCAACCTACCACCACCTAAATGACATTTGGAGCTCCTCTTCATAGCTTTAGAACTGTGATTGTTCTTTCGTGGTTATCCCTTTATGAACTAACTCAAAACTTTACAACTCATTGTAGTATTTGATTGTGAGCCATCTTGCAAGTACAGAACTAGGTGTTTTGTTAAAAGATCCTTGAAACATTTTAGTTTATAATTCCTACTATAAATAATACTAAATGTCTTCTATTCTATTACGCATGATTACTAGATATATTAAGATTGTTGTCTCACTATGTCTTATTTTTTTGTTAAATTCCCTATCATATGATCCATTAAATTAGTTCTTATATACCTCTACCAGAAAGGTTCTCCATGCTTTTTACTAAATGACTATAATCTATGTGATATAGTAGTAAACTAGCTTTTAAGAGGTTTTTCATTATACTTTAATCAATCATTGATCTCAATTGGACACCTCTATTCCATTTGCACATAACTAATACATAGGCTTCTCACATGTACTTTTTCACTTGTTTGGACTGAGCACTATTGTTGTGCTTAGTTGAAAGAAAAGTTAGAATGATTTTAAAGATTGTCATGATCATACTTTGCCACTGGACATTCTTTTACTTATTCCATCTACATAGGAAATGATTCCACTTTCTTTAACCTTACCACAAAGCCCTAGAAATGAACATGAATATTAAGTTTAATTCCATGTCATTGTTTTCATGGAAATTAGCATTTTGATAAAGATTTAAGAGTTTTTCTAGAGATGTTGATAGTTACACTACTACAAAGGTTTAAAAAGTTGTTCATCACACTCACTATTGTTGCTAATATCCTAGTTAGTAATGACATGTTGAGAAAGATTTTTTTGTAGGGACCTAGGAGGAAAAGTTAAATTGGATTGGTCCCAAGATACTATACTAGTGGTTAAGGAAATTGTGACACTCCAACCAAATGGAAAGTCTATGTACATTCGTTTCATCAGAAGATCATTGAGCCCAAATTCTATGCACTAGGTGTTAAATTTCTAACTACATTATTTTAGGAGGGGAAGAGGTTGTTGAATCTAAACTTAATAATAAGGATCCCCTATAGGAGATCATGAGTCTCCATCATTGGATGAGATGACATATCCAGTTGCCATAGTCAAAGATCGCTACCCTATGGCATTTAGTGACCCTTAGGGATGTTTTGGTTTGGCATGCCTGAGAACATTCGAGTGCTCAACAAGATGGGATGAGCTTGGAGCTAGTGTTTATCTAGCCACCCGAAGCTAATGGAATATACAGTTCAATCCCACGAAGAAAGGTGAGAGAGATTTGGAAGTTGATAACTTTGTATTGGCCAACACTACAAGTTTTAGCATCACCTGAGATGGCATCACAAAATCAAAATGGAGTAAGATCTCCAAAAAGCGAGAGAGGTTATTGTAGGTCTCTACAACACGGTCCTATAGGACCTAAAATCACATCCATACCTCATATGAGCTCCAAGATATGCCCCGTCAAAGATTGCTGCCCTATGGCATTTAGTGACCCTTAGGGACATTTCGGTTCAGCGTGTCCGAGAATGTTCGAGCACTCAACAAGATGGGATGAGCTTGGGGATAGGGTTTACTTGGCCACCTAGAGCTAATAGAATGGATAGTTCGATCCCATGATGAAAGGTGAGAGAGATTTTGCAGTTGGCAACTTTGTACTAGCCAACACTACAAGTTTCAGCATCACCCGAGATGGCATCGCAAAATCAAAACAAAGTAATATCTCCAAAAAGAGAGAGATTTTACTGTAGGTCTTTGCAAAACGGTCCTATAGGACCTAGAATCACATCCATATCTCACACGAGCTTTGAGATATGCCCCATCAAAGATTGCTGCCCTATGGTATTTAGTGACCCTTAGGGATATTTCAATTTGGCGTGCCCGAGAATGTTCGAGCACTAAATGGGATGGGATTAG
The DNA here is from genome assembly GCA_028749045.1 of Cupressus sempervirens. Classification (NCBI taxonomy): domain Eukaryota; kingdom Viridiplantae; phylum Streptophyta; class Pinopsida; order Cupressales; family Cupressaceae; genus Cupressus; species Cupressus sempervirens. Next base: position 267,646,440 of record CM053793.1, read on the forward strand.
CTTGGGGATAGAGTTTAACCAGCCACCTAGAGCTAACAAAATAGATATTTTGATCCCACGACAAAAGGTGAGAAAGATTTGGCAGTTGGCAACTTTGTACTGGCCAACACTACAAGTTTCAACATCACTTGAGAGAGATTTTACTATAGGTCTTTGTAACACGGTCCTATAGGACCTAGAATCACATCCATATCTCACACGAGCTCTGAGATATGCCCCATCAAAGATTGCTGCCCTATGGTATTTAGTGACCCTTAGGGATATTTCAATTTGGCGTGCCTGAGAATGTTCGAGCACTAAATGGGATGGGATTAGCTTGGGGATAGAGTTTAACCAGCCACCTAGAGCTAACAAAATAGATATTTTGATCCCACGATGAAAGGTGAGAAAGATTTGGCAGTTGGCAACTTTGTACTAGCCAACACTACAAGTTTCAACATCACTTGAGATGACATCACAAAATCAAAATGGAGTAAGATCTCCAAAAAGTGAGAGAGGTTATTGTTGGTCTCCACAACATGATCTTATAGGACCTAGAATCACATCCATACCTTGCATGAGCTCCAAGACATGCCTTCTCAAAGATCACTTCCCTATGGTATTTAGTGACCCTCAGGGACCTTTCGATTCGATGTGCTTGAGAATGTTTGAGTGCTCAATGGGATAGGATGAGCTTGGAGATAGGGTTTACCTGGCCACTTGAAACTAATGGAATAGATAGTTTGATCCCATGACGAAAGGTGAGAGAGATTTAGTAGTTGGCAACTTTGTACTAGCCAACATTACAAGTTTCAACATCACCCGAGATGGCATCACAAAATCAAAACAGGGTAAGATCTCTAAAAAGTGAGAGTTTATTATAGGTCTCTACAACATGGTCCTATAGGACTTGCAATCACATCCATATCTTACACGAGCTCTGAGATATGCCCTGTCAAAGATTGCTGCCTTGTGGCATTTAGTGACCCTTAGAGAAATTTTGGTTCGGCATGCTTGAGAATGTTCGAGTTCTCAATGGGATGGGATGAGCTTGGAGCTAGGGTTTACCCAAACACTCAGAGCTAATAGATTAGATAGTTCGATCCCATGACGAACAGTGAGGGAGATTTGACAGTTGGAAACTTTGTATTGGTCAACACTACAAGTTTCAACATCACCCAAGATGGCATCACAAAATCAAAACGGAGTAAAATCTCCAAAAAATGAGACAGATTATTGTAGGTCTTTGCAACACAGTCTTATAGGACCTAGAATCACATCCATACCTCGCATGAGCTCCGAGATATGCCCCATCAAAGATCGTTGCCCTATGGCATTTAGTGACCCTTAGGGACATTTCGGTTCAGCCTACCCAAGAATGTTCGCGCGCTCAATAGGATGGGATGAGCTTGGGGATAGGGTTTACCCAGACACTTGGAGCTAATGGAATAGAAAGTTCGATCCCACGACAAAAGGTAAGCGAGATTTGGTAGTTGGCAATTTTGTACTAGCCAACACTACAAGTTTCAGTATCACCCAAGATGGCATCGTAAAATCAAAATGGAGTAAGATCTCCAAAAAGTGAGAGAATTTATTGTAGGTCTCCATAACATGGTCCTATAAGATTTAGAATCGCATCCATATCTCACATGAGCTTTGAGATATGCCTTGTCAAAGATCGCTACCCTATGCTATTTAGTGACCCTTAGGGACATTTTGGTTCAGCGTGTCCAAGAACATTCAAGCACTCAACGGGAGGAGATGAGCTTGGGGATCAGGTTTACCTAGTTACCTAGAGCTAATAGAATAGATATTTCGATCCCACGATGAAAGGTGAGAGAGATTTGGCAGTTGGCAACTTTGTACTGGCCAACACTACAAGTTTCAGTATCACCCAAGATGACATCGCAAAATAAAAATGGAGTAAGATCTCCAAAAAGTGAGAGAGGTTATTGTAGGTCTCCACAACACGATCGTCTAGGACCTAGAACTGCATCCATATCTCACACGAGCTTCGAGATATGCCCCATCAAAGATCGCCACCCTATGGCATTTAATGACCCTTAGGGACATTTCGGTTCAGCATGCTCGAGAATGTTCAAGTACTCAATAGGATGGGACAATCTTGTGTCTAGGGTTTACTCGGCCACTCAGAGCTAATGAAATAGACAGTTTGATCCCATGACCCTTTTTCCACTAAGTTGCAAATTTGAGCAACTTTTACAACTTTCAATAATGCAACTTTGCACAAAAAGTGCAATTTTTACATTTTTCACTTGATTCCACTTCTACAACTTGAGAAAGGTTTGAGAATACTAAAATAACTTATTTCCAAATGCTCAACCCTTCACCAATTCCCACACTCCTACCATTCACAAATCAACACACTACAAGAGGCCAAATCCTTCATGGTACTTGACCTAGGGCTTGATTGGAAAAATCATAAAACACATCCTCTAGTCTTGAAACCTTGGAATATTAAAAAGCACCCTACTTCCTAAGTAGGCATGAAATTTCAACTAAGAAAATTATAGTTAGAGGCCCATTTTTGTTGCGTCCACCAAAATGTTGTCCTAAAAACCTAGTTTCACTAAAAATATAGTAACTTGAGTTAGAGAACACATATAATGATGAGACTAGAACCAAAAGAAAATTGATTCAAAGCTCTATCTCAAAAATCTATCACATCTAGTCTAAAAGTTTGTACATTTCATGCAACATGCAAACAACAATCAAAATGACTCGAAAACTAAATTTCTTTCTTTGCAACTTCTTCCAATCCATTAATTAATGCCATCCAGAATCAACACAACCACTTAGGACTCTTTCTCACCATGCCAAAAATCCATTGCACCCTTCACCTGGGTCATTACAACAAGTTTGAGAGTTTTACACCAATTTCTCTTCAAAACTAGGCTGAACACATGATGATGTTCAGCCTAGGACCTACAAGCAAAAATATTAAACCAAATTTTCTGCCCCTAAAACTCTACCATATGTAAGAATATACCCCTAACTTTCTTCCCACCAAATGGCATCAAGATCTCACTATTGGATTGCAAGTTAGAGGGCCATAAGCGCAATCTAGTCAATTTATAAGCTTACCTAGGCAACCCTCAGTAAAATGGCAATATCTTACACAGATGAATAGATCAAAAATCAAAACCTCAAACCAAATGAAAATGAAAGATACTTCAAATTCTTATCCAACCATATCAAATTTTCACATGTGCCAATCTATACACATCTGTACAATAGTAAAACACAGAAAAAATGGTAGAAAATCAGGTTCTTATTGCTTCAAAAGAGATCAAATCCATACAACCATCACCCACTAAGGCCTGTACAATCATATCATACATATATTCTTTCATTTCAATGGTTATAACCACATTTCAAATGGTGGTTGTAACGTACACTTGGTTTTTCAACAAATTTGCAAAGTTGTCAGCATTTTTGCAATTTTTGAAATCTTATTCCTAGACACCTAAAACCTAACCCAATGACCCTAAGGAACTTTACAACCTTCTAAGAAACATAAAAATCCTTTTTTCCTTGAAAAATCACCTATATTTCTCATTTTTGACCCATTGGTTCAATTTGGCACTTTGGTTTATAATGGCACCTAGAGTCCAATTGACCTTACATCTTGGGTCTTATTACATCATTTTGAAACCTTGTTCCTAATTCAAAACTAGGATGACACCTATCTATTTACCTTGGTGCCCTGCACCAATGATCATCCAACTGGAAAAGTTTGGAGTGCGTGGGTGCATGAAATTCATTACATTTGATGCCATAGGTATAGCAGCGAGAGATCTACCTAAAGGAGACCATGGTTTTATATATAATAGTCAAATTAATCATCATAAACATGGTGTAGGATCAACTAATAGGTCCTGGAAGTGATTTCTTGGTCATATTTGAAGAGGCCCTAGTTTTTGGCCTTGTTTGCTGAGGGTTTCATAAAAAAACACATATAGAGAGTTGATGGATTCAATCCAATTGAATAATCCTCACTTTAGGATCATATTAAGATACTTTACCAAGTTTTATGATTGCGAGATAATTATTCCATATATTTTCTTTGTAATTGGAGGGGTTTTTATGCCTAAAAAGTGGCCTATAGTGTAACAACAAAGACTTTGTACAAAACAACCATACCTCATCTTTTGATATGTTATAGAGAAGCCAAATGGGTATCCTAATATTAAATTTATTTTCTTGATGTTATGAAAAAATATGGAAAAAAATGCAAGAGGACAACATTTTATGCTTAAAAAGTGGCCCATAGTGTAATTGTTATCGAATGACAGTTGTTCCAAGCCTCTAAAACTTCAAACTTGTTATTGGTTGGTTAGGGTAACCTATACTTCGTGTTTCTAATTTTTGGTCTATACTAGTGTCTTTACCTAGATTTGAAAATAGTGTCTCATTGACATTATCTAGGGAGAAGCATGAAAAGAGGATTGACAAACTTGTATCTAGGATAGTAGACAAATGGTTGCAACATACAAAATGAGGAAAACAAGCCTATATGGAAGAAGCATGAATTTTTTTTCAAAGATTTACCAATTAAATTTTTAGACATTGTTCACTTTCACCCCAAAGGTCAAAACATACTAGACACAGTTCACAAGATAATGATCAAGATCCAAAAATCACTAAGGAAGAGATCTTACAATTTCAACAAGGTAAATATTAACAAAAGCTCATAAATTTGAACTTGGATCAAGAAAAAGATAAATGCTTCATGCACTTATTCTCTCAAGGAGTAAAATTTCCACACAACCTCAATGTTGTCAACTTGATTCAAAAGGAGGAACCTTCGCCTTTAGAAGTTATGAAACAAATGGAAGAAATGAGGAAGGATATGTTACACATGAAAAATGAGCAAGAGAAACTTAAGCCATCTTTTTCACTTGATTCTATATGTCTATTTCCTTTTGACAAATATGTATAGATGTATCCTTTTACTTGTAAAGTTGAATTTTTTAAGTATGAAAAATATGATGGTAGTAGAGATCCTCATGATCACATTAGGAATTTTTGTGCACTAAATATGAAATTCTTACGTGAACTCACTTATCTCATAAGTCTTTTTTTCTAGAAGTCTTAGTGGGAAAGGTATGGAATGGTTCACAAAATTCTGTCCTCCACTTATGTCATTTGATAAAATGGAAAAAGGTATTTCCAACATTATTCATACAATATTCAACGTGCAATCACTATGCTAGACTTATGAAACATCAAACAACACCAAGGAAAATATTATATTTCATTTCTTTAGTGATGGAGGAAGCTTTATTCATGATAGCCAAGGTAAATCCTTGAAGCTAAAAGGATTGATATATTTATCAACAACCTTGTGCCTTAATTGCAGCATGAACTTAGGAAACAAATATTTTTTAATTCCTTACAACTATGTTCCAATTCCTAAGGAGCCTAATGTGATCAACTTGACCAATGACATTCAAACTAAAAAACAATATGCTTCTCCAAGAATATTGACTCAAACAAATCTAATGAATCTAGTAGAGGTAAACCATCATGAGTTTCCAAATCTAAGCACACCTCTACACCTCTAGGAGACTCACTTGAACTGGTGTTGAATACTTTGACATCAAATAAGATCATTACACTACCATATAACTATAATCCTTGTGAACCCAAGGTTAAGCCTAAATTTTGGAATGACAATCACTATTGCATCTATGGTAGGAATAAGGGTCATAAGACTAAAAATTATGGTACAAAGCACCTAACTTTCATTGATCAATATGTTTGTAATAAGGTCAAGGGATATATCTCATGATCTCCCTATGACCATTCCATTTTGTTAAGGACACAAGACCCCTTGGTGTGTTTATAAACCTTGGGCATCATTTGGTCCTAACGGATGATATGTTAGTCATTTCATGCTTTTCTAGGTGTGTCTTAGGGGTTTGGAAGCCTACCAAGGTTTATAAGTGTTAATCAAGTTTAAATGCAAAATTTGTTGCTATAGCGGCAAAAGTTGCTTAAAAGTTGTCAGCAACTTTTACAATTTGCTAAACAACTTTTTGGTTTAAGAGTCGCAACGGCTCAAACCATTTGATGGTTGAGTGAAACTATTGGAAATAGTCCATTTAGGCTCAAGACATTTGAAAATGGATAAATATGGAAGATCCAATTGTAAACTTGTTTTTAAATCAATAAAATATACCTATTTTAGTGCAATTTCTTGATATTTTGCAAGTATAGTATGAAAGAATAAGGGGTGGATGATGACGTTTCTAATCTGAAAGTTGATGCTAAGTGTCTAAATGCTTTTGGCAATGGTTTGAAGTTTTTTATCCTTTTTTTTTTTCAAAAGTAATCAAATTTATAAGCTTGCTGGTTTGAGAAACCCTCAATTTCAGGGTTTTGGCATTCAAATGGCCCTAACTTGCTAATCCACTGGTGAAATTTCTTCTCCACTTGTATGAAGCAAGTTAGAGATGTGTACTATAAGATTTTTGTAATTTTGTAATAGGAATTGAAGGCATTGAATTTTGGGAGCAAGCCTTAGGTCAAATATCACCATGTATTTGAGCATTTTTAAGGAGACCAAATTAGATAAAGAGATGGAGAGACTTTGAAGACTTGGTGATCAAACAAATTGTCCTTTTTTGAGTTAGTAGAACACCCTAGAAGTGGATTTTTGGTTCTATGCACCTATTCCTAAACTCTTGCTTTGAAACCCAAGCCTAACCTAGTGAATTAGGCCTGTGGACTTAGTTAGGGTTATTATATGCCGGAGTGGAGTCAATCTCTACAAATTTGGGGTTTGAGAGAACTTGAAAAAGGGTATTTTAAAGTGTGATTTTTTCCTTAAGTCTCTTGGGAATTTTTGAAGTTAGCGGCAAAAATCAGGGATTGGAGACCTAATAGGATTCTAGGTCCTTCCTTGCAATTTGTGTTCTGGGTTGTTGAGAGTGCAACCAATGGTGGATTTTTCTTAGTTGGGTTGTGACTAAGTAGTTTCTAGCCTTTTTTGGAAGTTTTGAGGCCTAGAACCATAAAATCCCTATTTTACCCAAATTAAGGAAACTTGTCCTTAAAGTCTTGATTTGGGTCAAATTGCTTTGTGTCATACTTGTGTATGGTGAGTCTTAAAATCCTCATAGTGGCTCCTTGTAGAGGTATACACTTGTTGAAGTGAAACAAACCAATTGTTCAATCCTTTGAACATCTTGAGTGTTGGTTTTGGGGTTGGGTCTTAAGGTTATGCTTCCATTGTTGCACTCTGCATCAAATTATATGAAACTTAAATACCTCATTCAAGATATCATTGATGATAAGAAAGTTGGGGTGGATGGACTCATGACTAATACTGATCATAAGGTTTTCAATGAACCCAAGTACCCAAGCATGAACAAGAAGAAAGTTTTAGGAAGAAAAATGGGATGCAAAGATCAACTACATATGATTGAGCCAACTTGTGAGAACATAAACATGATTAGGTCTAAAGGGAAAAAGGAAGGCTACAAATCAAACATTGATGAACCACCTATGATTATCCTTAAGGGTGTGGATTCTTCCACACAATCAAAACCCTACAATCTTGAGACTAAGAGTGAACAAACATAACAACCTATGGTCATCCTTAAAGGATATGACCCCCGAACCCATACACAAGCTAAAAACTTGAATCTTGTGACTAGGAGTGAACCAAAGATCATACACTTTTGTCTTAATGCTTCCAAATAGACAACATCTAAACAAATTATAAGATGGGTTTTGTAAGTTTATGATTCAAAAATAAATTTGTTTTGGAGTTTATCTAAAATAATTATAGATGACAAAACAAATAAAAGATAAAAACATGTTAGTCATAATATCATTATTGGTAACAATGTTCCAAATGCAAAGAATAATTTGTTTGAGCTTCTAGCAATGATCAAGTGGCTTACTGAATAGCTTGATGAGTCTTGGAAAATTCTCCCATTATATCCTTGCTTTCATCAGTTTCAAGTTTCAAGTTACATGCACACAATCATGACTTTACATCACAAAGCATTCACATTCTAAGAATTTTCATGTTCTTTCATTACATTTTGATCTAAACAAAAAATTCTAAAATTTCACTTATTCAAATGACTAATCTAAAAATGGGTCCTATTAAAGAATTTAATATAAAGTGAAATAATGTATCTAGATTTTAAACAAATCAAGACATAAAATTTGTGATTTAAACTTATCTCATCACTTACACATAATAAAAATACCCACCTTGTCATGTGGATAGTCTTGGGGGAGAGGTTGCAACATTGTATTTCGATCCAATTGATCACTCTTTCTCTCTCTCTCTCCCTCTCTCCCTATTCAATCTAATGAACCAACTGGATCTGCTCTACATTTTAATGTCTCAAGTATTGCCTCATGGTTTGACTCGCAAACTTTTTAAAGAATCTTATTATGTGGTTTTCCACCATATTTTATCAAGTGGACATTTGATGTGACAACAAGGTTTGAATAATGAAGAATCTTCCTCTCTATTTGCCAATCCTCAAATAACCACAAGTTAGGGTTCTTCATAAAATATTGTCTAAGCCATGTGCTGGTTACAACCACCACACCGATATGGTACTCTAAACCTTCACCATCTATAACTGAGTGATCCAATTTTTGTTTGGCTTTGACATAACGACACAAATAATAATACGTCCCTTCTTCATTGTCTTTAGGTGCAATAACAGCAAAAACATGGCCTGTAGTGACAAATGTACAAAATATAGTCATTAATTTAGAAAATACTTACATAAAAGTTATAAAGTTACATATTGAAATTAAAAAGATATATAAATATATATATTACCAGGTTGCACTAGATCAGACAAGCAATCAAGTTCAATAGATGAATCCATCTCTACCATTTGCAGTGCTTGTGGGGGACGATAGGTGTCAGTTGGGTCCAAAACTCATATATCCCATTTGTCCACCCATTCAGTTGACTAATAGTCATTCCAATTTTCCCCTCGACATGATGGACAATAGCATGCCATTTTTTGTGTGTGGATACTCCATGAACCTACATTAGAGCTTCTAAAAGAGTGCAACTCACTAGATCCTATTAGTGTGCAACAATCCTCATATGGGGCAATGTTAGTATTATCTATCAACCAAAAAAATCTACAAATTGTAGACTCACCTTCCTTACCTAGACCCATTGTAGTGTTACACCACTGGATGATGGATTTTGCATCTGTCAAAATTGGTCCATCTTCATACTTTAGTTCTTCATGAGCTAAGGCTCTTTTGATGCATGCGCCTGCACCATCGTGCTCTCCCTTTCCATGACCAACCTCTATGAAATTCTATATATATTTAATTCTACACAACTTGTGCATCTTGCTGATGATATGTTATTCCCTTGTTAGCCAAATCTCTATAAAATACTTGAAAATAACCATGTACAAACTCCGTAGAATGTGATCAATCATCACTGATGTAAAAATGGTACTCCCTCAAAATCTTCTTGTCATCCTCTGTACTTATAGGTGAATGCATGAATGTTATGTGAACAAATATGGAAACCTATTGAGAAGTATAATACTTTGCTTGCACCTCATTTTGTGGTTGTAGTGTGTAGTTCTCTACGAAGTCTACAACTGAAACAATGGTATCTAGTGGAAATGTATCCTTGCACAACTTGAATTGCAAATCTAGCCATCAAGCTCTATGTATATGCCTTGCATACTCATAAGTAATCTTTTCACAAAAAATCTTCATGAACTCATACACCGAAATATTTTCAATGACTAAATTATATTTTTTACCCTCTTTCCCATCTTTTAGAGCATATGTCACTATCTTAAATTTTTTCATAATCTACTATTTCATTTTCAATTGCATGTGTATTATCCATATGTTCACAATTTGATCAAAGTTGCAAAGAACCACAAAATAAGCATGTACCATCCAAGCATGATGTCTTGTAAATTTTTTGACCATCCCCTATTTTACATAAAATGTTGGATATGAATTCCCTTGAAGATCTTGGTGGCTCATTCATGTCACAATCCTGCAAAACAAACTTAGAATGCAAAAACACACATATATGCCTAAAAACATCAAAATGGTTAGAAAATTAAATATGTATCCTACAATAACAAGTTGTGTGTGTGTGATTTATCTTCACATAAAAAGGTTTACCCATCTCAAAAAATCTTTGACTTATTTGACTTTGAGAATACATACCAATAAATTTTGCAAAAAATTATGTCTGAGTTGAGTCCAAAAAATGTTTTGCATGTGGGTCATGATTTTGGCTACCAATTCTCCTTCTTATAACATCTCTTTGATTAGGGGAAACACATGTGTTATTTTTCCAAAAATCTTCGATTAATGATTTCAAAGCTTCACTAATTTCTTTATCCTTTCGTGGTAGTCTACCACTAAATGTCCATAACTCATTTTTTATTGGATCTTCCAATCTCTCACACCTTAGCATGACTCTCCTTAGAGTACGTCTACTAATTTTCAATGTTTTTCTTATTTTTCTCATGAGTCGAGCTTTCTGCATTTGGGTACTTACTATTGTCAATGTAAGTACTCATCTTGTGATATTACTATCTTTGGTGCATGATTTAGAACCCACTTTGTCATAAGCACTCATTAGATTCTTTACAATGCTTTTTTCATTTGAATCATCCATCGTTCTTAGCCCAAGAATCTCCATGATAGGCCTAAATTTCAAATTTCTCATCATTTCAACAAATAATTGTCATTGACCTATAATATTTAATTATTCAAAGAATAATTTCCACATACAATTAACTTTTATTTGACAAGTACGCTTGCTAATCTTGTCAGGCATTGATTTCAAAATGTTAGTATCAATATCAATCAAATATTTTGGTCTTCTAAATTTTTTGTTAGAAGGTGTTATAATCTCTTCCATTCCCTCAACATTTTGAACATCAACATAAGGTTGAGTGTTTTTCATACCTTGAACCAAAGATGATGTGCCTTGGCAATAAGATGCAAAAGATGGAATATCACCTACTTGATATGTTGATATTGTGCCTTAAACATGACATGATGGAGTGTGTACATCGTCGGATCTACAAATTAGTGTCTCTTCAACATGAGAGGATGATATGACTCCAACATTGGAAAATAGTGTAGCTTCACAATTCAATTGTCTTCTTGAGCACAACAGTCTCATTCATTCTCTTTGTCTTTCCAATTCTTCCTCTTTGTTTCTTTGTATTGGTGGTTCTTGATCCTCTTTGAAAGTCAATTCTTCATTATTGCTTTGCAATTTTCTTTGTTCACGTAGTAGTTTCATTTTATCTCTTTTAATTGCCAAATCTCTCTCCCTATCTTCATTTTTTTGAATTTTTGGTTTCTTCCTTGGCATGATGATGATTTCTACATGTCAAATTATTTAAACATCTGAATTACTTACAATTTGTAAATTACAAATCATTCAAATACATATGAAAAATACAATTATTTCAATGAATACACAATATATATCAAATAAATTTCCAAATTTCTAACCATTTACAAATAAAAATTCATTAAAACATACAAATTTCAATGAATTCACTATATATTAAACAAAATGTTAAATTATAATCAAATTTGTCTCTATATATCAACAAAAAATATTTAAAAAGGACTACACTAACCTTTTCTATAGAAAGAATATTCAAAAAGCTGATCCAATGATTGAATTTGATGTTTGCTAGCTTCAAAAAGTCTTCAAATAGTGTTTGCTAACTTCCAATAGCTTGAAACCCATATTTTCTATCAGAACAACAAAATGCACAATAGACAAAAAATAGAATTTGGATCAAAAGGGACCCAAACTTGATTTGTGACCATTTTTTGGTGATTTCACATAGTGTGTACGCACTATAGCACGTATGCACTATAGTGCATACACACTATAGCACGTACACACTATAAAGTGCGTATGCACTATATTGTGTATGCACTAGTGCATACACACTATGTAAAAACATATCTCTCCCTACCCCACCATCCTGCATCCCCCACTCTCTCTCTTTCCCTACTCTCTCTCCTCTCCCATCCCCTACTCTCTCTCTCTGTCTCCCTCTCCCATTGCCTACTCTCTCTCACTCTCTTTCTCTCTCTCTCTCTCTCTCTCTCTCTCTCTCTCTCTCCCATCCCCTACTCTCTCACTCTCTATCCTCTCCTATCCCCTACTCTCTCTCGCTCACTCTCTCTCCTCTCACATCCCCTAATCTCTCTCTCGCTCTCTCTCCTCTTCCATCCACTACTCTCTTTTTCTCTCCCTCTCCCATTACCTACTCTCTCTCACCCTTTCTCCTCTCCCATCCCTTACTCTATCTCACACACTCCCATCCCCCCTCTCTCTCAGGCTACTCTCTCTCCCCTCTCCCATCCCCTACTCTCTCTCCCTTCTCCCCTCTCGTACTCTCTCTCTCCCCTCTCCCATCCCTTACTCTCTCTCTCGCTCTCCCTCTCCCACCACCTACTCTCTCTCCCTCCTATCCCCTACTCTCTCTCACCCTCTCTCCTCTCCCATCCCCTTCTCTCTCTCTCTCACTCCCATCCTCCCTCTCTCTCTCTCTCATCCCATCACCTGCTCTCTCTCTCCCATCCCCTACTCTCTCTCGCTCTCCCTCTCCTACTCTCTCTCCCACCACCTACTCTCTCTCTCTCTCAGGTCTCCCATCCCATACTCTCTCACTCTCTCTCTCCTTTCCCATCCCCTACTCTCTCAATCTCTAAAACACACTCCCATCCCCCCCTCTCTCTCCCTCTCCCACCACCTACTATCTCTCTATCACTCTCTCCCTCCCTCTCTACTCTCTCTATCCCATCCCTACTCTCACTCTCTCTCTCTCCCATCCCCCTAATCTCTCTCACACTCTCTCCCATCCCCTACTCTCACTCTTTCTCTCCCATCATGTTCTCTCTTTGTGCCACCATCTACTCTCTCTCACTCTTTCACACTCTCTCCCATCCCCTACTCTCTCTCTGACACACACTCCCATCCCGCTCTCTCTCTCTCTCTCTCTCTCTCTCTCTCTCTCTCTCTCTCTCTCTCTCTCTCTCTCTCTCTCCCTCTCCCACTCCCTCTCCCACCACCTACTCTCTCTCTCCCATTCGCTACTCTTTCTCTCTCTCGGGCTACTTTCTCCCCCTTCTCCCATCCCCTACTCTCTCTTTCATAGAAACACACTCCCATCCCCCCTCTTTCTTCTCTCCCATCCCCTACTCTCTAGATCTCTCACACACACTCCCATCCCCCCTCTCTCTCCCTCTCCCACTCCGTCTCCCACTGCCTACTATCTCTCTCTCACTCTCTCTCTCCCTCTCTACTCTCTCTCACTCATCCCCTACTCTCACTCTCTCTCCCATCCCCTACTCTCTCTCACACTCTCTCCCATCCTCTAATCTCACTCTTTCTCTCCCATCCCATGCTCTTTCTCTACCACCCCCTACTTTCTCTCACACTCTCACACTCTCTCCCATCCCCTCCTCTCTCTCTCTCTCTCACACACACACATTCCCATTCCCCCCACTCTCTCCCTCTCCCACTCCCTCTCCCACCGCCTACTCTCTCTCCCCCATCCCCTACTCTCTCTCTCTCCACTCTCCCATCCCCTACTCTCTCTCTTTCACAAAAACACACTCCCATCCCCCCTCTCTCTCTCTCTCCCTCTCCCATCCCATACTCTCTCTCTTTCACAAACACACACTCCCATCCCCCCTCTCTCTCTCCCTCTCCCACTCCCTCTCACATCGCCTACTATCTCTCTCTCTCTCACTCTCTCTCTCCCTCTCTACTCTAGTCTCTCTCCCATCCCCTACTCTTACTCTCTCTCTCTCTCTCCCATCCCCTACTCTCTGTCACACTTTCTCCCATCCCCTACTCTCACTCTCTCTCTTCCATCCCATACTCTCTCTCTGCCACTCCTACTCTCTCTCACACTCTCTCCCATCCCCTACTCTCTTTCTTACACACATTCTCATTCTGCCTCTCTCTCTCCCTCTCCTACTCCCTCTCCCACTGCCTATTCTCTCTCCCCCATCCCCTAATATCTCTCTCTCCCCTCTTCCATACCCTACTCTCTAGATCTCTCACACACACTCCCATCCCCCTCTCTCTCCCTCTCCCATCGCCTACTGTCTCTCTCTCACTCTCTCCCTCTCTACTCTCTCTCTCCCATCCCCTACTCTCACTCTCTCTCCCTTCCCATACTCTCTCTGCCACCCCTACTCTCTCTCACACTCTCTCCCATCTCCTACTCTCTCCCTTACACACACTCCCATCCCCCTCTCTCTTCATCTCCCACTCTCTCTCCCACTGTCTACTCTCTCTCTTTCCCATCCCCTACTCTCTCTATCTCTCTCTCCCCTCTCCCATCCCCTACTCTATCTCTCACTTGTTCTCCCTCTCCCACTACCTACACTCTCTCTAACTCTGACTCTGACTCTCTCTCTCTCACTTTCACTCTCTTCCTCTCTACTCTCTCTCTACCACCCCCTACTCTCTCTCTCACACACACACATTTCCACACTCTCTCCCATCCCCTACTCTCTTTCTTACACACATTTCCATCCCCCCTCTCTCTCCCATCCCCTTCTCTCTCAAGCCACTCTTTCTCTCTCTCCCCCCTCTCCCATTCCCTACTCTCTCTCTTTTACACACATGCACTCCCATCCTCCTCTCTCTCTCACTCTCCCTCTCCCACTCTGTCTCCCACTACCTACTCTCTCTCCCCCATCCCCTACTCTCAATCTCTCTCTCCCATCTTGTACTCTCTTTGCCACCCCTACTCTCTCTGCCATCCCCTACTCTCTCTCTCTCTTACACACATTCCCATTCCCTCCCTCTCTCCCTCTCCCATTTCCTACTCTCTCTCTCATCCCCTACTCTCTCTCTCTCTCTCTCCCCTCTCCCATCCCCTACCCTCTCTCTTTAACACACCCACACACTCCCATTCCCCCCCTCTCTCCTCTCCCATCCCCTACTCTCTAGATCTCTCACACACACTCCCATCCCCCTCTCTCCCTCTCCCTCTCCCTCTCCCATCATCTACTATCTCTCTCTCTCTCTCTCTCTCTCTCTCACTCTCCCTCTCTACTCTCTCTCCCCATCCTCTACTCTCTCTCTTCCCTCTCCCATCCCCTACTTTCTCTCTCTACCACCCCTACTCTCTCCCATGCCCTACTCTCTCTCACATACACACTCCCATCCTTCTCTCTCTCTCTCCTTCTCTCACTTCCTCTCCCATTTCCTACTCTCTCTGCCATCTCCTACTCTCAATCTCTCTCTCCCATCCTGTACTCTCTCTGCCACCCCTACTCACTCTCTCACACTTCCTCTCTCTCCCATCCCCTACTCTCATTCTCTCTCTTCCATCCCATGCTCTCTCTTTGTCACCGCTACTCTCTCTCACACTTCCTCTCTTCCCCATCCTGTACTCTATCTACCACCCCTATTATCTCTCACTTCCTCTCTCTCCCATCCCCTATGCTCTCTCGCCTCTCCCATTCCTTACTCTCTATCTCTCTCTCTAGCTTTTTCCTCTACACATTTCAAGGTGAGTCTTTCATTTTTCATCTCCAGCCATAGCATTAACATATAGTCTCATATCTTAATTGGGTTATTTACATACATTTAGAGTCTAGATTTACATTTCACATCTTTCTTAATCAATTAGTTAATCTTGCTTTTACATTTACATAGAAAACACGGGATAAAGAAGCATTTTTTTTGCATTCTATTACTTTTAATAATTCAAATTAAGCATTAGTATCCCTTCCTCTCTTTGGGCTTTGCTAATCTAATTTGAATTCAAAAGCGATTGAGCTTAGAAATATTCCTTATCCCCACACACATATATTTTGAATGACTTAGTGGCAGAAAGTGGAGGTCTACATCTTACTAGGGCATCTCCCTTTTTCCTCTAAACATTTTATATTTACACACACACACGCACATAGAGAGAGACATGAGCGTGCACACTCACACACACATATGTATGTGTGTGTGTGTGTGGATTTGATCAACCAAAATTGCAACTAGGTCATCTATAATGAAGATAAGCACCATTTACTTAGAGTCAAAGTTAGAGTAAGAGTCAACCACCTCAAACACATACATTCAATGCAGTCCACCCCAAGGGATAAAAGGCATCCAAATGCATCATAACATGTCTCCCATAAATGATTTCATCAAAGCAAAAAAACCACAACATTCTCCAATGTTGGTGCCAAATATAATATATATAGAAAAGTGTAGGAATGCATTAACGAATTAGCCCCAAAATAATTTTTAATGCAGATAATTCCATGCAAAGCATAACAGGCCATGAAAAGATCTATATTGATCACTTCACTCTATCACCATTACATATCAAAACCAAATTTTATCAATCAAATCACTGCAATCCATTGAGTCCACTAGATACCTACACTACAAGAATATTGTGCTCAAAACAACATAACTTTACTTGTGAAGTGAACTAACATAAGTCCTTGAGTCTTACTTGAAGAGGTTCAGTCATAAGTCTCTCTCTCTCTCTCACACACACACACATACACATCCCCCCCCTCTCTGTCAGTCTTGCTTTGCCTCTCTTCTTCCCTCTCTATGCACTATTTAGGTCTCAATAGTGTGTGTGCACTATAGCGCGCACACACTATTAAGACCCAAATTTAAAAAGTTTTAAATAACACATGCGTGCTATAGTGCGCCATGCTACAGGGCATACACACTATTCAAACCTTTGCATTCTACCAAGCCTAAGGCTTGGTTTTGCCTTGGGGATCTAACCCAAAGGTTTGAAGTCTACAAATTGGTCTGAGACATGTTTTGCTACAAACATACAAAAAATGATTAATTTTTCTTGTGTGCTCTCCTTCAAGATTCCTCGTGGTTGAGCATTGATAAGATCAGTTTACATGACATTGTAGGTCTTTGTGTTAGCTATATATAACCATATAATTTATTTTTTATTTAAATTATTTCAAGCCTTCCATCTATAATTTCTTTTGAATGTATGTCCATTTTTTGTCAAAAACCAACAAGTACTAATTGGGATGTAGATTTTAGCTCATTCATTGAATTTTGCAATAACTTAGTTTTTTAGAAACTAAAATCAATTCTACACACTTTGAAAAAAAGAAGTTTTGATTTTAGATTAGTTTTCAATCATTTCTAGGGGGAGCTCACAGATATTTCACATTTTTGGGATGTGTCTAGTTAACAAATTCAATATAAAAAAACACACTATAAAATTTCCTGAAAAATCTGGGATATACTACATAGTGTTAAGTAACTTTTGACTAGAGCAATTAAAGAATTTCAATTTTTTTTTTTTTTTGGGGGGGGGGGGCGCACACTTTGTACTGTGTTATGTTTTTTTGGAATAAATAGTACCACTTTCTTTGGCCCCCTTTTTTGAGGACCTAAAACTAAACCATTTTGAAAAAAAATAGTAGTTTAGAAACTAGATTCAAAGGACTACTACTTTTGTTTTTGTCATATTTTAAAATTTTGAGCTTAACTATCTTCAAATTCTTGTTGAAGTTCAGAAATTGCTGATTTCAGAAAAAAAAAAAAAAAGGTGTCCACTTATACCCCCCTTTTGGCACCACAACTTGGTGCACTTACCGTAATATCAAAAAACATAAAATGTGAATAGACAACCTAGCCAAAACAAAAGAAAAAATGTATATACTACATTGAATCAATTTGTTTTTGAGCATAAAAACTAATCTACCTATACATCTACCATTATATCTACTACTTCAAACTATATTTAGTGTAGTAGATACTCTACCTAAAGATGTCTTGTGTTATTCACAGTTTTTTTTCAAACTATACATTCATTTTTTTTTCAAGTTGTTTCTTGAATTGGTGTAAATGGTAATATTAAAGTTTTATTACTAATAGTTTCTAGAATCTCTGACCCAAGTTTTTTTTAATTCTAAGATCTAGGAATTAATATGTGCCACATATTTGTTATGGGTAAAGTCTTCTTAATAAGTTAGGGTTTTATCTTACTTGGCCAAATCATTTCTTAATGTTAGTTTAAAAAGTGCACATATTTATCTATTTTTTGTTTGGTTAAAGAAAGTCCATGATATCATATCTACTACAAGATTCATCGGGGGTGAATCTTTCATTTTTAATTTTGTTTCTTAATATATGTTGTAGGATTTCTATTTTATTTATCCAATTTATACTCTATCCTTAGCATGTAGAAGGTATATTATTTCAAGAGAGTATTATGCTCACCTAATTTTTTTGTAAATTTCGAGGAATATAACTAAGTCCTCTTAAACAAAGTGATTTGATCTAGATTTTTAGGAATAAATAGATGTTAATCACTATAACTGTTATGGCTTTGGGAAGTTTTATGCTTGGTTTATCTAAAAGATCTAACATTCATGTTGTTTTAATGAGGAGGTGATGCCAAAAGATCTTCTAAGAGTTTGTGCTATCACTCCCATAAGAAACAAACTATCAATATTTCATTGGTTACAAAAGTTATTTTAACTTGTGTGGATTTGACGTTGTTTGTAGTTGTATATTTTGATGGATAAAAGCTATGGAGACTGTTAATCGATTCATCAACATTTTCAACTTACCATTCAACTTATCTTATTTTTTTGTTCTTAATTTTTTTAAAAATCTTTGTAAATAAAGGGAAACTTATATATCAAATGTCTCTATTCAAGTTTGATAATCTCTAACTAACAATAAGAAAATGGGAAAGGGATATTATTGAATAGGAAGGAAATGTTTAATCAATATTTAATCATTTAACCTTTTATAATAGTCATTTTCATAAAGGAGACTAATAGCATTGTATTATTTCTATATTCAAATTGGCTGGAGCTATTTAACATGGTAGTCATTTTTTAATCATTCAAAGATTTTCCTATAAATTGCATGTTTTAGTAGATGGCATTATAAAAATAGTTCACGTGGAAGGTCTTTGCTTCTACATTTCATACATGGAGGGGTTCACGTGTTATGTTGATGATTCCACATTTTGAATGCATATATTGAGGTGTTCTATCTGTTATCCATATTTGTTTTCTTTTGATTCTACAGTCAAATTCTCTTATAGTAAAGGGAGGTTAGATCTGTAATGAAATTCTTTATATGTTTATAGTTTCTCAAAGTATTTTACCATTTTACCAAGCTCCTTGAAAAAACTTGATGTTGGAAAAGGTAAAATCACAGTGCCCTCTTTTATTCAATTTATTTGATTCTCTATGAAAAATATCAAACCCTAACCTCTTTTGTTTTGTTTTGTTTCTTGCTTTCATTATTTCTGATAAATTCTCTGTATGTTTTGTAATCAAATAGTTTGTATGCCGCTCTAGGTGAGAGACTTTAATTAATATGTCGAGTTGGTGATTTTTAAAACTTATAGAATTATTGTGTTTGAATACAAAATTCTCTGTAAATTTGGTGGTGATTTTTAAAACTACTAGAATTATTGTGTTTGAATATAAAATTCTCTGTAAATTTGGTGTCATATTTATGCTAAAGGCGTAGTTATACTAGAGAAGACAACCAAACATTGTTGATCAACTACTGAAATCATATTGGATGTCTTATCCGATTGATTGACTTTCACTATTGATCATTAATTCTTTTATGTTTTTGGTTAATGAAAATGCTAGAAGTAGCAAGCATGGCTACATCTGGGGCTACTTATAATTCCATATCAATTCTACAAAATCCCCCATTTAGGTGATTCACTTGATCTTTCATGCCTCAATGTCTGATGCAGGAGCATCTTGCATGAGAAAATTTTAAAAAAATAAAAAATAAAAAATAAAAATTGTGGAGGAGAGAAAAAGTGACTAAAATAGAAAGAATTTTAAAAAAAAAATAGAAAATAGAAAAAAGAGGAAAAGAGGAATTTCTATTTTCAAGGTGCATAGGTGGCATAAATAGAAAAAAGAAAAGAAAATGGTTGTCATTCAATTTATCAAAGTGTGTAGGTGGCATCTTAGAAGCTTGTGGAAAGTTCCTTAAATCATGCATTTAATATTTGTTGTGATCCACAAAAGAAATGTAATTTTTTAATTGGGCCACATGGTGGTGCTTAGTTGTATTTGGGTGGGAATTTAATATTTTCTTTAAGGTAGTTGTATTTACCTTTTATCCCACATTAGTTTTGTTTGTAATGTCTTGGGTTGGAAGTGCCTATTTAAGCAAGGCTTATTATCATTTGTAATCAAGTTAGGAAGTAGAAGTCTTCAAGTGTAATTTCTTGTAGAAGCTCTTGGAGTACAAGCTAGTTGGAAGCTCTCTCATATTGTAAGAATTTGGAGTTCCCTCATTTGGAGAATATTGTAAGGATTTTCAAGTATAATAAAATTGCTTGGGAAGCATTTTATCTTTGTCTCCATATTGTTGCATTCTTGGTTATGAATTGGTAAGGGTGGTGTGGCCCTTCATCAATGTCTCATTTTATTTTAAATATTGTAACTTAGTAGTTTCTAAAATCTACTTCGAAAGATTACATAAAATTTGAATTGATTATTGCAAGTGAGTTGCTCTAAGCCTCCAAGCTCTTGCAATTTTGTAGGCCACTTATTGGATTTCCATAGTAGGAAAATTTATAGACATAGATTGTAGGCTCCTCAATTTTGAAGCATGATTGAAATAAGATCATTGTCATAAACATTGTTATACTGATTGCTCTGGTTGTGGTTTATTTTGTGGGGTGCTGTGCATTCAAAAAAATAGGCATGATAACTAGAGAATTGGGTATGGATATAAGGGATAAGGTGAGCTTTGACTTTGGCCAAGGTAGTGGCAATATTAGAGTAGTGACAGAGATCCTACAAGGTGAAGAACATTATAGCTAGTTCCAAGTGCCTTCCACCATAGAGACATTAGATCTAGATAATCCAAAAGTGATTGATCTAGCAAGTTCGAGGTAGAAGTACATTTCATGCTTTTTTTATTCTACTCTTTTTAGCATCATTTTTATGTCTTTCCTTTCTTGTCTAGTGCAAGTTAAAATGATGCTTCTTTATAAATTTAGGGTTATATTAGTAAAGGGAGCTCCTTACAATTGTTTTTGAGTAATGCTTACTCTATTATTGTTGTATTAACTGAGTCATTGATTATACAAAATGTAAATGATGTTATTTCAAAGAATTGGGGTTTATTAGGTATTTATTGATTACTATTTCTTTTTATGTGAAGAACAATGGGGTTAATCACAATACAACTATATTACCCTCTTTATCTATAAAATGTGTTCTGCTTTGGCTACTATACTATCAATAAATGTATTTCTCTACTTAAGTCTTTGCTATTAATATGTCAAAGAGAATTGGTGTTCTAAATTCTTCTTTACATCACCATATATGGACCAAACTAGGAAACCAAAAATACTTGCATTGAAATAATGTCCATGACTATTATCTAGTCTATCATAAGTTCTACAATTACTAAACACTATGATAATATTTCTTTTATTTAATTCTATGTATTGAAAAATATTTTTTTAGAGGAAAAGTTTCAAATGAAACACTTTACCCATGGATATCTTATTCTACATTTTGTCCCCAAAAAGTAGAGCTTGGTGTTTAGTTGTTTTTAGTTTTTTTTTTTTATAAATTTATTTTTTATAACAATATAGGAGGAAAATAACAATATAGGAGGAAGCTTTTGCAGAGATGGTGCAAGAAATGAAGAATGTTTCTGAATTGGACTTGGGGCTAACTATAGAGGAGATAAAGTTTCTTATAAGAATTTTATTGGTGCTATTAGGGCTTCATGGTGTATGTTGTAATCAAAAAGTAGAAGGACGAAGCAAAGCATAATGAGTAGAATGTCAAATGGATCAAAGATTATCAATAGGAAGTCATGGATGAGCTCACTAAAAGTATAAAACATGAAATGATATTCCACCTATAATTGATGATCATTTAATTCCTACTTCCACTTCACAAGAATATATTGTCTTTTATTACAAGATTACAAGATGTAGTTTTATTGTTGTTATTTGTTCTTTTCATCCAACAAAGAGGTATTGTACTTTTTTCAATTCTATTGTCTTTGTCATTGGGTTCTATGTTGAAAACTCTTTTTATCTATTTTTGCATCTATCTCCTATCTCTATTATAATTATTTTTTGAAAAAGTACTAAAAATCGTGTTGCATAATATTATCATATCATTTTTCACTTTAGTAGAGAACCTCACAATAATACATTTGTTTTTCTATTTTATCTTCTTTTCATCCATAAGGATGATTTGTTAGAGTTGTAGATGATCATTATGAAAATTATAGAAATAAAGATAAATCTGCATGGCCTTCCATAAGTGGTTGTTGAATTCTATTGAATTCAATTATTGTGTGAGGGAAGAAGATTACTACTGATAGCTTCCTTAATTTAAAAGTGGACATGAAATGAAAGAGGCTTTCGACCAATTTTTGAAGGCTTACTAGATAGTTTAATCCTATAAACATATATGTTTTTAGTCATATAAATAAGTAAAAATCTTGTACTTTTTTTTCACATGACAACCAATTCCTAGATGGGCTTAATGAGACTAGTTTGATGCTATAGGCTGCTTCAAATAGTGCAGCTACAAATCTACCTCCCACTCAATCTACCAGGATTGGCTTAGTAAGTTTTCTAATATGAAATTCTAAATTCAGCCAAAGGTGAGTTTAAGTGATTTTTCTGTACATAACATGGTTAATTTTTTATTATTTATTCAAAGGATACCATCATCTTCACAAAAAAAGAACAATTTTCTTAGTACTTAGAATTTCAAAAAGTGTTTCCAAGATGGTTCAATTTGCGAATTTCTGGATTTTCTTTATTTTATTTTATTGTTATATGATTTTAATAAATTTTATAAAATATTATTATTGTTTTTTAATTACTGGTGGGTTCCTACAAAGCTTTTCATTTAGTAAAACAAGCTTTTGATGAAGCCACTGCAGAGATATACGTAGTGAAGAGTCCTATAAGGGTACTATGCTGATAATGTAATTTTTGAGAGACAATCTTACTTTGTAGACTTCCTATTTACAAAAAGATGTAGGTAAGTTAATGCTTAATTCTTGGTTTATAATTTGGGTAGAGATTTATTTCTTAGGTATTTTATAATTTTATAGGATTGTAAATTGAGGGTTTTTCTGATGTAATTCAATTTAGATCTAACTTGGGAAGTTGTTTGAGAAGTTGATGTGGCTTTGAATGAACTTTTTCCATTTACTAGTTTATTATTCCTTTAGCTTATTTTAAACCTCATTTTAAAATACTAGAAAATATGAAAATATTATATATTACCAAAATTACATGTTGACTTTATGTTATTGGCTCATTCATTGTTAAAGAATGTCATCAACATAAATAGTTGTATTGAAGAGAAGAAGATGCAAGACTAACACTAAAGATAACTAATTAAAGGGTCAAATGAAAAATTCCATTGCGTACTATGTTTACCTTCATATGTTGTTCAATAGTTTATTGCCTAGCTTTTCACTGTTATAAGTCTTAAGGTTACCTCCTCCTATGAGTTTTTTATTTGTAATTTTTTTCCTATTACTAGTTCTTTTTCTTTGTCGGTAAGACTACCAAGATTTAACAATTCACAAATAGACTTTTGTAATGTACATAGGTTTTATCATTCTAATTGGAAAATAAACTATGTTTACATAAGTTCATAATATTGGACATACATTCCCACCTCAACCAAATTTACTACAAGAAGGATATAAGTTGTCTTCTTTTTGGAAATATAAGCCCTCATAATGTTGAAGGAAAACCCCTCATCGCAACCAAAATGAAGTAAGAAAACATAAATCTCTCAAACAAATCTTAAAGAAAGCAACTCTTAAAGGGCCAAACCTAGAGATCAAGAGCTGTGACTAATACCAGAATAGATGCTTGCTTGTCCCATATATAATTGAATACCCTTCTAAGGTAGGCTTAGAGTAGCTGGTAGGAGGAAGGAATTGTATGTGTCACTGACTTGAACTTTTTTGTGCTAGTTTATTGATTGGCTAAATATCATTGATTCAACATAAACTATCCATTTGTGATTGTCTCATCAAACAAGTTTGAGATATTACAATTTTTAAAATTATTCAAAATATATTTAGTGCCTTTGTTATGAGATGCTGCAATTTTATTATCTTATTTATTATGGCACGTGCATTAGTTGTAAGAAAAATTCTTCCTTTAGATATTGAAGTTTCTCTGCCACTGTTGACTGTTATGAATCAAAGGCTAGTTAAATTCTTAGTTATTACTGGAAAGGTAATAAATGAGTAGTTGCAAAAGTTGTATGAATACACATTGAAATGAATAGAAATCTTGAGTAAAAGCACGAGATTTCTTACCCATTCTATTAAATAATTTAGTTATCACCCACAAACCATATTTGATAGATCAGATTTGTACACTAGAAAGAAACAACTCTTGCAGATAATCCTTCCAAAAATGATGTTTACGAATTTGATAAATATAAAAAAGATCGCTGCCAATATTTCTTTTTAAATGAATATTGAAACATATGCATGCATTTATCATAGTTAAATGAAGAGAATAAGGAATATAATTTATTTGTACTTTCTACATTTGTTTTGGTTTTTAAAATCTTCAATTTGATTGTTGGTCTTTTATTATTATTTGGTACATGGATCATTTATGTAGTCTCACTATTCATTAGGCCAATGGTTGTGTTACAAAATAGTTTGAGTTTGATTTTGATTTACCTAAGCCTAATAAGTATTAATTCTAAAAAACAAATACAATATCCTCAATTCATAGTAACAATAATCCTCCATCTTTTTCACTTATAAAGAACATTATAATGTTTCTTCCTGTGCTTTTCATAAAGGGCAAGGACTTGTGCTCGAACAAAGCTCTTGTTTGTATATATATTTGCTTTTACTAATAATTTTTAAAAATATTTCAAATAAAATAATTGAATATGTATAACTTTAGGACATCCAAATTTTGAGCAATGGAGCCTTCTTTTCATTAAAACTATTGAATCTTATACATTTGATGTATATTGTAGATATGAATTCGTTAAACTTATAACCATTTTTTTGTTTGCTTACAATCTTCTTACTTTCTCTATTAAAAATGTTATGAATTATTGATATTATGAATTTTAGATATCTCTCAGCGTATTTTACAAAAACAATTAATTAAAAATTAAGGTATGCTAGTGCAATATTCAACTACATACATACAAGCCATTGTTTATTTAGCCCATAAATCATCACGTTATCACCAGTTTGATCAAATTGGGTGGGAAAGTGATCAATTTTTTGATGCTAGAAAGGATTAGAGGAGAACACCAAATGGAAGATATAGAGCTGCTTGTGAGGATAGCGTGTCAAGATGACATAGTAACGGAAGACTTAACCTTGCTATTGATTGTTCTTTCATGGAAAATGAAGCTTCATGGGAGAGATATTTAAATGTTTTTAGTGAAGTGACAATATTAAGTCCTTAATTACAAAATCTTCAATTTTAGTAAACTCTTCTTTGAATTGAATTTGCACTCAAAGGTGAAATTAATAGAGTTAGAGTGACCTACTACAACAACCTTACCAATTAATTCTTAAAATATGGTAAAATTTATCCTATTATCTTTCAGGGATATTGTTGATCCAACTTTGTTTCAAGCACTGCCAACAGAATAATAATTGTCACCAGACTAGAATGTTTGGCCAATATCGCTTGAAAGAATAGAGAGAGGAAAACTTGACCCCTAAGCTCCAGTAGATTGAGTCTCAATCATGCAAGGAATAGGAAAAGTTGGATGAGGGTGGTGACTATATTTATAATAAGGCGAGCATATTCTTCAATGAGTTTTTGTGTACATAGGATTTCCAACAGGTAGTCATGTGAACTAGGTTGGACATATATCATAGGACAAAACCAAAAGGAGGGGCACTAAAAGAAAATGATAGAAAATAAAGAGTTTACATAGTTAGAGATTTAATCTACCTATAGTCTACTTTTGCACCGTTATTATCAATAATACATGCTCAATCAATCAATCTAACATTACTAAGTGTTGCAAATGAAATAGTAATGAAGTAAACAAGATCGCTTAGTTTTATCCAAGCCAAGAAAGATAAGAATAAAAAAATAGAAAGATCTTACTACGTTCAGAGACAAATGAATTACATAGCAAGCAATCCAAGATTCCCCTATCCTAATAAAACTTAAAATACTAGCAAGCACTGGGCCGAAAATGATCCAAGGAAGTAAAATTACAAAAGAAAAGGGTGATACTACTTCATTAATAACAATGACATTACAATAAAATCGAAGATAAAATCATCAATTTTACCGAACCAAGAACAATCAATGATCTTTCTTATTTACAGGCTACTATATATGATGCTAGGTGGTAAACTAACTTCTTTTCCTAACTAATTCTCCTACCATCTTTATTTATGAGATTTACAAAATCTACTACCACCTTCACACAACAAAATCTTGTGCAAGAGGAAATTACATTTGAAAAGCCACGAAAGGAGGATAGAAAGAAGAAAGGAATGATCGAAGGAATTTCCCAAAGAAAATGGGGTTCCCACATATTGATAAGAATACTCCACTTCTCTGATAACCTTAAATGCATTAGATGCATGGGGAAATGTGCCATTGAAAAAAGGGTATTCTTCATTTGCAATCATTAACTAGCTACTGTATAATTGATAAGTTTGTCAGCCACATCTATGATAGAAGACAAGATTCGAAAGGAATTCATGCACATCTATCCATGCATGGGAAGGATTGAAGTTCCAAGACCTTCAAGCATGGGACACCAAATTGTAACTACCACATAATGCAAACTCACATGACCAAGTCACAAGGAAAAGGAATCCCTAGATTTGGGTTTATGTTTCATTGAGTTGTGGTGCCTTTGGAAGCAAGTGAAACTACCACTGAGAAAGTATTGAAGCTGGCCAAAAGGATGCTTGCATGATGAAAATATTACTTGTAGGGGAGTTCTTGTTTCTCACCCTCCCACCTCATGATGTCAAAAGGGTCAGAAGTAGATTAGGAAGCCTCATCAACCTAGAAAGATTAGCATTTTGGACCAACCTTCATGGAGTGCCAATCATGCTAGCACCCTTCCCTTTGCTAGTGTGTTTCCTCTAGGGCTTTCATTTCAGGGAAGCCTTGCCTCCTATGTTGACAATTGATCCTTCCATTTTTTTGATCTTAGGATCTAGCTGACCTAGACCAATCAGGGAATCATCTTTCCACCTTTTTCTAGCTAGATGTACCCTTTTTATCAAGTGGCCTCTCTTTCCAAGAATTTGCATCAGTCTTTTTCCAGCCTTTGGAGAATCGAAAAAATTATTCATTTATTAGGGTTTAAGGTCTCTAAAATTTTGGAGGTTCTTTACCTTCCCATCCTTATAAAAGGATACCTATGCCACATGGGGAACTCAAGCAAAACCCAAAATTCTAAACAAGTATAGAAACTAACAAATGACAAATAAAAGGGTAGCCAAAAGCCATGTACCCACAAAAGAAAGGAAAACCATGCCAAAAGAGAGAATGAGAACAAAAATAAAGGACCAAAATAAGAGAAAGGAAAGAGTACCTTGCAAAAAGGAAGTGGGGAAGATGACTTGCAAGCCCAATGAAACACAACAAAGGATGGAAGAGAACTACCAACCCTGGACACCAAAACTAAGATTATCATAATGTCAAAGGTTGTCCTTATCTATACACAAAATAGAGATAGCTCAACCTTGAGAATGAAAATTCATGATCTTTGAGAAATAAAACAACTTCTAGGTAGGGTGATGAGCAAAGTGACAACTTTACCTGCAGAGCACAATTGTGATTATCAAACAAAGTGGCAATTAATCCCTTTAGGTGTCCTAAATACATATTAATCATGATAGATAAAAGGGTGCATTAATTATACTTTCCTCCCATCAATGAACATTGCCACACATCTAGCATTAAGGCCACAATAATTTCCCCCCTTGCCATCAAAGACACGCGAGACAAAGTTCCTTCCTAATTTGAGAGTAACTTTTGAAAAGACCACAAACATTCAACCTTGAGACTAGGAATCCTTACTTCATTTTCCCATATGAAAGGGATCATGTTCTAGAAAAGGATAAAAAAATCTAAAGACTAAGAATGAAAATGACCAAAGGCACTTACTTTGAACAAAGTAAGCCCAAAAAAGAAAAGAGGGGACCCAACTTTTTCTGAACAAAAAGTAAG
Source organism: Cupressus sempervirens (assembly GCA_028749045.1). Taxonomy (NCBI): domain Eukaryota; kingdom Viridiplantae; phylum Streptophyta; class Pinopsida; order Cupressales; family Cupressaceae; genus Cupressus; species Cupressus sempervirens. The sequence continues at coordinate 267,674,669 of CM053793.1, forward strand.
GATTTGTATGCAGGTCATAACACATATAGAAATAACTGTGACTTTGTTCAAGCCATAACCAAATCATATATGCAAATATTAATCCTTTTGTGACTCTATTTCATTGGTATCTTCCACAGCCCTAGAGGACAACTATAGAGGCCTTCTCAGTGAAACTATTGTGTATTCAACCCTTCCAAATCATGAAATATTACTTATTGATTTTATTATTTACCCAATTTATGAGGATAAGGAGTCCTACAATTTGATAAATACATGAACAATTTTTGAATCATACAATGATTTATGCTTTCAAGAGTTTGGGTATTAAGTGAAACATTGGATCACTCTAAATGAATCTCATTCCTATGCTACAGGAGGATACAAGATTGACACATTCATAGAAAATTGTTTTTGGAGCAATCTTCAATTGAAATGGATGCCATCTTGTTCTCCACTATGGGATCAAATTAAGTTTTAAATACCTTGTAGGGGAGGAGAAAAACTTCTTCTGATTGGTGCATGAATAATTGCTACTACATTAAGTGCCTTCTTCCAAATGAGAATCAAGCATTGTAGTATCATAATTAGATTGTAGAGTGTCATATTTTGCCTATATATTTTTAGCATGTAAATACAAATATCAGATGTTAAAATCTGACATGAACATGGTCTGTGAGTGGAGTATTTGATCCAATAGGGAGCTATGTGTGCATGAGAATGAGTTTGTTAGAGGTGCGAGAATCACCTATATTTATGAGGTGATCCAGAGTCCAGTCCACTACGTACATGCTCTCCTTTGTTTCCTCCATTGCTACCATAACTTTTCTTTTGATCTTTACTTCTTCCATTTTGATCAAAAATTCTAAGTTATATTTCAAAAACCCCTTGATTCATTATCTAAATTCTAATAGCTTTTAAATTTTGTTAGAATTTTTTTATAATTGTATTCATATATTTGGTCAATAGTGAAATTTTATACCTGCTATACCTAACCATTGGAAGAGAAGTTAACAAAGTAGGTATGCAATTTTTTTTTTGTATTTGGGAAAGGTATTATTATACATCATATTACTTTCATGAAATTTTATTTTATAATGTGTGAGTTATCCTAACTGGAATGAACAACATTTTAATTTAAAAATATATCCAAGTTGAGTACCACAAATATGAAAGAGATTTGTGTAAGGAGAAATTAACACTTTTATTTTAATAATTGAGAATGAATAAGAAAATATAAAGAATATTGAGAAAATAACATCCATGAACATTATGGGCCTTTTGGTATCTATTTATTACATGAGAACAAAATTTAAGAAAATGTGACAAGTTGGATAACATTTTTATGGAGAAGAATTAAAGAAAGTCCTTATGGGATCTCTCAATTTTTCTAATATTTTTTTATTACATGTAGAACTATAATAGCATAATAGTAGACTAATAGAAAAGAAGACAAATGAAAGAAAATTAAAGTTTAGTCTTCCAAATTTATTGTTATAAATTTTTAGAATAACTAAGGGGGGGAAGGTAGGGGTGGGTTGAATCCGTTACTAAAGGTCCATAAGTATCATTTGATTCAATAAAACATAAACACTCACTATTTTGCTTATCCTGTTGTTTCTTAGTCTCTACTGTAATGATAAAATTATTGTCTTAACCATAAAATGCTTTTCTTAATGAAAAAATTATCAAATGAAGAAAATACAAAGCATTCAAAACAAATTTGACACTAGGATTTTATGTGGAAACCCAATTTGGGAAAAATAATCAACAAAATGTCACCACTTTTCACTCTCTCAAAGTGAGCCCTATTAGGAGCCAACCCTGTTAAAGGTTTACGATAAACACTATTAAATGTGACCTAGTTAGAAGATTTAATAACCCTAGTAGGAGTGGCCTTGTCAAAGGACTTTATCATTCCATTTAAAATATCACCTTGTTAAAGGATTTACATAGATTGTTAAGTCTTTCAAATGATTGTTATATCAACCTTTATTAAAAGGATTTCAATACAAGATGTTTACAATGATTAGAGATAAAATAATAGGTTTTAATCTATATTATTAAAACTCACTTTTCAATTTCAAATCTTTGTTCAATTCTTGTGCTAACTCATTGATACTCTCCCTATTGTTATCTCTATTCTTGATTTGCTTGGAAATAAACCTTCTCCTCTCAACAACACTTAAGCCATCTTCTTAGATTCACTTATCAAAATCAACAACATCTTGTGCAAGCTCTCTCCTTGAGATTTACATTCACTAAAACACTCTGGTTGTTAGATTGTGGTGGCTGATCAGGAAAGTACTGTACATACTTCATAATTAGTGGGTTCAGGGCATCGGCCCGAGATTCTTTTTTTGGTACTATTCACCATTCGTAAATTTGTTTTGGGTACTATTCACCATTCATAGATTCACCACTAAAGTTATTACTAATTATGGCTGACATGTTATAACCCTAAAGCAATTTAATACTTGTATAAAAGGGTTTAGGGTTGGGTATTTTTTCATTATGTTGTGATGCAAAATTGGTTCTTGTGGCGGTATTAAGCTGTAAGGGATTATAGATTGTAACCAGGTTGTAATCACTAGATTGTAATAAGATCAGACTTGCTATTTGGTGGACGTAGCCCAAGGATTGGGTGAACCACGTTAAATCTTGGTGCCTTGTGTTCATTTCTGTGTGATCTATTATTTTTTGTTATTGGTTATATTTGCATGTAGTTTTTATTTATGTCTGTGGTTTATCCTAACACTGTTGTTCACCCTTGTGCATCTCTGATCCACCTTTGTATGTATGCCTTTCTCATATGCACCATAGTGCACCATTTTGTTAAGCTTTGTACCTCTTTAAATAGGCAATTCTTGCTTTATTCTACAATCACCGTAGAGCTTATGGTTTGCAATTAGGTTCAACATGATTCATTGTATTTGTCCACCTTTTAGATCATCCTCTAGAAAATTCTCTAGAATCCATCTATTAGGTCTTTACCTAATCCTCATCTTGAAGTAATGATCCAACTCATCGATCTTATCTTTAGCATGGTTTACATCTCCCAAGAAATCAACTAAGTTGGCTAGATCTCATGATTTCCTCAAATTCATTCTCAACATTGTCACTTAGTAATCTATAAATTCTGGCACTCAGTCATCACTAAATTACTTAGTTGCTATAAGTCTTATGACTTGACATCAACTAACTTTCTCAGTCAATACTGATGCTCAGTCAACACTAGATTTTCTTGGTACTAACTGTGGCTTGGTTGACACTGGCGTCACTCAACATTCCTTAGCCTTTTACTCTATTGCTCAACTTAGCTTAACTTTCTTGACATAAACAGTCACTTTTCTTTATCAAAGTCTATCTAATCAAATGCCCATTGTAATATCCTTTTCATAACTCAACCTTTCCTCTAGGTGCTATTGTTATGAGAAATTTCTCAAATCCTCTTCATCAATCAAATAGATATGGCATTTAGATTAGATAGCAACATGTACTATCAAATAGATTTGACATTAATGACAAAACAAAAATTGTTCCAATGGAAAGTTTCCAACAATTTCTATAAATTAAAGATGAGGTGAATATGGAGAATAATTCAATTATGTAGTCTAAGTGACCCAAGTATTTTTCGGGCAGTAAAAATATCATGGACACACTATAAAATTTGCACAAGACATGAAAATAATTTCCAAATCTCTCCTACATAGGATTCCATACCTAGAATTTCTTATTGTGAGATCGGTACAAAGTTAGACACAATACTATGATTACTACATGAGTTACTCTCATGTAAGAGAAGTGCCAAAATTTTCACTCCTTTGAAGTGATCTCAGTTAGGAGCCAACCCGATTAAAAGTTACATACAAGTTGTTAATGTAACGCTGGTAGGGGATTTACAATAAATACCATCTAGACCTTAATCACTCCTTCATCTAGTGGCCTTCTTGAAAGGAATTACAAACATTCAATAGAATGTCACCTTAAAGAAGATTTACAAATAAGACTGTTAAGTCCACTTGGTTATGAGATTTTTCTATTGTTGTTAGAGAGTAATAATAAAATAATGTAATAAATAATGCAACTACTTAGATCTCCATTTATCTCATCCTCCATACCAGATTATTCCTCTTTAGCTAATCCACTCACACACATCAAACTCAAACTTCATTTGTTTGATCGTGCAATACAATTCTACTTGACTTTCTCTTCTATCTTCCCCTTTACAAATGTCTCTAATTACCAACTATAAACATATTGTTCATCTTTTAAATGGAAATATTTTTTTTACTTAATCATAACCATCCAATCATCTTCCATATTGGATACATTGAGTCTAGACACTTAGCAAACACAATTTGTCCTCAAGATTTGAGCTTCTCTTTTAATAATTATATCCCCACCAATAGATCATAACTAATTGGATACCTTTGTTAAATTTTCTCATTTAGTTCATCTTTATCTTAGAAACTTCTAGATTAATCCATATTTTCACCAAATGTTAGCCTTCCACTAATTCTTCCAGAATTTTTTCTTCTTTCCCTTGCTTGGTTAATACTGTGCTCGCTTGGTCAATATTAAACTTGACTAATGCTATACTTGATTGGATAGTACTATTGATTCTTCACTCACTTAGGATACACTCAATGACTATTATGATCTCTTGGTGACTATTAGCTCTTCATTTACCAACACCATTTTCTAGTTCAGTGCAATTCATTATTTCTTTATATTTCCACTTCATAACTTCTTTCCTTCCTTTCCAAGAAAAGCATCTTTCTTGTGTATCATCTCAAAACTTAATCACATAATATAAAATAATCAAATCCATATTATCTTGCTAAAGTCTAACTCATGAAGTGCCCATTGAAATTCACATACTTATCAACACTTTCTTCTTCATCATTAGATTTACCAACCTCTTCATCAATCAATAGTACATCCTTTAGATGATTTGGCACTTTACTAAATTATCATAGTGTCTTACCTTATCAGGCTTGACATCAATGACAATATAATAACTAAGCTAACTATTCCACATAAAATTTCCCTAATCTTCAACATGATCATATGGGGCTAACATTTGTTGCACATGCCATCTCAAAATCTTTACAAAATATACATATGTAGATATAATGTGGCATACATCATATCAAAATCTACCATATGGCATCAAAAAATTAAAAAAACTATTACTACAAATGTTCCTATGACATCCTATTTTTGGATTATTTAGGAAAGGTAGGATGGTGAAAGGATGGGATGAATCAGTATCTTTAAAAACTTTTACACCTGATCAAAACTTTTATGCCCTTATGATTCTTACATCTCGATAACTATGCACATATTTATTGTCAATACTTATTTATTAAAAGTAAACAAGTAACTATTCTATCATTTTATAATTAACATGAAATCATAAACCATGAAACATAACACATGAATACAAATTTTAGTCACATAGAAACCCTTGGTAAGAGGGTAAACAATGGTGGGGATGATGTACCTACAAACCTATCACTAATATAGTAAGAGGTTTCCTTGTTAGGGATACAATGTTGTGTCACTTTTGGTGACTTATCTAGTCAAGAGTAATGCAATAAGATCTAAAAGGATCTACCTTTTTAAAGAATTTTACAACACAATATAATGCGTGTTCTTGGTTAAGAAATTTTCAATAAGAATGTTAAGTCTACCTTGTGAGAGGATTTTTCTGTAAAAATTATTAGATAATAGTAGTGAATATGATATGTATACATGAAAAATACTTTTCTAATAAGATACATCTTCTGGCTTAATGCTTGATCAACTTCTTGTGACTAATATATCAGATCTTGTCCCTTGTGATGCTTAGTAATCTACTCTGTAGTAGATTCAACTTGTCAACCCTCTAACATATCACATTCTTAAGAACACTTTAATAGTTATTTCAACAACAACATAAATTGTTCCTTGTTGCTCCTTATATAGTTTTCTTTTTACCTCTTGTATCCTTAACCTAATTGGGGTTTATGAATTATATAGAATATGTCATAGATCAAAATCAATGATCTAGAATCATGCTTATCTCTTTATATCCCTTTCTATTATTTCATTGCTCTCCATTCTCCCTTGGAATCATAAATAATTAAATTAAATTTACCAATGAATCTTACCAAACCCTTTCCTCGATCTATGTAATTGTAGTTTCCTGCTCGATGAAATTGTTACACATAAGAATCTATGTCATTCCAAACATTTACATGTTCTTTGTGTAGCTGGTGAATATATTTTTCACACTTAGTAGTTGTATTGTCACTATGTGTCCTTCTAACTCAATTAAACTTGACTTGCTCATTAAATTCTCTACTTTGTGTATATAGAACTACCTGATGTATATTGTGCTTAGGTATACCTATCTCATACTTCACTTCTATCTTGTCTTGGCTTAAGAAATACATTGTGGCTTTGTAACAATGTTCATCGACCAATTGCTGAGAATAGATTGAAAATAGTAAAAGAGGGAGATTGTTGAGAACAAATTGATATGATCAATATGTTTCAATCATTGTTTTGTCAGTGATGTCAAACTTGCTAATTGTTGGTAAGACAACAACTTATATGATTTAAGTACTATCACTTATTTAATTGATGATGAGGATTTGATCAAAAGATGTAACAATAGCACCTAGAGGAAAGGTTGAGTTATGATATGCAAAGGAGTACATAAATTGGTTAAGACAATGATAACATGATGTATTGATAGTATACTTAAGGTTACAAAGGCCAACTACACTGAGAAAGTATAGAAGAACAAGTTAAACAAAGTTTGTCTATCGAGCTTGACCAAGTGGATAGTAGGTGCCAAGCAAAGTCAATGCAAACCAAGTAGGAAATTAGTTGGAGCCAAGTACAAGTAAATTCTAGTGGATGCCGAGTAAAATTTAGTTGATACCGAGCACCAATAAACTTTAGTTCATGTCGAGTGATTTTATAGAGGATTTTTAGTAACACATTATGTGTCGAGCATCACAAGCAAGTTAATGCCGAGCTATTGCATTATTTGAAAGATCATGAATTTGACGAATCTAAACTGACAAGTTTGTTTTCTTGGATTGTGTGAACTAGGTGGAAGATAAGGATGATGAGTCGGTGGCACATAATTCAAGGTAAACTATTTTGAGGCAAATTCAAAGAGGATTAAAGGAGAAGTTTCTAGAAGAGTTATGGAATGTGGGGTAGATTCATTGAATCTCATCTAATATGTCCTAACCCTAAATTGGACGATGGAGAATGACCGGCAAAAGATCTTAATTTTCTATTTATGGAAATGGTTGGTCATGAAGCAAGGTTGTCATGTGCGAGAACCTAAGGAAGAGAAGGATTCAAGGGTTTTGATTCTTCAAGTGACCTAGAGAAGAGTCTGCATTAACATGTTAAGAAAGAAGGCTTAAGGGTATGAATGCTTGAAGGGCAAACAAGCTATCAGAGCTAAAATGTGTGAAGGCCAATCAGAGTGGAGGACTAACACAGAGATTTGTAATCTGCAAATGGAGTTGCAAGTTGTTATCAGATCAAGCCTTACTCTTACTCTCTAATAATTGTATCAATTTAGGGTAAAATCCTTTGGATTAAGGTTGACCTAACAATCATTTGTAAATCCTTTAACCTGGTGACATTCCAAGTGAATGGTCTAAAGTCCTCTAACAAGGCTCACTCCTAATAGGGTGATTGAAATCATTTAATAGGGTCACATTTAACAATGTGTATTGTAACCTTTAATAGGGTTGGCCTTTCACATGGCATCACTTCAGAAGAGTGAAAAAGAGTAGCATGTTACTAGTGGATTTTTGGGTGACTGCAAGAAGTTGGGTCACAATTCTGCAGAAGTCAGATCCGCAGAATTGTACTTCTCAAAAATGGGTACCCAATTTTTAAAAAATTGGGTACCCATTTTTGAGAAGTACAATTCTGCAGATCTAACTTCTGCAAAATTGCGACTCGCACCCGACCCAAATTTTAAAAATTGAGTACCCGATATTTAAAATGGATCAGGTACCCGAGCCGCTTAACTATCGGGCACCCGCCTTTTTAAGAATCGGGTACTCGATTACTTAAAAATTAGGTACCCGATTTGTAAAACTTTTATAAACCACTTTTTTGGCATTTTAGAGGTCATTTTCATGACCTCAAAAATGGGAGCCCGATTAGAGACGCATACGGGAGCCCGTTTCTCAGCCCTACCGACTACCCCCTTGCCGCTAGTTTTTGATACACAAGTATTTTAATATGTTTTATACTATTTTACTTTATTTTTTTCAATTTTCAATTTAATATGTATGTTAATTTATTGTTTTTTCACTTTTCATATGTACGTAAAATTGTAAATTTACATTGTTAATGAACTTAAATGTTTAAATTTTTGTATTTGTTAATTAAAATATAGTTTCGTAAATTTTTATTTAAAAATTTATTATTTTAGATGTTTTGAAATGTATTTAATTTATGTATTTATTACAATGTTGAATGATTAGATTAGATGTAAATTTATTGTTTAAACATGTAATTTTACAAATAAATATAACCTCGACCTAAAACCATATAACCTCGACCTAAAACCATATAACCTCGACATTGTTTTAACTATTTAACCTCGACCTAAAACCATATAACCTCGACCTTGTTTTAACTATAACTTCGACCTAAATTTATTGTTTAAACTATAATCTCGACCTAACCATATAAATAAAACCCTAAACATATTATAAAATACTTAATCACATAATAGCCGGCCAAGGGATCCAAACAAAAAACTTATAGTATTTAAAATGAGTTTACTTAAATTGTATTGTACTTTGTTTCATGGATCGAAAATGGATGATGTAAACTATTTTATAAATTTATATTCTTTCAGCCTTTCATACCCTGTGACATGTACAGTGGATGATTGTGCATTCTGAATTAATTTGCCAAGTGGCATTCAGAACAAATGTATATAAGTTATTTAAATGGATTGAAAAAAAGTAGTTAATATGAACTTTCATGTGGACATGTTATTTATTTTACTTTTAGTAGTTTATAATTATTTAAAAATAAAATGTAAATGTGCTCATTAAGGAATGCAATCTCTTATTTTTTTATAAATGTAAATTATTGTGTGTATGTTATTGCTTGCTTGGTAAAACTTTTGATTAGTTCTTTGGATCCCTTGGTTGGGCGTCATTTAGGATTAGTTCTATGATGTCAATTTGTATTGAATTTAACTCTAATCATAACCCTTACTATCATCTTAACCTAAGTAATCTTAATTTGCTAAAACCTACACCAGGTAATATATAAATAATTTAATAACTTTCCTATCTTACCTTGAGTAATAATTTTATAAATGTCAAACCCTAAGATTGAAAGGTAACCCTGGCCCTTAACTAATTAATATTATACTTATAAACCAAATTGAATTAAACCATGATCATAAACCTAATTATATATCCCAACTTAAGAGTAGAAACCTTGAATTTAACCTTAAAAATCCTTTCCCCAACCATTAACCAAATTGAACCATTACCCTAGAAGATTGAACCAAGTTAAACGTTGACCTTAAGACTAAACCAAATCACCCTAAACTAGAACTCAATAATATATTGAACACTTTAAAACAAAATTCAAACCTAACTTTTTTGAATTAATGTTGGTTTTTAATCTAAAAGTTCTAACTATAATTCTATATCTAAAACCAAAATTAGCACTTTAAAACTTAATTCAATTTATTAACTCTTGTCCTAATTGAAACCTAAGCATGTAAACCTAATCAAACATTACAAACCAAATTGAACCCTAATCCTAAAACTAATTAAACATTGATATCAAGGTCTCAAAATGATACATCATAAAAAAATTAGGAGAGACTTGAACGAATCAGGCATCTAATTAAGTAACCCTCCCTGACCATCAAGAGGTGGAGGTGTCCACATCAGTGTGAGTATGAGCCCAGACTAGACCCTTAGATGGGTAGCCTAAATGTTTATTACCTTTGCAGAATGGAAGGCCACATAACAAAATATTGCCTTATTCTATAAAAAGAAATATCCACCCCCTAGTGATATATATAGTAAGACCTTTTTCCTAATTTTACTATCAATTTTTTTGGTTAGAAGACGATGATAGTTCAAAATTATTTAGAAGATAGGGATAAAATGAGAACCATCATTCCTAGAATGAAGATGCATTATTCCAAGTGATAAACCCATTTCTATCATAAATCAACTCCTCCATCCAAAAAATTAGTAATGAGAAATCCCTACATCAAGTAATCAATGGAGGGCTCATAAAATTGATCAAGTGATCAACAGAGGGCTCATAAAATCCCTAGGTCACGTAATCAATTGATCCCCAAGGGGAGATAAGAATCTCATCAAAAATTAGAGATAGGACACTCCTAAATGCGTATCATACAAAATAATTATTGGCAATGTCTTAGCCTCTAGACTAGAAGATATCCTACTCAAGATCATTAATCCTACACAAAAGTGTTTTGTTAAGGATATTTATGCATATTGGAGAACTTGATAACCTATTGGAAGACTTTGGATTGAGAAACATTTCTAGGATAGAGTGTAGGCATGCTCAAGTAATTGATTATGAAAATGTTTACAAAAAGGTGGAATGGAGTTTCACTATGACGATGTTGCCAGCCCTCCATCCAATATTAAATGTCAAATGGTGTCCTCTCTTATGATTGGTGTCAAGGTTTTAGTAAAGAAATTAATGGGGTTAGATAATAATTTTTAGGACTCTCTAGATCAATTATGAAAGGTTGTCCTCTTGCATCCTCTTTATTTTTTATTGTTGAACATTGACTCATTACATTATCTCCTTAGAGATAACCAGTTGTCTCTAAAAGTTAGAGGATCTACTCTCCAAATAATTAATAATTATCTAATGTACATAGTTTGTTGATAATATATTTGTATTCTTTTTAAGCTAGAAGATTGCAACACGAGTCATTTAATGATCAAATTGGACCTCTTTTCTTTGTATCTGGTAGTAAGATTTATGTCTCTACATCTATCTTATTGGGGCTAAATATTGAGTCCCCTACCTTGTGTAGTAAATATGGTATTGGATGGAGATTTCATAATTAAATGGTTAGGTACCTAGGGATTCCATCTGTAGTAAACCCTAACATATAAATGAAATGTGTCTTTATATCGACAAGAAAATCTTTGGAAAACTCAACAACTGGAACTCTAATTATCTCACTTTGGTTGGTAGAATTCAAGTATGTTAAAAGATTATCTCCTTGAATATTGGGTGTAATTTTTTCTTCTTCCTGCTCATTTTATTTAAATCAATTTGGTCTTCCATATAAATCTATTAGGACCATTTCGTGGATAGCCAAGGGATTACTTTGGCAATAAAATGGATAGCCAAAGTTTCATAAGGTAATGAATTATGGATTATGATTAGAATTAGGATTATTATACATGGTTAGGGATAGGGTTCACATGTAAATTAGTTCATTACCTGACATGATCTACACTTATAGTTTGCAAGAAGGTTTTCAACTTGGTGCCATACTCTATTTTTGAGATCTTCTAAAATTGTTTTTGTAAGAGATGTTTATCTCAATACCTCTATATGTACATAATATGATGGTGCTTCCCCATACATATATACTCAATATACTTTACACATTATATGCAACTTCTTATATTTTCACCTTTACATCTTTTCCCCCTTTCTAATGTAAATGCCAAAGGTGAATTTTATATGGTTATTCCAAAATGTGACAAGAAGTTAGAACATGCCTTTAGAATTAGTGCCATTGTCTTGTCCCAATTTTCTTGTAACATATTGTTTGTGTGCAATGTAATCTAAACTTTTGCTGATAATTCTATCATCTGATCAACAATGGAGAAATTGTTAGCATGTGCTCTATGACATGAGTGTTTTCAACACCTTTCTAGAGAATTTTTTTTATTAGCCAACTACTTTTTGTAGAACTTCATATGACTAGGTTTACAACAATAATGCATGAGTTAAGTTTTAGATTTTGATTCTTTGAAGAATCATGAAGTTTTTCATATCCTTTCTATATAGAAGAATTGTCCCGTCATTCCCAAAAGCCCCAAAATTCCCCTCATCCCTAGGTGACTTAGTTAATAGGGATGCTTATTTTAAGTGTTGAGATTTGTACTTGAGCATTTTTTACACCTTTCCAAGAACAATTTTTGCCAGCCAACTGCTTTTTGTAGAATTTCATATTACCTACTTTACAAGAATAATGTCATGTGATAGATTTTAGATTCTTTGAAGAATTGTGAAGTTTGTTCTATCCTTTCTATATATATAGCATAATTGTCTTTGCCTTTGTCCTTGGTATTTAATGTTTTTTCATGTTGGATGTGTCATTGTTGATAGAAAACTACTTATGTTAAAAGTGAATAATAGTTAGGATTCAAACTACAATCGTAAATATTTTTTAATCAATTCATAATTCTATCTCTAAGCTTTCATTAGATAATTGTAACCTTAACTCTCGTCCTAGGACCATAATAAATATCCGATACAGGTAAATATAATTGTAACTAAAACCATAATCCTAGGTAAGTTCCCTAACATTAAAGGATCACAATCATTATAATAATCTTAAAATTAGCCATCATGAAAACTGTTAACATAACAAAATTGTAAACCATAACCTTGTCATAATCTTAACTTTGTTTCATCTTGAGACATGAACATGTATAATCCATAATGAGTTCATACTTAAAAATTTAGTATTTAATGTTTAATTTGACTTAAATGTTTAACTTTATTTATAATTTAATTGATATAATTTTAATAAAGATATGCGCATTTATATAGATCTAGTTGATAAATTTTAGATTTAAATTTTATTAAATACTAATTTTGTCATACATGTATTATGTTGTGATGTATTTTTGATGTGTTTTATGTTTTATATTGTTTAAATATATATGCAGATTATATTTGATGGACCCACCTCCACCCCCACCCACACCTCCACCACCCACCGTGGATGAGCTCCACGAGACCATGAGGCGTAACCTCAACGACCTCATGAGTGATATAGAGGCTATCCGACATGAGAGGCACCCCCCCCCCCCCACCTACTACATCTTGCAGATAGCATGCAAGGCGTGGTTGACTCCATTCATCATTTTGATGTAGACATCGATTCATTTAGATCATGGAGGGAAAGCATGCGTGCCTTCTACTCTGATGGCTTATCATATAGAGAGGTTTATAACCTACATATAGGTAAAGAAAATTTTCAACATTATTTTGTAAACCCTAAGATGGGTGAACCAATTAGTGACAAGAAGCCTCACATTTCTATTAGGTGATGCACACATCCCCGCATAGCAGCACATTTTTGGAAGTGGTGGTGGATGGTATTTGACCATCCACCACACGCTAATCATGAGGTGCCCATGTACTTCCTTAGGAATTTATGGGCTGAGTTTGAGTTGGGTTTGAAACCCAACTATTTTGATATGAAAGCATTTCAGGGGGTTGGTAGAGGGATGTCTTAGGATAGGCCTGAGGCAAAGCTAAGTGACAAAATGAGAAATCGCAGGCAAGCTGAGCCCCTTGTACCTCTTCCTGCGCTTGTTGTGCCTGCTTCTCACCATCATCATGCGATTTCATCTGCTTTTACCCATTTGAGTACCCTTTTGGGCAATTTAGTACAGCAGTGGACGCAGGCGATACATGCTCCTCCACTTGGACATGTTTGTACTAGTTGTGGAGGCATATGCACAGGCCCCCAGAGTGATCCTGGTGCAGCACACGATGGCCATTATGTTGAGGGTGCAGATTTTGATGATGATGTATACGCTGCCCATGGTGATGGTAGTGACGAGATAGACGTGTCATCATTTGTTGACCTCATGCAGTAGGGAGAGCCTGGAGAGAGTCAAGAGCAGCAGGTAAAATTTTAATTTCAATATAAATATAAAGTGCACATAATTATTTACTTTCTACATATATGTGTAACTGTATTAACTATATTAATTTTTACTTTTCAAATAACAAAGGATGGATGACATTGTTCCTCCTAGGAGGCAGTATAGTCTTTTTTCGAGACCTACAGATGTTGGCGTCCCTTATACGGTATGCACTTTGAATTATGCTATAAAAATGTACATTTAAATTCAAATTTAATAACATGTGCTCATATGTTCTTTTTATTTGATTTTGTAGGGATTGTCTGCATCTACACATACTGATGTTAGTACAAGTCCTACTCCAATTACCACTGAGGCACAACCTCAAATACATGCAGTATGAACTTTTGACTGAAGACAAATAATTTGTATTATTTTTATGTATGTACATTATTATTAACTTATAATCTAAACAATTTTGACTCACATGTATATATATTTTATGTGTTTTGATTTTATGAACAGGAGCATGGATATTATACTCATCCATACAGGCTTCGGTATAGTCTATTTTCGACTCCATCTTATGATTATCGTGCTAGCATACCTGTAGGCACATCTGTGACATTGGCTACCACTCAGGTATGATATATACATTATATATACATGTTTAATTTATAGTGTATAAAAAATGTAGTGTACAAATTATGTACTTTGTAATTATATTCATGTATATTTAATTTTGACTAAACGTTTATGTATCCATAATTTTAGGAGTACGTCACCACGAGTGTTGCTGAGAGCACAGGACTTAGCCAGATCGAGGTATCTACATCATCATTTGAGGTCAGTATTGTGATTTATGTACATAATGTATAGTTCATTATGCTCTAAAATCAAATTAAAAAAATGTATGTATTGTAAATTATAGGACCTCACCACTGCTGCATTTGGTAGTTTTGACAGTGCGCCTCCTCCCGTTACTGAGGGACACCCATCTCATGTGGTATAATTTATTTTATTATGTAGTGAATATTTAATTTATTTGCAAGCTAGATTTTGAGACCCATTTCAATTAAGCAAGTACATGATGAGACATGCCTCCTGTTACATAGGGTGATACATCTACCTCATAGGGTGTCTGACATGACGAGACGACTCATATTACACATGATAATCCATTTGAGTCCTCTTCGTGTGGAGCAAAGAGGACATTTTATCAAATAGATTAAGTCTTGTTGGCACCTATAGATTGTGTTTTTATGATGTATATATATATATATATATATAATTTATGATGTATGTACACTTTGTGTTAGGATAGTTAAAACTATATGTTAGACCATGTACTATTTTTTTATGATTTCTTATCATGCTTGTGTATGTAGTACATATATTACTATGTTTCACCATGTTTTAAGTATATTCAAACCATTTTCTTTATTCTGACATATTTTATTCATGAACATATGACACATTTTGTAAGTTTATATGCAAGATGAACAATAATTTTAACTATCTATAGAGAATTATTGGATAAATATCACATCAAATTTATGCATTGAGATAATTCATACAAATAAAATTGACCTACTCGATTAAAAAATGTATTGATAACGTACCTAACAATGTATCATAAGTGATCTTAATGTGTTGTTTGGTAATGTAAGACTCATTATCACCTAATAAGACCTATTATGTGGTAGTAAACATATGAATACCTATCATAACATATAATAGACATAATGACTTTGTAGTGCCTACCCTTGTTCACATCTTTTCTAGACTTATTGTTGCTATTATTATCAGACTATGTAGACTAATTTTATATTGATGGTTTAGTGGTGTTGTTTTGACACTATCAAATATTATGATAGGGATTCAGTTGATATATGATGAGATCATTTAGACTTTACATTTCATGTATGTATGATGATCATTACATTGTTTTCAGTTATTAATGATGATTAGTTAGATGGTTTATTATCTCATGTGTTTTATTATGGTTACTTACCCCATACTTGCATGTGTATGGTGTGCGTGTTTTCTTATTGTATGATGTTTTTGATGTGGTTAAGGAAGGGAGTCGTAGTCACTTGCTTAGTCGGGATCTACACAATGTACCACTTCCTGCCATTGTCTATTTAGCTTAGCATTATATATTGTATGTACATGCATGGTTTTTCTGCAGGTTGCAGGTACCGAGTATCGACTTCCCTGAATTGCCAGGATGAGCGTACCCTATTATACTATCTCAATGATAAGAGAAGGGAGATAAATTCTCAAGTCCAAATTCTAAACCTAAAAAAACCATTTGTCCTAGTGAGTTAGGACAAGTATCAAAGTTGAATACCCACCGAATGTGTTGGATGACATATTTCATAATTTTAACCTTTTAGATTTATTTTGTATGATTTGTTCTATGATGGGTTTTCATATTTTATCTTGGTTAAGTCTTAAATAGATTTAATTAATGAATTAATTATTTGAGAAAATTAATAAAATATCATGGCCTTTGATATTTTGATTGTGATTAATTAAATGTGAATTATTGGGGAAAAGGAATTAAATAAAAGAAAACTAGAAATTAAAATTAATAATAATTATAAAATAATAATAAAGTAATAAATAAAATAATAATAATAAAAGTTATAAAAATTAAAATGAAAGTTATAAAATTTAAATAGAAATTATTTAAAAAGTAAATTGGAGTTATAAGCTTGCATGAGAATTAACATGTGTCAACAACACGGGGGTTAGTACATCAATTAAGCACAAGGTGTCTACAATTCTATGACTCATCAAAAAGAATTGGAAAAGACCCATGCTTAGTTGGTGACACCTTTCAGCAGTTTCAAGAAGCATTCCAAAAGTTTCTTGAGAGCTCTTTGTATTCAGGCATTCATAGAAGCTTAGAGGGAGAGGGTGGAGAGCAATTGGAGCATTGGAGGACTCAAGAACTCTGAAGAAGGGAGCTTGCTCTGCGGGTTTTCTAAGGAAGAGCGAATTAGCATCAGAATCCGGGTAGGTTCTTGTGATTTCACTTATGCTATTTCCACATCATGCATTCTTGTCTTCTTCGTGTCTTCCATATGTCTTCTGAGAAATTTCATATTTTTATTGTATGCATTTTCAATTTGGGCAATTAAATTTATTTGAGAATTTTATATGCATGGATTTAAAAAAAGGGGAAAACGGGGCTAGGGTTGAGATTCATAGCCAAACCCATTAGATTAATTATTGGAAATTTTAGAGATCAAAGATCTATGGAGGAATTCTGAAAAATTGAAATTGTAATCATAAAATTGTCCTGTCGCTGCCCCTTGGATAGATTCGAACTCAGTCATTCATAACTTTTTATCATGATAGAATTTATTCGATCGCTCCAGTCAGAATTGGCGCTCCTTGACCCTCTTCAACATATTTAAATTTCAGCCTGATCCAACAGTTCATTAGGGAGATATGACCGTCGTACCGAGACTGTTTTATTCAAAGATAGATATTTCTCCATTTCCCTTAACCAAGAGTTCTTTATGCTAAAACTTCACAAAAAAATAATATACCAAAGCATGGAATAGATTAAAGATATTATTACAATCTTCCCTTATTAGAATTTTATTAATATGCATTAGTTTTATATGGTTTATTATCTAATCTAATTAAATCAAATTTAATTAATATTAGTTAATAGTAGAAGAAGTGTAATTAATTATTAGTCAATCTAAGTAAATGGATTTTTAAATGAGAGAAAATTAAAAGAAAAGAGATTTTAATAGTGAAATTTTTATAATGTATATTGAATACTATTTAATATATATTAAACAATTTTAGAGTTGTTTAATGAAGATGATAATGTTAAGAATTTGGAAATTATTCATGTTAAAATCTACAATGAGTCTTATTGGTTTGTGATAGGGATCTTTTTCAAACAACGTTTATATAGACAAAATATTATTAGTACAATTAGCAAATGGAGTCTAATAGTTTTGAGGAGAAACTTTTATCTATCAAACAAATACATGGGTTAGATAAAATGCGAAATTTCTCCACTTAATATAATTTGGGAATACTTAAATTGAGACTTTTAAATTCAAATTTGAAAACTTAGCAAAATCAAAACATGTGTTTGCATCGTGTATTCTATATGCTTCTTGTTTTGGGTTTTGGGTTAACTAGTGTTGACCAGTCCTAGGTTGTTACTAGAGGCTCGTGGGTTATGAGATGTGTTGGCATGTTGATCTTATTTGGTCTCGATCTTTATAAGCCCAACCATGGTAATGTGATTGTATGCTCTATGAAATGTTTGTATTTGTTCATTAGTCTTCATGTGTGAAGCTGAGATGTATGTGTATGAGACACTTGAGCTAATCATTTTTGAGTTATCGATCAATTATCCTTGATTATTTTCTAGTCGCCATGATGAGACTGAGATGTGGATTTATTCTTGATGATTTCATGTTGTGACATGTTTGACTCAACCATTTTTGGAGTCTTCGATCAGTATGATTGAGATATATATATTTTGGTTATTGAGAACGATTGGATACTTTGATTATCAGTGATACTTCAGTTGCCAATAGAGAGCTGTTGTGTTCATGATTTTCTATGGATGTTTTCTCATGGAGATTTGATGCTTTTATGCATATTTGATGATTTTATGGATTATCTTTTGTAATTTTGAGATTTATGAGTCCATGAGCATTAGGGTAGGATATCTGCATGTAGTGACAAGAAGTGGCTTGCAATGGGGGCCGGGGCCCTAAGAGGCTGCCAGAGTAACTCATTGTAAGTTGGATTAATAAGTGATAACATTCACACCTAATACTAACAAAATGAACCTAAAAAGATAAGTGTTTTGTTCTCGCCCATGCCTTGAGTGCTTGTACAGGCTAGGATGGGAGTAGTGAGACGCATGGTGGCGACCTTGCATTCTGTAGTATGCCTCGTCAGTATGAGAGGATACTAGTGGCTACATGAAATCAGTATGGACCTGTGGAGTTTAGCTAACTACCAGGGTAACTTGTACGTGATAATTGCGATGAAACTTTCCCACTTGCATAGTAGGTTCCTACATGTCATTGTGTGCCTCTGGGAAGTAGATGTCAGTTTCATGATTGGAACATTTGAGTTAGTATACTTTTAGGATTCTTGGACTATAGAGATTTCTGCTATGAGATTTTGACATCTTGTTTGAGACTTGAGATTATCTCCTTAGCATAGTGGGAGTGGACCACTTAGGTACCATGCGGTCGGGTGGTAGTGTATTTTTCACTCTTATCATTTGAAATTCATTGAGACATCGTGGCTAATGTGTCCTTCGTGATGGTGGATATGTATCCTTCCATTGATGATTAGCATATGTTAGATGATGTTATCTTATGCTTATATTTGCATGTTAGATTACTTTCTACATATGATGTTGTATATGTTAGGAGTGACATTCCTACTATGTTAATATTGATGATCTCTTCGGTGATTTGGGATGTTACGCACGGAGGGATGGCTAGGGCCCACGATGGTTTAATGATGCTATTAATGGTTGGGAAGAACCGTGCACTTAGTTAATTATGTTTGATCTTATGATGGATGTATATGTATTTTATGATGATGTATCATGAGTATCATGTGATTGTCTTTGATGTATCATGGATTAGAATAGGATGATGTACCTTATTTCACATATGTATATTCTTTTAAGCCTTCATACCCTGTGACATGTACAGTGGATGATTGAGTATTTGGAAATGTAATGTATGAATATTGGAGTTATCATTATTATTTCATATGGTTGTTGTGTAATGCCCCGCCAAGGGATCCAAAGAATTAACTTAGAATTTCACTAAGTTTGGTAACATTTTTTTTTTTTATAACATGAAAGTAAATACCAAATATAACTTGTACATAATAACGAAAGCAATAGCAATGTCCATCTAAAAGTAAATATAACATACATAACCGATTTCATTCTTTAAGAATCTCTTAACGTTGAGTTACATCTAAACTAACTAACATACATGAATCTATCTAGTACAACATCCACATGAATAATAATGATAAGTCCAATGTTCATACATTACATTTTCAAATGCTCAATCATCCACTGTACATGTCACAGGGTATGAAAGCTTAAAAGAATATACATATGTGAAATAAGGTACATCATCTTATTTCAATCCATGATACATCAAAGTAGAGATAATCACATGATACATCATCAGAGAAGACATATACATCCATCATAAAGATCAAACAAAATAAACTAAGTGCACGGTTCCTCCCAACCGTTAATAGCATCATTAGACCATTGTGGGCCCTAGCCATCCCTCCGTGCGTAACATTCCAAATCACCGAAGAGATCATCGGTATTAACATAGTAGGAATGTCACTCCTAACATATACAACATCATATGTAGAAAGTAATCTAACATGCAAATATAAGCATAAGATAACACCATCTAACATATGCTAATCATCAATGAAAGGATACATATCCACCATCACGAAGGACGCATCAGCCACAATGTCTTAATGAATCTCAAATGATAAGAGTGGAAAATACACTACCACCCAATCGCGTGGTACCTAAGTGGTCCACTCCCACCATGCTGAGGAGATAATCTCAAGTCCCAAACAGGCTATCAATAACACATAGCACAAATCTCTATAGTCCAAGAATCTTAAAAGTATACTAACTCAAAGGTTCCAATCATGAAACTGACATCTACTTCCCAGAGGCACATAATGACATGTAGGAACCTACTATGCAAGCGGAAAAGTGTCATCGCATTTATCACGTACAAGTTACCCTGGTAGATAGCTAAACTCCACGGGTCCATACTGATCTCATGCGGCCACTAGTATCCTCTCATACTGACAAGGCATACTATAGAATGCAAGGTCGCAACCATGCGTTCTCACTACTCCCATCCTAGCCTATACAAGCACTCAAGGCATGGGCGAGAACATCAAAACAATTATCTTTTTAGGTTCATTTAATCCCCATTTAGTGTGTAAATGTTATCACTTATTAACCAAACTTACAATGAGTTACCCTGGCAGCCACTTAGGGCCCCAACCCCCATTGCAAGCCACTTCTCGACACTACAAGTAGATTACCTACCCTAAGCTCATGGAATCATAAATTTCAAAATCACAAAAGATAATCCATAATAAAATCATCAAATATGCATAAAAACATCAAATATGCATAAAAGCATCAAATATCCATAATAAAAATCATCAAACCTCCAAGATAGGAATCATCAAATCTCCATGAGCATCCAAAAAACATCCATAGAAAATCATGACCACAACAGTTCTCTATTGGCAACTGAAGGCATCACTGATAATCATAAGTATCCATTGGTTATTAATAATCAAAATATATCTCAAAATAAATCACAATATCTATTGGTTCTCAATAAGCAACCAAGAATATCTCAAAATCATACTGATTGAAGACTCTAAAATGGTTGAGTCAAACATGTCACAACATGACATCATCAAGAAATAAATCCACATTTCAGTCCCATCATGGCGACTAAAAAATAATCCCAGGATAACTGATTGATGAATAAAAAATGATTAGCTCAAGTATCTCATACACATACATCTCAGCTTCACACATGAAGACTGATGAACAAATACAAACATTTCATAGAGTATACGATCACATTACTATGGTTGGGCTTATAAAAATTGAAACCAAATAAAATTAAGATGCCATCATATCTCATAACCCCCGAGCCTCTGGTAACAACCTAGGACTGGTCAACACTAGTCAACCCAAAACCCAAAACAAGAAGCATAGAGAATACACGATGCAAACACATGTTTTGGTTTACTAAATTTACATAGTTGAATAATGTGTAGGGGTTTCCTGTTTTCTGTTTGCAAGTATACTTTCAAGTGTCTTAAGTTTCATCATTTGACCTACAAGTCAACCCATTTGTTCCCCGATAGCATTATCCTTCCATTAATTAAAAATAATACTTTAAGAATAACTTAAAGATAAATATTCACTAGACTGATTATCATTGACTTTTAATTGTTCTCTTGATTTAACTATGATCTATACTACGAATTGATTAACTTTTCAACTTTTCTAAGATCATTATTCGTTATATTATAAGAAGATCAATTATCATTCTTCGAATAAGAGGTTATAACTTTATTAGAATGATCAATTAACATCGGTTCACAATCCTTGACCTTTTATCATTCTAATAATTCTCAATTATATATTACTAAGTCTTCACCATTAAAACATCTAAGGTTATTATTTAAAATAATATTCTAAAAATAGCTTAAGGGTAAATATTAAATCATTTGACACTTAGTAAAATCATTCACTCAATGTTACAAATTGAATGACTCTTCTTAATGTTACTTCAACTTTTAACATAAATCAAGAATCATTAATCATCTAAATTATAAGAGAGTCAATTACTAATCTTCGAATAAGAAGATTATAACTTAAGTAAAATGATCAATCTAATCCACTAATTAACTTAGGTGCACAATTCCATGATCCATTAACATTTTAATGGTTAAAACTCAATTAAGTATCTCTAACACTTAAGCCTCTTAATTATAATCATTATTAAATTGTCACTAATAATCGTTAAAATATCTAAGTCATTATTCAAGTTATTAGAATAAGACTTATCAACTTTGATATCAATATTTTTTTTACAATCTTGTTAAAAGAATTATATCAATTAAATCTCTATTACATAACTTAATTATTAATTAAATCTAATTAACTCTCATTAATTGATTTAATTAATAATTGCATAACCATAGCAACGTTCCAATTAATATCAGTTGACTAATAACTAACAATGGTTCAAAGTTGACTATGATCCAATTCTCTTAATACTCATATTAATAGTTCAATAATGACTTGTTATTGTTTAATAACAAGTTACATTTGAAAATCTATAATGATCACATTTGTCATTCTTATATGAATACTGATGTTTTCTTAATTAATCTGTGTTATCAATAATCATTTAGATCATTATACTATTATTTATTAATAATTTGTTAGACCCAACAAACATTAATAAATAATAAACTCATCCAAAACTATTATCACTCGATTTATAAAAACTTCCATAACTATTTTTTGATGTATTCCAACTGATATAAAGTTAACTATCTCTCGATCTCATTACCTAATACCTATTTTAACCTTACGTCATATATCTCCCGAGATTTTGTCTAAACCAATTATTGATCTATAACTTATTGCTATACTTCAATTATTAACTATTCTCAATTTGAATTTAACTAAATTAATTAATAGTTATACTAACTATACTTATCATTCATTAATAATTGCTAACCTTAACAATTATTAATAAATAATAAACCCATTGATAATTTCAATATTCAATTATAATGAGTGATATTCAAACCAATCAATGAATAACAACTAAATCATTAATATCTCCTCTTCTAATTTTTTCTCACTTAAAAAAATTCCATTTACTTAAATTGACTAATAATTAATTACACTTCTACTATTAACTAATCTTAATTAAATTTGATTTAATTAAATTAGATAATAAATCATATAAAACTAATGCATATTAATAAGATTCTAATAAGAGAAGATTGCAATAATATCTTTAATTCATTTCATGCTTTGATATATATTATTTTTGTGAAGTTTAAGCATAAAAAACTCTTGGTTATGGAAAATGAAGAAATATCTGTTCTTGAATAAAATAGTCTCAGTACGATGGTCATATCTCCCTAATGAACTGTTGGATCGGGCTGAAATTTAAATATGTTGGAGAGGGCCAAGTTGTGCCATTTCTGACTGGAGCGATCGAATAAATTCGATCACGATAAAAAGTTATGAATGACTAAATTTGGGTCTATCCAAGGGGCAGCGACAAGACAATGTAAAAGTAATAGAACAAAATAGGAGGTCATTACTTAAATTGACAATTAATTTATAATAATTTATCAAGTGAACATACCTTTAACTTTCAAATAGAAGTAAACTCTCATTTTTGAATTAGTTTGTACAACATATTTCACAATATATGTAAGACAATGTCAATGATATATTTATAGTTCACTGAACTCATTTGAAACATAAAATTGGTTGAACACATCTCTTCAAATGAGGTCCTGTAAAATGAAAATGTAAAACAAAAACACACATGTTAATAAACACATAAATTAATATTCAAGGTATCTGAAATATGTAAATATATACGTGTAATTTGTATGTACTTACTATGTGAAATTGCACAAGATGTTGATGTTCGATCCACTTTAACACTTAAATTTGCATAAATTGTAATTGAGACCTGAATAAGATGTATATAAGTTTTCTAAATTGGTATTGACAACACAAACATACATGTAATTAAATTATATAAGTTTATATATATAAAAATAATACAATAATGAAAAAACTTACATGTGTTTGATTTAAGTGTAGTCATCCCACTGTACCATCTGCATCCTCTCTCTTTTGCGATGCATCTATGATTGTCTCGTGCTCATCCATTGAAATTGTCCATAATACCTTATTGGCGGGTCTCCCTTTGTACCTTTCTAATTTGATATTTGTTTCCACAACCAAATGAGAATAGTGTAAAATCTTCTTTTCGGTTTGGTAGTCTTCAAATGCTAGCAAACCATTTCTTCTTGTTAGGTATCTACGTAGCCAGGTTCCAGCTACAACAACAGACCCGATTGGATACTCAAAACCATCATCGTCTACTTGATGACATGTCATTTTTTTTTTAGGTTCCACACATCTAGCTAGCCAATACTCAGTCTGTTCATCATTATACTAGGTGCAATAACAACATAAACATGTCCTACAAGATAAGATAAAGTATAGAAACACTTTAATCACTCATGTACATATGCAAATTATATAAATTGAAGCATGATATTGCAAAAAAATCTAATTAAATTGTGCATACCAGGTTCTATGAGGTCTGAAATATGATCATAGTCTTCTGATGCAAAAGTAACATTCTGGCCTTCATTTACTATATCATCTTCAAAATGCGTGTCAGTAGGTGCTAATGATCTTTTTTGCCAATCTTCAACCCATTCTGTATTCTCACATTTTTCCCATTCACCTGCAAGACAAAATTGACAAAAACAAGAAAGCTCCCTAATCCATATAGTCCAAGTGTTAGAATCTGAACTCCTAAATGAATGCCATTTAGCTGAACCACTAATTGTATCACAATCATATCTTGAAGGGATATTATTTTCTTCAACTAGGTAGAAGAAACATTTGATTGTAGAGTTTTGACTTGATCCCGTGTATAAATATTTGTTACACCATTCGACAATCTCATGTGCATTTTTGAATTTAGCTCTTTCCTCAAATTTTAATTACTCTTTAGTAAGGGCTCTCTTCACACATGCGCCAGTACCATCATGTTCTCCTTTACCATGTCCAGCCTCAAAAAAACTCCACATATGTTGGATGCTAGTTTGCTTATGTGTCCTACTCAACCAATAGAACATTCTAGCATTCTTGAATTGTGCTGTACAATTATCTAACCATATCCAATGTTGTGTCATTTAAATTTGTCTTTCTTTTAAATTATCATAAAAGACCTTGAAACAATATTGGACAAACTCAGATGAATGGAGTTTATTATCACTTAAATAAAAATGGTACTCTCTCAATATTTTTTGATCCTCCTCTGTACTATCAAGTGCATGCCTATAAACTATATGAACATAAATTGTTACTTGCACTGAATTGTAATATTGTGGTTGTACCTCTTCTTGCGGTGCAAGCGTGTAGTTCTCTGCAAAGTCAACAACTAAAAGTATAGTACCAATTAGAAATGTATTCTTACATATGCGAAATTGTCCATCTAGCCATCTAGAATATTGAGAGTGTTTAACATATTTTGGTATGATCACACTCTTAAACTCATCCATAAATGCATGACAACTAACTTTATCTGTAACTAGATCACACCTTCTTCCAAACTTCCCATCCTTCAATGGATATTCAATAGTTTTGAATCTTTTTACCTCAACTAATTGTTGTCCAAAAGTAGTCAAAGCATTTTCATGCAAACATTCATCTAACAAAGAAAGATTGCTGCACATATCACATGTACTAGAAAGACATGCATTGAAAAGAAAGTATTGATCATTAGGTGGCTTACAAAACAAACCTGATATGAAATCTTTTATAGTTTGAGGTGGTATTTTTATACCACATTCTTGCAACATTTCTTTACTATGCATCGTACCATGTATAGATTGAAATACATCATAATGGTAACGAAATTGAATATGAGTTTTACAACATGTGATTCATTCCTTGTTAATCCTTACATACCATGGTTTACACTTTTCAAAAGATCTTTGACTAATGGTAATATTTAATACCTTACCATCTACAAATTTTTTAAACAATTTAGTTTGAGTCATGTCCAAAAGGTGTTTAGGATGTGGATCACATATTTTTGACCCAATTCTCAATTTAAGAACATCTCTTGAATTAGGTGATACTCTTGTATTATCATGCCAGAAATTTTCAATCAAACTTTTGATTTCACTAGTAAGTTTGATATCACATTTCGGGAGTCTACCACTAGAAGTCCATAAAATATTTGCTAGATCACATTCAAAGTTAACCCTTCTCTTTGCAGCTCTTTCTAAAGTCTTACGATTCACATTAAGATATCCACTTATGTTGGTAATCAATCTTTTGTCAGATGTTGATTTGTTAACTAAAGCTGTTGTTATTGCTCGTCGTGCTGCATTCTTATCTTTAGACCGACTTCTCTTTCTGATAACATCAAAGGCACTAGCAACAGTGGATACAACTTGTTTTAAAGGCTCATTTTTATTCTTGGGTTTTGCATACATTCCCAACCTTCTCATTACTTTTCGTATTTTACACATTTTAATTAGTTGCAACATTAGCTGACATTGAAACCCAAATTTCTTATTATAAAAAAAATGCCTATACAATCTATTAGCATGTGTCCTAATTTCTCTCTATGAAACCAATCCCTCAAGATTATCTAACACATCATTAGGAATATGAAAATTATATTCAGACACTTTACTATCATCCTGACATGTTTGTTCAGTAGTTGGTGTTTCTATGTCTACATTCATGCAATTTTTATTTTCAGACACTTTACTATTTTCATTGTTATTTGGGATTTGAATATCATTTTCAAATTTTTTGGCATTTCTTTTGGGGCAGGCATTTCAATTGGAGTGTTTTGTGCATGATCGTTTGACAATTGCTTCTCATGAAGAAAATCTAAATCGTTTAAATCGTAACCTGCTTCTAAAAAATCACCAATTTCATCACGAGAGAAAATTTGAGGGTTTGGAGACACACCTGTATTGAACACATAATTAGAATGTGCACCTGAATTTTCTTATATTGGGTTCTCTTCTTTGACTTCTTCATCCATCGTGGTTTCTTCAATGTCTTTCTCCTTTGAAACATTGTTCAAGTCTCTAATTCTCTGTCTTCTCTCTCGTTGACGTTGTGCTTCATTCTCTTTATTTGTTGCAATCTCCTCATCTATCAGAACTCTTGCTTTCTTCTTTCTTCGTTGTTTTGATCCCATGTTTGTACTAGTTTTGAATTTGAATCAGTAGCCTGCAAATTGTATAAGAGGACAAGAAAATAGAATAAGCGTGATGAAATTCGGTGTTGCAGGTCGAAACTGTTGTTCAATCATTTCAATCATTGAAATTGGGTCGGTGGGGCAACTTTTGGGACCCAACGGGTACATCAAAAATGGGTACTCGATTTTTTAAAACTCAGGTACCCGTTTACAAATTGGGTGCCCGATTTTTAAAAAGCCAGTATAATGATTTAAAGAAATTGGGCACCCGATTTTTGAATTACAAATCGGGTGCCCAATTCGTGAGACATGAGTGGGAATTTGGCATGGCTCCCGAATTTTGCATGGGGTTTTTCCTTGGGGAAAGGCATGGCATAGGCTTGGTCCCACCAAGCTATGCCTTTGTACTCCTTTTTTTTTTTAAGGCATTTAATCGACAATTTCTAATATTGTCATAATTTTTTTATAGTCATTCCTATTGAATTTTTTGATGAGACAAAAACCCATTATAGGTCTTGCTGTTCTGATTTCAAAAATGTAAATTTTACAGTGTTATTAGTTTATTTTCTATTTTTCCATTATTTATTAATCAAAACTATCTCCTAAACGTTAAAACGTGAAATTCACTAAAACTTTAATAACTTTTTTATTTTATAATTTTTCTTAAATTAATTTATATGTCATCAATCTACATACAATTCTTTTGATGTTAAATTTTTTTTTTTGAAAAAAGTGAGATTTTGATCAAATTATGTGGTCTGTACACGAGAGGTTTTAAAATTTACCTTTATAGCCAATTAATAATTAATAATAAAAAAATTATTCAATAAAAAATTAAGAAAAAATATTGTCATCAATCTTAGGTGTATTAGGTAACTCCCTTTAAAAAGATTTGAAAAAATTCATTTATTTGTGTCAAATTATGGTGTCTGTACACGAGCATGGTATGGTCCTGAAATAGGCATTTTGAAAAAGTGGTTTTTAAAGATCCATACCAAAAAAATAATCTATCATATGGGTGCACAAATAAATTACATATTCAAAAACTAAATTTCGAATACTAAAATTTTTATTTCTAGATTTTTTTAATATTCAATCTCTAAATACCTCAAATTTTGACATCAATTGACAAAAAATTTCAAAAACAGGAAAAACACTTTCACTTTTTGGCCAAAAGTGAGACCCAATCTTCTTGCACTGACCCTTTTCCCAAACTAGTTTTCCACATAAATTATTGTGTCAAATGAGTTGTTGAATCTTTTATGTTTTCATTTTTGCAAGTTGATTTGATAGTAGCCCACAAAGTTTTAAGTGATTGCATAATCTTATGGATGCATTCATGATGATAAATATTTTATGGGTTCACTGAGCTGTGAAATGTTTTATTTATACATCTAGACCTTAGATAATTGATTCACACCCCCCTTCCCTCTCAGTTATTCTAAAGAATTCCAAAAATTGGTATTAGAGCCATCTGCTTAAGAGGACTAGTTTGAAGGTACTAGAAGCACAAAGATTAAGATGTCAAAAAGAGATGTACCCAAGCTTAACAGAGATAACTTTCCTACATGGAAAATTTTGATGAAGCTACACCTTGGAGGTCTTGGAGATCATGCACAATCTACCATTACTATTGAGCATGTTGATCTTGATGGAGCCCTTACTACTGAAGATATGAAAAAGAAGAAAGAACACAATTAGACAATGTTGTAAATTGCCTCCACCCTAAGCTATGCCGAGTTTGATGATATCAAAGGTCTTGAAAGTGCAAAGAAAATGTGAGATTGTTTACACACCATCTATGGAGGAGACACAAATGTTCAAAGAGCCAAAGCTGAAAGTCTCAGAGGTATGTTTAATAATATTAGAATGGAAGAAGGCAAAAATATTGCTCAATATGTTGCAAGCATAAAAGAAGTTTTTAATGCAATAAGAGGAGCTACTGGCCATATAGATGATGATACTATACCAAGAAATTTTTAAAGAACACTACGGTCCATATATGCTATTAGAGTTTCTACAATTCAAGAACTGAGATGTATACTAGGGAATAATCTATCACTTGAAGGTCTAGTAGGTAGGCTCACTACTTTTGAGTTATCTAACTTTGATAATTACAAACCTAAAAATATTGAATCTACTTTCAAAGATAAGGTGTCATTGAAAGAACCTGATGAGAAGAAGAAGAAGAAAAAGATAAAGTATGTCTCTACTAACATTGATACACATGAAGAGGATGTAGAACAACTTGAAGCACTAGTGGCAAGAAGATTCCATAGAGGTAAAGGCAAGTTCAAAGGTAAATTACCTATCATTTGTTTTAATTGTAATGAGGTTGGTCATATTGCTGCTAGATGTATAGAAAAGAACAACAGAGGTGGTGACAAGTACAAAAGTAGAAGAGATGATGACAATAATGATTACAAAGATAAAAGCAAGAAGTCATGCTACATTTTTGAAGAGGAAACAAAAGATGAATCTAATGAACATGATGATGAAGTTGTGTATGTTGCAATGAAGAATGAATATGATGAAGATGAGGCAACTGCACTTGTGACTTATGTGAACAAAAATGATAGATGGATCATTAACAATGGGTGTTCACATCATATGATTGGAGACAAAAGTAAGTTCACTACCTTAAATTGTAATGAGGGAAATAGTGTTAGATTTGGTAATGATGCACCATGTTTGATAAAAGGAAAAGGTTCTATCAAACTCATAAATAAGATTTTATGTGACTATGCTTACTATGTTGAAGGACTTAATTATAATCTCTTGAGTGTGTCATGACTGAATAATTTAGAATGTAAGGTTGAGTTTGAAAAAAAAGATTGCTAAGATATAAGATATTGAAGGAAAATTTATTGGAAAGGGTGATCAGACGAGGAGTAATCTATTCTATCTTAACATAGAGGATACTACTTGTCTAGTTATAAAATTTGATGATGTGTGGCTATTGCACAAAGGTTTATGTCATGCTAATTTTGATAACTTGGTTAGTATCATAAACATAAAGAAACTTAGAGGTTTTCCTAAGTTGAAGAAACCTAACAATATAATTTGCAAACAATGTCAGTTAGGCAAAATGACAAAGTCAAGCTTTAAGAGTAAAACTCATACCTCTAAAGGAATACTAGAGATTGTTCATACTAACTTGTGTGGACCAATTGAAGTGCAAAGCCACAAAGGAGATAAATACATTATGTTATTTGTTGATGATTATTCTACAATGATGATGGTTATGTTTTTGAAATAGAAATCCGATGCTTTCCAAATGTTTAAGTAGTACTTAGCAATAGTTGAGAAGGAAACAAGTAAAAGTCTAAAGTGTTTGAGATCTAGTAGAGGAGGAGAATTTACATCAAATGAGTTTGAGATGTTCTATAATGATAGAGGAATCAAAAGAAAAATATCTGCCCCTAGAACCCCTCCACAAAATGGAATAGATGAAGGAGGAATAGGTTTGTAATGGATTGTGCTAGGACACTCATGATGGAGAAAAATGTTGCTTTGAAATACTAGAGAGGAGCTATAAGTACAACTATCTATACCTTGAATCGAGTACAAGTCAAGAAAGGTACTTGTTCAACACCTTTTGAATTATGGTATGGATACTCATCCAATGTAAAATATTTTAAGGTATTTGGAAGAAAATGCTATATTCTAAAAGACTTCAAGAATGGTAAACTAGATGCAAAAAGTCAATAAAGTATATTCATAGGTTATTCTAGAAGAAGTAAAGCTTATAAGTGTTCAAATACTAACACTAACAAAGTTATGGAAAGTGCAAATGTAAATTTTGATGAATATACAAAAGTATATGAGGCTAAACCTATGAAAGAACTAGAAGAATACAAATCATTTTTATACTTTTATGATGGTATGTCTGTTGAAGAAGAAGCTGCAAATCAAGCTACAAACCAACATCAAGTTTTAGTGATGATGAGTCGCATACTATGAATGATTAGTTGCATTTAGGAACTGAGCTACATTTAGATGTAGAGTTACAAAATAAAGTTGGAGCACATTCTAATTTTGAGATTAGTGTACATGAAAGAGATACAAAGATACTTGACAGAGATTTACATAGTGACTTTGAAGTTGAAAGACCAAATGAAGAAACTAGAGCTAAACCAAGTTTGTCCAAATATGTCAAAAGATATCATCTTGTTGTACAAATTATTGGAGATAAAGATGCTAGACCAATAACAAGAAATAGATTGAGAAATTATACATGTTTACTAAGCATGAAAGAACCTAAATTAGTGACAAATGCCCTAGAAGATGTGGACTAGAGTAAAGCCATGGAAGAAGAGATTGAACAAATTGAGAAAGACAAAACGTGGACTCTAGTTCCTAGACCAGAAAACAAAAAAGTGATTGGAACCAAGTGGGTATTCAAAAACAAGCTAGATGAAAATGGTGAAGTCACAAGGAACAAGGCAAGATTAGTTTGCAAAGGATATGCACAAGAAGAAGGAATTGACTATGGAGAGACATTTTCTCCTATTGCTAGATTGGAAGGAGTGACAACTCTACTTTCTTATTTTGCATACAAAGGTTTCAAATTTTATCAAATGGATTTTAAATCTACATTTATGAATGGCATATTAGAGAAAGAATTCCACATAGAACAACTAGAATGATTTGTTGATGTTAACAATAAGAACATGGTATGTAGATTACACAAAGCTCTTTGTGGTTTAAAACAAGCACCAAGAGCATGTTATGAGAGACTTCATAATTATCTTGTGAAGATTGAATTTGAAAGGACTAATGATAACAAAAATATGTACATGAATACTAAAAAAGGCAAAGGTATTTTGTTATCTAAATTTTTTGTTGATGATATCATATTTGGAGGTCAAGATGCTTTATGTAAGGCTTTTGCAAATGAAATGAAGCAAGAATTTGAAATGTCTATGTTTGGTGAGAACAATTGTTTGTGGGTTTGCAAGTATATCATATGAAATATGGTATATACATCACTCAGTCAAAATGTGTTAAGGAAATACTTAGAAATTTTGGATTGGAGGATTCCAAACTAGTAAGTACACCTATGGTGATAGGACACAATTTGTCAAAGAATGATGATCCGACTATGGTAAATCAAACATTATGTAGGTCTATGATTGGAAAATTGCAATATGTAGTACATAGAAGATCTAAAATTGCATTATCTATAGGGATAGTTGCAAGATTCTCTGCTAAACCTAGGGAGAATCATTTGATGGCTATACAAATAATAATGAGATATTTGAAATGAAAAAAGGAATATAGTCTATACTATAAGAAAAATGAGAAATTTGAATTAAGATCCTAAACTAATACTAATTAGACTGAAAACATTGATGATAGAAAGAACACCAGTGGAGGATCATTTTTCTTAGGCAAGAGGCTGGTTACATGGACTAGCAATAAATAAAACTACACTTCACAATCTACTGCTGAAGCTGAATATGTTGTTGCTACTATAAATTGTACTAATATTGTATGGATAAAATAGCTACTCAAAGTTATGAAGGAAGAGATCATAGAACCAATAACACTTTTTTGTGATAATACAAGTGCTATAAACAATGAAAGAATCTTGCAATGAACACAAACACTAAGCACATTGCAATCAAGTATCATTACTTGGGAGAGTTAGTTCAAGATAAAGAGGTGAAGATGGAATATGTTAACACAAAAGAGAAAATTGCTGATATCTTCACAAAAGCATTACCTAAGGATGCTTACGAGTATCTAAGAGTTAAACTAGGGGTGATACCCCTATGTAAGGCTATCTAAGTAACAAAAGGAGTGCCCTACATCAAATAAGCTGATTTTCATATGTTACAAATTGATGTAGTTGATCTTACTTTAGGAGTTTCCTAAAGTAATCAAAGTGTTGGAACTACAAATCAGTCACAAGCAAGGTGACAAAGGGAGAAACTGAAGAAGTTCATATTTGAATATTAAAGATGACACGTCTTTGGCATTGTTGTCAAAGAGGGAGAAATAAATGCATTAAACTAATCCTAGATGTAGATCGTTATTGATCAGGAGATATACATAAGATTGGAGATTTGACAAAGAGGGAGAAATCCTAACATCTACCCAGTAAGAGGGAGATATAAGAATAAATTTAGAGGGAGTCATAAGGATGTCACAAAAGAGTTTTGTAACCTATTTAGAAGATGGAAGTTACTGATAGAGGGAGAGATTTCAATACAAGAAATTGTTTTCTTTTTGATATTTTTTTGGTCTTAATATTGTAACCTAGTAAGTTTGGTTGATCACTTTGGTTTGCCATTAATTCTAAAGAGGGAGATTGTTGAGAATAGATTGAAAATAGTAAAAGAGGGAGATTGATGATATCAAATTGATATGATCAAATATGTTTCAATAATTATTTTTTCACTGATGTCAAACTTGCTAATTATTGGTAAGACAATTGCTTATATAATTTAAGTACTTTCAATTATTTGATTGATGAAGAGGATTTGATCAAAAGATGTAACAATAGCACCTAGAGGAAAGGTTGAGTTATAATATGCAAAGGAGTACAAGAATCAATTAAGACAGTACTGATAACATGATGTATTGATAATATACTTAAGGTTACAAAGGCTAGCTACACAAAGCAAGTATAGAAGAACAAGTTAAACAAAGTTTTTCTACCAAGCTTGACTGAGTGGATAGTAGGTACTGAGAAAAGTTAGTGCAAGCCAAGAAGAAAATCAATTGGAGTCGAGTAAAAGTAAATTCTAGTGGATGCTGAGTAAAGTTTAGTTGATGTTGAGCACTAGTAAACTTTAGTTTGTGCTAAGTGATTTTATAGAGGATGTTGAGTAACACAGTATGTGTTGAGCAGCAGAAGCAAGTTAATGTCGAGCTATTGCATTATTTGAAAGATCATGAATTTGATGAATTTGAGCTAACAAGTTTGTTTTCTTGGATTGTGTGAACTAGGTGGAAGATAAGGATGATGAACTGGTGGCACAAAATTCAAGGTAAAACATTTTGAGGTGAATTCAAAGAGGATTGAAGGAGAAGTTTCTAGAAGAGATATGAAATGTGGGGTAGATTCATTGAATCTCACCTAATAGATTCCTAATCCTAAATTAGATGATGGAGAATGAGTGGAAAAAGATCTTAATTTCCTATTGATAGGAATGGTTAGTCATGAAGCAAGGTTGTCATGTACGAGAACATAAGGAAGAGAAGGAGTCAAGGGTTTTGCTTCATCAAGTGACCTAGAGAAGAGTCTGCATTAGCATGTTAAGCAAGAAGACTTAAGGGTATGAATGTTTGAAGGTTGAACAAGCTATCAGAGCTAAAATGTGTGAAGGCCAAGTGGAATGGAGGACTAGCACAGAGATTTGTAATCTACAAATAGAGTTGTAAGTTTTTATTATATCAAGAGTTACTATTACTCTCTAATAATTGCATCAATCTAGGGTAAAATCCTTTAGATTAAGGTTGACCTAATAATCATTTGTAAATCCTTTAATCGGGTGACATTCCACATGAATGGTTTAAAGTCCTCTAACAAGGCTCACTTCTAACAGGGTGACTGAAATCCTTTAACAGGGTTAGCCTTTCACAGGGCATCACTTCAGAAGAGTGAAAAAGAGTAGCATGTTACTAGTGGTTTTTCCCAAATTGGGTTTCCACATAAATCATTGTGTCAAATGTGTTGCTGAATATTTTATGTTTCATGTTTATATTTTTGCAAGTTGATTTGACAATAACCTACAAAGTTTTAAGTGATTGCATAATCTTATGGATGCATGCATGATGATAAATGTTTGATGGGTTCACTAAACTGTGAAATTTTTTATTTATACATCTAGACCTTGGATAACTGATTCAAACCCCCCCTCCCACTCCTTTGTTATTGTAAATAATTCCAACACCAATACCTTCTATTCTCATTAACTAACTATTTTTCACTAATGACGACATGAATGTGTCTAGGAGTAACATTCCCCCCCTCTGGCATTAGTGGAAAAAGATTGATGCATGATAGATCAAAAGTTGACTTAGTGAAAATTTTGTAGCTCTCCCTACATACATGTTTATTTTTCTTCACAAACTCATCCTTAGTATATCACGATTTTACAAAATCTTTTTCAATTTTTTTTGTACAATGTATTTTAATCCTTATATCTCTTGATATATAGATGTAGATGAATCATATACCATATGCTCCCCTATACATGTACAAAAATATATATATATATATAGTCTGCCTTTTTTGACATTTATGCAAAAAATAAGCTTTGATTTTTGTGAAATGTTTACTAAGATGTACACCTAATTAATTGACAAAATTTTGATGATTATGTGAGCCCTAATTGATGATGTAACTAAGAATTCTATAAATGTATGTGAGGATTCATATCAGTTGTTATGTTGTCATTGATTTCAAAGTCTTAGTTGGCTAGACACTATGCTAATTTAGTAAAGTACCATATCATTTGATTGATGAAGAGGATTTGAAGAAAGTATGATGATGATAGATGTGTAAGTATGGTATTTAATGAGAACTAGAATCAATTGGATAGTGATAATATAATATTGGTTTGATTGTTTTAAAATCATTTAATTCTATAATATAATGATGAAGTCTATGTATTCACTGAGCTATACAAGCTACACTGAGTCACAATGTGAAAGGAATAGAATACTTATAGAGCTACTATAGTGTTAACTGAGTTAATAATGTATTAAGTGAGTGATATATTACTTGAGTGAAATATAATTTTCACCAAGTATGATCTGCAATAAAAATTAAAGAAAGATGGAATCTAAGGACGACTTATGGCGAAAATAAAGAATGCATGAGAAGTTCAAATGCATGAGTAAAAGTTAGTTACAAAATCAATGACCCAAGAAATACAATGAAGATCTAATGATATATATTGAAATAGGATATGCTAACCTAAGATCTATTTTCTAAGTGACTTCGGTATAGTGAATCTAAGATCCATAGATGTGGTTAAGTGACAAAATCTAGAAGAATCTAGAAGTAGAAAGTTTACTATTTAAGGAGATGTTGGAACAAGTTTTTGGTTGCTTATTGATATTGTTAAGTTGGAGATTTGTGTGAAGAAAAGAGAAAGAAACAAGAAAGGAGAAATGAGAAGAGAAGAGGAGTGAATCAGCCAAGAAAAGATTAGAGGAGAAGGAAGATAGAGCAAAACATACATTTGAACAAGCAAGGTAGTGCTAAATCTTAATTTGATTGTTACTTTGTTACCATTGTAGCACAAAAATATCTTAATCAAGTGGACCTGAAAAGTCTATGAAATCCTATATGGTAACATTAATCAGTGATGTTTGTAAGTCCTTTAGAATGGACCATTTTTAAGACAATATCAAGGAGTGATAAGGTCTATATGATCTTTATGTTAAAATCCTCTAACTAGGTCACATTAAAAATGTGCATGTAAACCTTTAACAAGCTTGGATTCTAGTAGAGCTCACTTCAAAAGAGTGGAATTATTTGGGTTGGAGGTCCTAGGTGGTTTCTCCCTTTACAAGGGCTCCATGTTAAATCATGGTCTCAAATGTGTGATTATTTTTATGTTGCAAGTTGATTTTAATGATATTTATGTTATATTGCAACTCGGTAACAACTAGGTAACAGTAAAAAAAAAGTTAAATTATATTTCTAATCTTGGTAATAATAGAAATAGTGAGATAGCATTTTCAAGTAAATTAATTACAAGATTTAATTGTGAAATTGAATGAGATCATTGAGTTATTGCTTTTGATCTTTATGGAGTTTAATTGGTAGCAATGTGTTTGAAAGGTCTATAGCATAACTGGACTTGACTCACTTCCCACCCCCCTCTTAGTTATGTAAAGGAATCTTCATCATGAGTGTCATTGAGGTATCTTAGTTTTCCTTCAAGATCTTTAGGGTTTATTTCTCCACTTTTACCTTGGCTACAAGATCAATTATATGGTCTACAGTTGATAATCCTAGTGCAACAATCAAATCTTTGGCCTTTTTGATGTGACATTGCATGACCTCAAGATGAGGTAGAAATAAGGCTTGCATTTCATTTATTTCTACCCTTGTTTTTTCTTTTTCATGTAATAGGTCATATTGTATCCCATTGAAGAATCTTACTTGGGAGTAATGGACCATGTATGTACCTAGATCAACATTCAGTTCATATTTAGTTGACTTTATATCCTCACCAATTTTGTTCAATTTATCCTTAATATCTTGGGTGAGTTGGGGAACATTGCATAATTTCTTAAGTAACGTAAGAAAAATTTGAACTATAGTGTCCAATTCGGTGACCAAAGTGGAAAGTTTCACTTGTTGATTGAAATTGCTTGGGAAACATTTTCCAACACTCCATTTTCAAATTTATTCTCAAATATTTCCATTAGTTTAGCTTGGGTAATCACATCAGGCTCATTTAACTTATTAAAAATTGTATTAGTTTCTCCAAGATAGGATTCTTCTCATCAAGTGTTATATCTAGCACAACATCTAGTAAGATATCCTTAATTTCAAATAAAACTTGTTTTTTCTTGAGTGCCTTTCTCGGTTTATCTTGTTTTGCTCCATATTTAGCTAGAGCATCTTGATCAAGTGTATTAGGGTCCTAATCAATTATAATAATCTCTTCATCAAGAGTAACAATATTGGACCATAATTTAGTTATCTTTTTCTTCTTCAACTTCTTCATTTTAGTGATGATTGTGCTTGTGCTTGATGAAGGCTTGGGTGGTAATGGAGGTTTTTGTTCTTGATCTGTCTTTTGAGGTGCATCATCTTTGTTTTTCTCATCTTTTTTTTCTATGTGCAATATTGGTGTAAAATGTAATACTATTTGTAGTTATGGTACATAAGGCTAACATCTAATTATTTTAATGTATCTTTTTATGTTCACCAAGTGAATTTTACTTAGGTTGAGCAGTTTGTCCATGCACTTTAATTCACTCACTAGGACATCTATGGGTTTGTACCCTTGTGCATGTAGAAAAATAATCTACTTTAATGTCTTTAGTATGTCCTCCTATTTTTATATTTCAATCATCAACATTTCCACTCTGCTAGTTGGTATTTGTCTCTCCTCTTTGTGTAGTTTGGCTCTATTGCTCAGATTGTTCCATATCTATGTCTACTAGTTCATTAAAAGAAAGCTAATCTAAAGAATCACTAGTAATGGGATTTAGATTTGAAGGTCCACTTGAGCCTTAGGATTCTTGTATTCCTTGGTTTATTGAATAACTGGTGCATAGCCTGGTATTTGTGCAAGTGTTGACATAGTTAGTATTTTCCCTTCTATATTATGCTCAGTGTCAGCCATAACATATTCATCTTTCTTAGCACCATCTTCTAGGTCATCTGCAATGAGGTCTTCAATAGTTACATTATCCTCCTTTTCAGCAATATCCTTAACCATGTCTCAAACATCATCAATAATGTCTTGGATGGACATATGTTCATAGTCATCCCCTTTATTGTCAAGATCATCATATTGCTTTACCTTGGTGGCCTCCTCTTATGTGTCCTCTTTGGTATCCTTAATACTAAATTTTTTCTTCCATACTATCTACCCATCTATATTAACCTCTCTAAGTTTCATGTCAAAACAAATAATTCCCTACATTTCTTTTATGCTTGTGATTTTTTATTGCATTACCAATTTTAATTAGTTGTGTGTAGTTTTGGCATAATGGTTGCAAGGGATCTTTCTCTTATTTGTTTCTTAATAATCAAAGAATATTACCATTTATCATCAATTTTTTTATATAATTCTTCTGGGATCATATTCCCAATTTCAATAGGTGTATATTTAAATTTTTTCATCGTAGCTATCAAATCATCCTCTATCTTTTCTTATCATCACCATTCATAGTAGATACTTGAAATATTTGAAATTAGACAAACCTGCATGTTCCTTGAGGGAAGAAGCCATTTCATCAACTATCTTAGGCATTTTGTTTACAAAAACTCTAAATTGACTGACATCATTAGATTATGTCTTTTTACTATGTTCTTCTACTACCAATTTTCTTCTACTCCTAGATTGTTGGCTAGATGCTACATGTACATCCTCCCTCTTTTGACATGTTTTAATTTGTGACTGTTTGGCCTTATTTATTGTTATAAATCCCTTTTTCAAAGGTGGGATGACCTCTATAGTAGCTTTGGTCATTGACCTTGTAGTCTTTGGGCTTGATGGTGCTACTAGTGCTTTCCTTTTTATGTAGTGCAGAACTAGATAAACCCCAATGAAGGTGATCTAGTTCCCTCAAATCAACCACATAATGTAAATACAATACAAAATACAAGATCTGATATCAAAACCAATTCTTTATCCATAAAATAACTAATTACGTATAATTTGTTAGGCTATAAGACCTTCCTAGTCATGGGCAATTACAAAGAAAGTAATAGTTCTACAAGATCCAATCCAACCCTAGCTAGCCTAGATCTATAACACAAAAACTCTCTAGTAGAAACTTCAAGGTAGATCTAAACTTGTGCTCACAATACACCAAGTAATCTCCTTGTCTTCCAAGCCATAACTACCATCTCTATTTACAAATTCACAACTCTAGATTCTAAACTCGAATCTCTTCTCCCATCTCCCCCTAACAAAATTTATTGCCTAAGACACTACCCAAGCCCTCCTTAAATACTTGTATGACTACAAGCCAACTTGTTGCAAATAGAATACCCTAGAACCTCATTAAACCTAATATGCCACAATTCTACTTACAACAAACATTAAATATGCATAGGATGAATAACCAACACCCAAATAGATTTATACACACCCTATGATCGATCCACATCATAATCATAAACTACACACATTAAATGCACCAAGTTAGTTGATCCAATTCACAAAACTCCCTTTGGCAAGCCAATTGCTGAGTCTTAGGAAAAACCCCCAAGCACTACTGAGCGAAAACACATTCCAAGAGACCAACATATGCTAAGCAACATGGTATAAGATGAGAAACCTAGTATAAGCTAACCAACACACATATAAAGAAATATAGAATAAGCCAAAAAAAATAGTGTATGTTGAGCTCCTTGACCAATACTACAACTCAATATCAACTTCTCGCACACCTCATCTAAAAAAGACCCTTAGGAAAGGCTTAAATGTATACCATCACTGACAATGGTGCCAAAAATGTTGGACAAATATTTCAACTTGGAAACTATACTAAATTACTTGTGAATTTGGACATTCTCAAGAAACAACTGGTGATCATTGGACTCATTTACGTTATCAACCAGGGAAGTAGACTTGAAATGATGTCTACAAATTATATGCTTTAAACCTCTTAAGTCATCATTATTAAGATACGTGAAAGAGATGTTAAAACTATCACACTAAATTGAAGTAAAAATAGTTATGCTATTAGAAACATCACAATACAAAAGTTGACCTACTCTACTGCCTATGTTGCAAGAACAACCACTAGTTTTATTACTTGTGGCTATAGGAGAAACATATCATTAACTTACTTCTAACAAAGAAAAAAACTAATTCTACCAAAATAGAGCATTCGCTCACTAGGTGGGCCCCCTTGGATGAGTGAATGGAAAGACTATGCAAAACTCAAATACAGGATAATAAGAGTATCATACTATTTTTTTTAATCCATCAAAGTACAACTAGAAATTATAAAATTATAAAATTCACTACGTACTATTGCATTACAAAAGATTTCCAACTAACACTAGACAATCAAAGCATCTGCTTATTTATTCTATCTAAGTAAAGCAAAGTTCCTACTTCTAAGACTTCCCATGAAGCAGGTTAAATTAAATCTTTAATGAGTTACAACAAATATAGGGCATAATTAATCATAGAACAACTCTTCCTGAGATATAGTTCAGTTTTCTTATTAATTTGAGGAGGGACATTAACAATTAAGCTGACCCATTCCTTCTTCAACTTCTTGTTGTAATCACTATAGAATTATGTGTTAATCTCAGATTGGTTTTGATATATGAGTGATAATATACGTAAGTCATTTGCTTAGTTCTTGTTGAACAAGTAATGTATGTCAAGCATAAGTTTTTAGATAGTATATGTTGAGCAAGAGATATACAATATATGCTGAGTAACTAGTAAGTGTCAAGTCACTCAAGTGGAGAGCAAATAGTAAGTGTTGAGTCATGCAGATGCCAAGTGATTAGTGGATGCCGAGTCATACATAGGTTGAGTTACAATATTGAAGAGACAGTGGATGCTGAGCATCAAACACTTCAAGTGTCGAGTAATTAGTTTTGACATAGTTGTTTGTAATGGAACAAACTACTATGTAAACCATTTTGGAGCCAAATTAAGAAATATTTTGTGATCCTAGATGATAAGGACAAATCCTTAATTGAGAATCCCTATGCAGAATATGCAACCAATCAAGAAAGGGGAATGATTAAGTAGCAATATGGTTGAATCACAATCATTAATTCATACCTAACCCTAAGTCACCTAGGTCTTCTTAAGTAGGACATACCCTAAACTTCTTATGAATGTAGAAGGAGAAAAGAGAGAAGTTTTCATGCAAAAAAAGAGCATTCATGGTGACTAAGGTATTGTGAATTGAGATACATTGTAGAATCAATTAGAAGAGAACATAAAGGAGGTTAAAGGATAGAAGAGATACATCTGATCAATAAGGATCAAGTACACATTAGGAAAGACGTGATTTGTTATCTAGTAGCAGAGTGCTAATTGCAGGATCATTGTTGAGACATTCTAAAAAAGTGAATCAATTAAATCTCTTAATAGAGTAGTCTTAATAGGCTATTGCAAATCCTTTAACAGGGTGCTTACTTTATTGTAAGTTAAATTCCTTTTACTAGGCACACTTCTAATAGGGTGTTGAAATCCTTCAATAGGGTAAGATCTCACAATCGTGTAAGCCTTTAATAGGGAAAACCTTTCACAAGGTAGATCATGCTTCATGATCAAACATTGTAACCTTCATTAGATACATTATATTACTACAGTAGTGGAGATTTGCTAGTGTCATCCCCACCCTAGTTTTACCTTCTCATTGGAGGGTTTCTGGTTAACCAAATATCTTGTGTCATACATGTGTTGAATGTTATTTTCTTTCATACTATGGATGAATATGTTTAACTAGCTATTTCATTTTATATGCAAAATTATGAGATGGATGTGTGGTGAATAAATTTATGGTTAAAGTTTTGAAGAACTAATTCACCCCCCTCTCAAAGTTTACTTTCCCTATTTTATTTCTAATAATTGGTATCAGAGCTAAGGTCCTCTAGAAAGGAAAGCTTTGTAGCTTTGAGAAAAGATCTTGAAGATGGAAGTCTATAAGTTGGGAAAGACTATTGAGAATGAGAAGATTGAAATACAACTTTCCCTACATTAGTTGAATGAAGCAAGAGATAAGTTGAAGCAATCATTGAAAAGAAGGAAATATACACCTATTGAAGATAATGACACACATTACCAAGAGATTGACACTATTGGATTATTTACAAATGGAAACACAAGTGAATTTGATGCAAAAATTGCATATCTTATGGAAAATAATGGAACCCCAACTAAAGAGCTTAGAAATCTCAAAATAGAACAAGAAGTCCAATTAGTACTACTATGTGAGGTGCTTGAGCAAAGAAAGAAAGATGAAGAAGAAAAAGTCATGATTGAAGATGATAAAAGGATACTAACCAATAGTCTGGAAGAGAAGACATCAAAGGTGAATAGGATTTTTCACATGCAACTAGAAACATTGAATCAAATGATGACTGCAAATCATGAATTAAATGGAAAATATATTGAGATCACAAAATTGAAGTTGCAAAATGAACAACTGAGAAATTATCTAAAAAGAGAAAAAGAAATTGCTGAAAATTTCAAAAAACCTAATGAAGCCATCAAGTATTTTGAGCAATTGATGAGATCTCCTGATCCAATAGTGATACTACTCGATTGGGTTACATTATTACTAAAGGAGAATCATTTAAAAGTGGTGAACAAAGGAATGTCAATGGTAATAACTTCAAACCTTCTTGTTATATTTGTGGAAAATTAGGACATACTACTAACATTTTCAAAAGAAACACTACAAATCAAAATCCTAAGCAAAAGTTCGTGGGTCACTGCCACAAGTTCAACAAGCAAGAACATCAAGCACATGAATATAGAACCATGACCATAAGCACATAAATATTTGAAGGATACTGCTATAACTATCAAAAGTATGGGCATAGAGCGTATGAGTGGATATCCAAGCTCAAGTGGTCATCAAACAAGCAGACAAAGGTAAAGCACAATGACAACTCTTATAATTGGGATTACAATACAAGCTATAGTTGTCACTATTATCGAGAGTATGGACATGTTGCTGGAAATTGCATTAGAACACATTTTAGAAGTGACTACAAAAGATGGCTAAGTCAAACTACATGTTTTAGTTGTTTGAAGATTGGTCACATAAGTAGAAATTGTCCAACAAGATCAAAAGCACCTAACAATGAGTTCAATAAAGGAAAATGAAAGGTTGATGTTGAAGAAGTCAAAATGCAAATGAACAAGACATAGAAGAAGAAAGAAGATTGCAGAACATCAAGTCCAGATGAGATAAATTTA
This sequence comes from Cupressus sempervirens, assembly GCA_028749045.1. Lineage (NCBI taxonomy): Eukaryota > Viridiplantae > Streptophyta > Pinopsida > Cupressales > Cupressaceae > Cupressus > Cupressus sempervirens. Next base: position 267,718,760 of record CM053793.1, read on the forward strand.
TCCAATGGATCAGGTGATCACACCATCCCCAACTAGGAAATCAAGATGTATGTATGGGACTTATATTTCAAAGTTCAATTATACATCAATTCCAAGGATTGAGTTCTAAAAATATCATATATGCATGAAGTAAGATGCAAAGTATTGGTTACAACTTGGAAGAAATCTACAAGTTTTCATGTTGCTACCAAGCATGAAAAATTTCACTATGGTTGCCGACTGAAAGTTAGTTGATGCCTAGCTATCAAAGGTAATAGTGTTGGCCAAGCTCATAGTGGTTGTTGAGCATGAAGGAAATTACATGGAAGCTGAGTGAGTTAGATTTGCTATTAGAGTTGAGCTTACAACTGTGTAAGCACTGAGCATTTATTACTAAAATTTAAGGGCTATATGGTCAATTTTTGACTCATTTGCATTCATTTGAATCTAGAGAGAGCATGAAGAGTTGAAGGAAAATTGGAAAGAAGGATTCAAGTGTTTTCAAACTGAATTCAATTGCTACTCGAAACTAGTCATCAGATTTTTAAGGTATTTATCGTGTGTCAAGCTATGCTATTTAAATTTTTGCAAACCCTAGTTAGTTGTTATGGAATCTATTGCTTTTAATACTAGGGTTAAGGAAGGAAAGGAAGTTTTGAATATTCAATTGATAAGTAATTAGATCAAACAACCACATTTCCAGGAAATTCTTGACATTACATATAAAGGAGACATGTCTAGTGCATTATTAATGATACCACCACAAGTTTTGATGATACAAAATGTAAGGTGTTGCTATACTTGTAAGGTTGGAAATGTTGGAGACATGGAGCTAAGAGATTTATATGGAAAATTGTGTGAGAAAAAAGTATTAAAAGAAGAATTCAAGGTTGTAGAGAGAAAATGGTTAACCCATGCCCTAGATTTTCCAAACGTGTTTAAAACAGAATGGATTAAGATTGTTCTTAGTAGAATTCATGACAATTATGTATGGTTGGAGGATGGGCCTATAAAAATCACAAAGAGGATCATTCATAGAGTGACAAGGTATCCAACCCTAGATAGACCTAAGATAATGAGGAGTGATGCAAAAGAGGCAATTGAAAAGAATACAAGGGCACTATGGAACAAGAGAGGCATGACCATAGACAAAAAAATTGATCCCATAATTGCTTTTGCAATAAGAATTATTGCACATAAGTTCTTTCAATCCAATAGATTAAATAGTGTACCATGTATAGTTGTGGATTTGGGTTACAAGATAGTGAAGAAAGACCACTCTTATGATCTTGTTGAGTTTCAACTCCAACAATTATTTGAGAACTTGGGAGCCATAAGGAAAACAAAAAATGCACAGTGAAAATTTGGTTCAATACTTATTTGTATATTTTTCTATGTGTAAAGAACTTTTCCCACATTTGGGAAAGTAGCTTGGAAGACAAATAGATCAAATGTAGTACAAATAGGTGAATTTATAGAGCAACTTGGATATAACTTTGAGTCTATAATGACTAGCTACTTTGAAGAATTTAAGAAGTCAATGAAACAAAGACATAGGATTCCAATAACGCTACTAGAGAAGCATTTTAATGATGTTTATTTTCTAGTTGATGTTGATTTCACAATGTTCAAGCTGTTGTTCCAAGGGTGAGATGGCTCAAACCACTGCCTTATGAGATTAATGTTGGTGAGGCATTTGCAGCCATCACTACTTTACTGGTAGAAGAAGTAGATAAGGATGCTACTACTTTTGGAAATTATGATGTAGAAAAGTCAAAGATCATAATGGATTTAAAGATAGCTTCTGTGATGAGGAAAAAGAACAAGCTTATGAATAAACTCTAAGAACAATTTGGTGAAGGGGCATAAGGAGATGAAGAAGAAGAAGATAATGAAGATGATGAAGAAACACCTGCTCAAGAACCACTTGCTATCACACAAGGTCAAGGTGAGGAAGAAGAAGTACAAATTGATGAAGGTGCCAAGGGAGAAGAAGCCAATGAAGCACCTTTTTCCATAGAAGAAAAGAAGAGGAAAGAAAAGAAGCTAGCAACAAGAAAATCTAAAAAGGTTGTGAAAATTTCACAACAAAAGTCTATAGTTCCTGTTAGCAGGGCTAGCACTAGAGCTACTACCAAGAAGACTTAGGAGGTTCAGAAGCCTAAAGGCAAGAGAGCTAGTACAACTACAAAAGGAGATGAACCTAAGTAGAAGAGACAAAGCAGAAAGTATATTTCTCTAGCCAAATTAGATGAAGAGAGAACAAAATTTGATGACAATTAGCCAATTTAAAATGGCAAGTTATAGTCCTTCCTCTAATTTGGATAACTTGTGTGAAAATATTAAGAATAATTTTGATTTAAGTAGAATCATACATGTTAAGTTTGATAAACTTGGGAAGTTAGATATGGATAAAGTAGAAGAGTCTATATATGCCATGATGACAAGTTTTAAGATGACTCCAATTGGGATTTCTAACTCTCTACCAAAGAGCCTATATGATAGAGTTGAGCAAAGGTGGAAATATAGTCTCACAATAGAGATAAATATTAGAGAGACTACACTTGCAAGAGTGATGTTAGATTTGGACAAATCTGAGATGACAAAAGCTATTAATAAGTACAAGGGAAATTATTCTCCCAAGTACATAGCTTTTAATATTTTATAGAACAAGATTGAAGTTTTTGTCCAACAAAGCACACAAATATTGAAGGTAATTTATGGGTTGATAACACAAGAGGCTATTGAGAAAGAATTTCAAGAAGAAGGTGAAGACAAAATAGAGGAAGATGTAGTTAAAGCAAAAAATGATGAATCTATGGTAGAAGTACATAGGGAAGGCACTATAGAGGCAACAGTTGAAGAAGAGCAATAACCAGACCAAAATGTACTAGTAGTACAAATGCTAAGTGCTAGTCCTCAAGAAAATATAGTAAGGCTTAAGGATGTGTCTAACACCACCATTCAGAACATCAATCCCCTAACAAAGGAGGATATGTATAAAATATTGACTAATTCCACCACCAAAGCACAATTATGTAGTCATTATGTGTTGTTGAGCGTGGATGAGATTGATAAGACATAATTGACATCTGCAAGGGAGAAAACTCAAGAAATATCAAGTGTCCTCTCTCAACCCATAGAGGTGCAACCTACCATGCATATGGTAGTATACCATAGGAAGGACATCATGCCTTCACATATCAACACCAAGGTACCTGTAATTACAATAATTGAAAAAGAAAGGACACTAGTTCAAACAGGTCAAGAAGCCAACCTTGCACCTACACCACAAGCACAAGGTTGCAAAGAGATGAAAGACAAGGAGAAGGATAGGACTAAAGATCCAGACTTGACTGTAAAGCTAGAAGAAGTAATATCAATATAGACACTAGTTACCTTACCAAACACTGCTACTCCTACTCCTAATCAAGCACTTCATAGGCCGAGTACTAAAGCTATACCTTTGCAAGCCTCAAGGCCAAGTCCTAGCACATCTAAGGTTGACGAGGTTACATCCTATTGTGACATCAACTTAGATGAGGTGATTGAGTTACCAAAGTATGATCTTATGAAATCACAATAGAGTAGACGATCATATTGCAGGATGCTCTAGCAAGGAAGAAACACCAAGAACTTCTTGAAAGGGATCACAAGCAGAAACAAGGACTTCATAACATCACAAACATATTTCTTGATGCATTCACCCTCCTTGTACTTGATGAAGCCAAGCCCATCATTGAGCAGTTGTCAAATATTGTAGAGAAAACCAATGTTGAAGGCCTAGATATCAATGTTAAATTATTGGAATGGTCTAAGAAGAAATTTCAAACCAAGGTGGATGAATAGATATCTAGTGCCATTTCACTACACTAGGTTGAGTTAGCAACCAAGATTGAGGGTGTGAAGAAAGTATTAGAGAATATTTTCTCTCTTTACACCAAGTTGTGTGATACAACTCTGTTCACACAAGAAGTGCAACACCATATTGCAAATTTGGATGGAGATATGAAGATGAAAGGTACTACTCTACCAAATTCTCTAGCTCAAAGTCAAAATCACTTCAGGAATTTGATGAATTCCCAAGGTCAGTTGGTAGCCCTACATGGTCAAGATGCAAATATTCCAGCCACACTAATAAGCATCCAATCCTTGCTGACCCCACACATGGACATATTACATAAGGAACTAGCCTTTGTAGAAACATTAATGAAGAAAGATCCCCACATTTCTACACATGAAGGCTTAGTTCACTTTGCTTCCAAGTTATCTATCCAAATCAAATCATTAGAAGTAGCATGTGACAACTGGGATGCCACTCTAAAGATAGTACTTGAGGTCCATAAAAGGACAAGCACATAATATGTGTACAACCCATGACATAAGTGTCAAAAAGGGGGGAATAAATGAAGGGGTAGAATACATGAAAGGAGAGATAATTTTTTGTGGAGACTAAACAGAGATAAAGTCAGTGTAGCAGATTACTTAGCAGGAGTATTCAATTGAATTCAACTCAAGGGGATTTTTTGAATTTTGAGGTATGATTGATAAGTCATAAGTTTTGCAAAATTTTGAACTTTTGAAATTTTGTATGCAAGACAAATACTAAATGTATATTATCCAAGTTATGCTTGAAAGACTAAGGTTATTCATGCATTACCAAGTATTTTTCCACTCATGTCAAAGGGGGAGATTGTTAATCTTAGATTGGTTTTTCCATATGAGTGATAATATACTTAAGTCATTTACTTAGTTCATGTTGAACAAGTAATGTGTTTCGAGCATAAGTTGTTAGATAGAATATGTCAAGCAAGAGATATACAGTATATGTTGAGTAACTAGTAAGTGTCAAGTTACTCAAGTGTCGAGCAAATAGTAAATGCTGAGTCATTAAAATGTCAAGTGATCAATGGATGCTGAGTCATTTAGAGGTCAAGTTACAACATTGAAGAGACAGTGGATGCTAAGCATCAGACACTTCAAGTGTCGAGTAATACAGTTTTGACATAGTTGTTTGTAATGGCACAAACTACTATGTAAACCATTTTGGAGCTAACTTAAGAACTATTTTGCAAGCCTAGATGATAAGGACAAATATTTAATTGAGAATCCATGTGCAGAACATGCAACCAATCAGAAAAAGGGAAGGATTTAGTGACAATATGGGTGAATCACAATTGTTGATTCATACCTAACCCTAAGTCACCTAGGTCTTCTTAAGGGGGACATACCCTAAACTTTTTATGAATGTAGAAGGAGAAAAGAGAAAGTTTACATGCACAAACAGAACATTCATGGTGACTAAGGTATTGTGAATTGAGATACATTGCAGAATTAGTTAGAAGAGAAAAAAAAGGAGGTTAAAGGACAAAAGAGATACATCTTATCAGTAAGGATCAAGTACACATCAAGAAATAGGTGATCTATTATCTAGCAGTAGAGGGCTAACTGCAGGATCATTGTTGAGACATTCTAATAGGTGAATCAGTTAAATCTCTTAACAAAGTAGTCTTAACAGGTTGTTGTAAATATTTTAACAAGGTTCTTACTTCATTGTAAGTTAAAGTCCTTTTACCAAGCACAATTCTAACAAGGTGTTGAAATCCTTTAATAGGGTAAGATCTAACAATCTTGTAAGCCTTTAACAGGGCAGATCTTTCATAGGGTAGATGATGTTTCATGATCAAACATTGCAACCTTCATTAGATACATTTTATTACTACAATAGTGGAGATTTGTGGGTGTCATCCCCACCCTAGTTTTACCTTCTCATTGGAGGGTTTCTCGGTAACCAAATATCTTGTTTCATACATGTGTTGAATGTTATTTTCTTTCATACTATGGATGAATATGTTTAACTAACTATTTCAGTTTACATGTACAATTATAAGATGGATGTGTGGTGACTGAATTTATGGTTAAAGTTTTGAAAAATTGATTCACCCCCCCCCCCCCCCCCTCTTAGAGTTTACTTTCCCTATTGTATTTCCAACATTATGCCACCAAATGTTAAATACCACTCCTTGGTATGGTTGACTTGTTCAAGTGAAAGTTAGTACAATGCCCAACTTTGAAACATACATCCAAAGTATTAATTCATAGAAAAGAATTCAATGCACCAACTAACTATTTTTTTCTCACTACACATGGCTATATGAATATACCCCATTATGTTATAGGAAGGACATATTATATTCATTCAATATGTACATATCTAATAACATTAATCAACCAAAAGTTCTAATTTCTAATATCATATACACAAACCATAAAGTTTTTGAAAGACATAGAGTTCACAACTCCAAATACTTATACAATCACTATAAGTATAAACATAGGAAACTACCAAAAAGACCATGAAATGTATCAAAATAGATGACATAAATTAGTCGTGTCAGATCTTATCAACTTTTCTCCTATAGACATTACTTGTGTGTCCATGTTTTCCATAATGGTAGCATGTAGGGATTTTTCTCTTTGGATTTTTATAAACATTCTATTTCTCTATTTGTTTTGATGATTCACCTTGCTTGATTACAGATGACTCGATAAAGTCTAATCTAGTAGTGTCTCTAGGTCTTTTTCGCCCTCTTAATTTTTCATCCAAGTTCCTAATACTTTGATTTGATCTCTTCAACCTTTCATTTATGTCCTTTGAAACATTCAATTCATTCTTTAGCTTCTCTTTTTCAAATCTCAACTCAACTATATATTTCATCCTTTTGTCAATTTAATTATTTTCACTAAGTAAATGTATTACCAGGTCATAATGATTTTGAGCCAACCTCATGATTTCTTCATCCTTTGCATCCAGTCTTGCAATGATCAATCTCTTTTCATCCTTAATCATTCTCTTCTCATCCACAACTTGTCTCTTTTTTTCCAAGACTTCACACACCTTGATAGACTACACTTCTTTCTTTCTCTTCAATAATTTCATTTTCTTAATAAGGTTTTGATTTTTCTCCATCAGATATGATATTTCTCCTTTAGATTCATTGAACATATTTCCATCAGATAGTTCCTCTATTATTTCTTTCTAATACTTTTTGCCATTCATTTGATGTGAATTTCATTCCCTCTATTCAATGACTAATTTAGCTTCTCTTTTATTTCATTGATCTAGTTCAAGGCCATCCTTAGTTCTGACTTCTCATTCTCAATAGTTTTATCAAATCTATATCTTTCCATGTTTTGAATACTTTCTATGAGGTGTTGAAACCTCTTAATAAGAGAACTAGCTCTCATACCAATTATTGGATTAGTTAGGAAAGGGAGAATGTTGAGGGGGGTGGATCAATATCCTTAAAAAATTATACACTTGATCAAACTTATTATACCCTTGTGCTCTTTAGATCTCATTAACTATGCACATATTCATCATCAATACTAAAATTGAAAGTAAGCATAACTATTTTATCTTGTAATAAACATGAAATCATAAACCATGAAACATAACACATGACACAAGAATTTTGTTCACACAAAAACTTGGTAAGAGGAAAAATCACGATGGGAATGATACCCAAAAACCCATCACTATTACAGTAAGAGGTTGCTTTTTTATGGCTGCAATATCATGTCAGTTCTGGTGACTTACCTTGTCAGGAGTAATACGATAAGATATGCAAGGATATAGCCTTTTGAAGGATTTTACACCACAATATAATATGTGTACTTAGTTAAGAGATTTATAAATGACTATTAAGTCTACCTTGTGAGAGGATTTTTTTGCTACAATAATCAGATAATAGCAATGAATATGAACAGTATAAATGCAAATTACTTTTCTAATAAGATCCCTCTTCCTACTTAATGCTTGATCACCTTCTTGGGACTGATATATCTAATTCCATCCCTTGTACTACTTAGTAATATTCTCTGCAATAGATTTAACTTGTCAACCCTCTAACACATCCCCTTCTGAACAATACTTCAATAGTTGTTTCAAGAACATAAACTATTCCTTGTAGCTCCTTATATATTTTTCATTTTGCCTCTTTGATCGTTAACCTAATTAGGGTTCATACATTATCTAGGATATGTCATAGATCAAAATCAATGATCTAGAATCATCCTTATCTCTTCTTATTCCTTTCTTATTTCATTGGTCTCCATTCTTCCTTGGAATCATAAAAAATCTAAATTATATTTACTAATAAATCTTAAAAAATCCTTTTGTCGATGTGTGCAGTTGTAGTTTCCTACTTGGTGGAATTGTTACACATAAGAACTTGTGCCATTCCAAATATGTATATGTTCCTTTTGCAGCTCAATGAATATCTTATTTACACTCAATAGTTGCATTGTCGCTCTATGTCCTTCAGACTTGATTAAACTTGACTTTCTCAAAAGTCTCTACTCAATGTGTACAAAATTTCTCAATGTATATTGTGCTTGGTTATAACTGTCTCATATTTACACTTCTATCTTATCTTGGCCTGGGCAATACATTATGGCCTATGACAATATTCACTAACCAATACCTTTTGTTATCATCAACTAACTATCTGACACTAATGAAAACAAGAATGTGTCTAGGAGTAATACCTATTGTACTAGTGGATCATCAAAATGTAGTCTCTTTGAACTATTATTGTCTCTAATGGATCCTGGATAAATAAAAAAGTGAGACCCAAAGTTAGACTACCTAGTTTATATGAATTCTACAAATAAAATATATATAAAATAATAAAAAAAAAAGAAAATTTTAAAATTAAACTCTCATAAACCCTGACTCTCTATCTCCTCATGCGGTCAATCCTTTTAACATTTGTCCTAAGAAGCAAATGGGACAACCCCAACAATGTCAACTTCAACTTGTAGATGTCTGGAACCATGAGATTGATCTATGAGTTATACTATTAAATGTAAAATCATTGGTAGAAAAATATATTTACAAAACAATTCAATTAATGTATTAAAACTTACCTAAGGTGATGATATTTCTTTACGAATTTTGGATTGGGTCAACAATGATACAAACCCTTTTCTTGGTACCTCTCTCAAACTAAGGGTCACCTACAAAAGTTAAATGTTCTTCATACAATCATGACTTGATCATGTATATGCTTGAAAGTAAAATGTAATCCTTTTTAGAAATATAGAAGTACCACATGGCTATTACTGCTAATGGAGATGTTTGTACTTCTCTGGTGGTGAACTAGTGTCACACCAACATTTGATACCACCCTATCTCAAATAAACCATGTAAATTATTATTTTTATGTAATAGTCGCAAGTATACATTTGCATAAATTATTTAAATACTTAATTACCTTGCCCTTATCAAAGCCTGACACATCAACCCCTGCACATTGCCCCCTAGTGGTAGCAAGAAAAATGCACATTAGAATGCAATAATATGATCATAATAATTAGAAAACACATGTGTACTAGGATAAAAAGGAAACCAATTAGTACATTAAAACATGTGTACTATGAAAGTGTCAAGACTAAACCAAATGGCCGAAAGCATAAAACCTTGCATGGTCTATTACATCTCATCCTCTATCATCAACCAAACATAAATCAAACACATGGACATTCATAAGTGGAAAATCATTATAAGTCAATTCTAATTAAAATATGAATAGTTGAAATTAAATACAATGTGACAAGTTAAATGTTTAATCTTACCGTAACACTAGGAGTTTATGGCTTTGTATGCCCCTCCTCATCTATCCTATGACTAACCTCTCCATGAGGTGCTATAGTTCCTATAGCGTCCTATGTTGTATCATCTACCTCAAAGACCTAGTCTTATACATCACTATTAGTAAGGTGATCAGACAAATTCCTAAATTTTATGGGATTTAGAGTTTCGAATCCATGACTAAGAAGCACAATCATGTATATTCTTCTATTTCCTGCTCCTAGAAGTCAAATGGTCAATCTCCAGGTACATATTCCCAAATAAAGAATAACTCTAGATACACATGTTTGGACCCTAATTTCTTTGAACTTTAGTACTTTTATACTAATATAGCCATGCCACTAGTTTTTATTCATATTTGAATACATCTGTATCAATTTTTGAAGTCATTCAATATTTTTATTAATTTTGCTAAAGTTGATCATATACATTTCCATAACATTTTTCAATAACAAAATAAAATCTTTACAGTTGCTCCAATATTTTACCCACATCAAATTGTAGATCTGTGCAAAATCTTCAAACTATGTGATCTAATTTATTTGCAAGGCAGTAAGGTTGTTCGTTGTGTAAATATCATGATTTTTTTATCATCCCAAATAGGTAAGAATATTAAATCCTTTTTGAGTGCATATATATTTTCTCAAAGTTAACATTATTTTTATTTCACCATAACATTAACATAAAGGATGTTAGTTAAGGTACATCAAATATCATTTGACTTATAAATGCATTTGTAAGTTTTTTTTGATGAATAGACCTTTTTCTATTAATTAATTATTAAAGATACATATCCAAAAATAAAGGGGTCGAGGAATACAAGATCACCTAACAAGTTCACTTGGCACAAAGCTAGACAAAACAACTATTCATTAAAAAAAATAAAAATTAACATAATAAAGAAATCCCTTAGGCTACAAGAGCACTACTAGCTGAGGGAGGTTCTTTATAATCAGAACCCCAAAAGTTCTTGGGTTTGGTAGATGGCTCAAGGGGAGCCCAACCATTAGCAAAGGTGGAAACAACATCATCAGTTTCTTTTTCTCTCTCCAGCCTGGGTAGAGAGATAGCTAAATCTAGTCGATGGAAAGCCCATTTAGTGTCTTTATGTGCAAAAGGCTAGCCTGCATTAGGGGCAACAAGAGGAGTTGATGGGGTCCAAGCCAAACCTAATATCTATGGAGGTGAGGTCGAGCGGTGGCAACCACCAAAATTGCCACTAGGAGAGCGATGAGAAGGCTTTGACTTGGGAGTATGCGAGTGGTGCACTAATCTACTCCAACCTCTCTAACAACTATGAGGAGTATGATCACTGAATAAAGTATTCGATGGCACCTAGGTGATCATACAAGGGGCATTCCCCCAATGAGCTAAAATATCCAATAGGTGAGTGTTGGTTAATAGTTTGTCGTCCCATTAGATTTGCAATCTCTAACTCTTTTAGCACCCAAGGTGAGAGAGCAAAAGGATGTCACCAACAATTGGGCCAGTGTAAGTCTTCTATCACTGCCCTCTGAATTGATAGGTACAACTTCCTAATTTTGTTTAATCTTTAATAAATATGTTTTTCTTATTGATCATCAGATTATCTGTTATGGTTTTAACCAAATTGCTTGTAGACACAAACAATTCAGGCAAGGATAAAGTGAAGATAATCTACAACGCTCAATAGAATGTTGATTATAGATCACCAGAAAGAGTATCTTCTAACTAAACCTATCTATTCTAAGAATGCATATTCTACTAATGAGAATAGGAGCAGAATTATAAATGAACAAAAAATGGAATTGCTTATGCTACAACCTCTAATCATGAAATGGAATCCAAGCAGAAATCACAGTTTCATATACAATTGTACTTTCTGTCTGAATGAATCTAACTAATAGAATGAATAGGAGAAGAGTTATACATGATGGGTAAATAGAATTACTTTACTACAACCACAAAAGTGCAATGGAATTCAATATGCAATTATAGTTTCATGCACAACTATTCTTTCTATCCAAAATGCAAATATGAACTAAATGGAACAACAAACAAAAAAACCTAGCCTCTGTAAATGGAGTTACTTCTACTATATTATCTATTTTGCTGACCCTCTATATTGAATTCTTTATAGAATTTATAGATCTTTACAATACCAGGCTCGTAGGAGCCAATGACCTTTCCTCTTCTTTGAGTACAAAGAGACAAAATACAAAGAAAAAGACTTTTCAAATCTGAGAACTCAAATAGTCACCATGGATGAAGACAATGATTGATTATTGATGATTGGTGATCTACATTAGCTTTTATCATTGCATTACCAAATAAGAACTCTTTTTTGATTCCTTGTAACATCTAAATACCATTGCTTGAAAAGAAACATCCATTGAAACACAAGTCTCTATCGGGTTAGGATCTACAACCTACTCGAAATAATGAAACTCTGATAGCAACCCACCCGGCTAATCATGAAGGCAAGGAAAGGGGAACCCAACAAAGACTCCCTATCCTAGGGAAGACTTAGACCTAGACACTAGAATGACCAGACTGACTTGACATGACCATATGACTTCAAAAATGCCAAAAAAATGGGTGACTTAAAGTCAGACAACAACTGGCTCCAACTGGGGGATCATGTACTGCAAAGTGCATGAAGAATTCAGCTTCTCTAGTGAGACAAGTCCCTTAGCATTGGGTTGCGGAGTCTAGACCAAGAGAAAAATGAGAAAATGCATACAGGGAGGGTAGAGGGGAGCAAGGAAGACTGAAACAAAGCGAAAGAAAACAACAACAACAACTAAGCAAGGAAGGACTACGCTAGACACACCAAAATTGAAAAGGAAATTTATTTACAAAAGGTGAGGAGACCTCACTAGTAGAACCAAAAGTAAAGAGAGATTCATACATGACCATTTAAAGGGAGAGGGAAATATGAACCTTTCCTGTATAGAAGAAGATGCTCCACCAATTTGAAGAAGCATTGATAACTCTTGGCTACTCCTTCGTTGTTGAGCTTGAGTCCAAAGACTATCTGCAACATGATGACCCACAGGGCCTTTCCAAACAGCCATGCCTCATTATAGATTTCTGATTTATCTATGCCTCCATATATATCCTTTATTGTATTATCCACCTCTTGTGATGGAAGAAGATATTCAACATATTCTGAATGTACCATTGGATTATATTCCAAACTATTTCTTTTAGCATGATCATTTCTATTTGTTCTATTATTATCCTTAGCATAGATATCAATGTTCAAATCAAGATCAACAAAATCAAAATATTGGAAATCCTCTAGAAGTGGGAAAGCATCATATCGTTTGTAAGCATTGTCAAAAATAACTTTTCATTTTGAACCAGAGCTGAAACATGCATCTCCATTTTCCACATTTTCTAACTTCTCTTGTGAAGAAGAAAAATAATCACCAGATTTTGTACATGCTGCTAGAAAATAGTGTCATGTCCCCTATTCAAATAATTAAAAAAAAAAAAAAAAACTTTGTTAAGGCAGGCAGGCTCCAAAAAGGTGAAATTTTGGAAAAAGGGGTTAATCTTTGGAAACCAATGGACTAATAAATAAAAATTATTATTAAATTATATTTTATTAACCCCTCTTGGACGTGAGTTATGGTTATGCCCTCTTTAAAAGGGGTTTGGAGGCATTTTGGGCTCATTCTACATCTTGATTCTTGCTAATTTTCTTGTTGTTCTTCAGAGGTTGCCAAACCTGTGGAGAAGGAGACCCAAGAATGGGAGTTTGCAGGTTTCTAGGAAGGCTAAGGATGGGAGTTTGAAGCCATTCCATGTGCATGCTCATACAGAGTTTGCCTTTGTGCTGAATAGTGCCGATTTGGGTGTTTTCGAGGTTGTTTTTGGTTTGAGTTTGGGTTTTCAGTTGAGTGTTTCATATCAGTTTGGTTTGCTGCTATATTTCAGACTTAATGATGTTAAAATAGAGCTGAATATATGTATTGGGTCATGATTTAACCTCTGAGATAGTTTATGAGTGTTTTGTGGTGTTTCCAGGCATTTTTGTGTTAATTTCGGGAGCCCGGTTGAGCATAGTTTTGCCCTACATTTGTGAGCTGTGTGTGTAAAGGCTATACAAATCTAGAAATGTCATTTTTTAGGTTGTTATGCTGCTGAAATTTCTGTAAAAATGTCCATTTTCAGATTTATTAATAATTTGTGAAGTTGTGAAGTTTTTGGCACTAATTTGGACATACCCGATTTGGGTTTTATTGGGAAATTGGCAGATCTTTGTAATATTGGTTGTTTGATTTTAAAGTTCTGATTTGAGGCTGGAAATATCAATAAAAATTAGTAAAGGGACATTTCAGTGGTATCAGAGCCGTGATCTTTCCAGCCTAAGGGTTTGTAGAAGTTGCATGTCAGTTTTGATAACTACCCAGATCTTGCATGTCATATTTTATGATTGCATGCAACTAAGTGAAAGAGAAAAAAGATATTTGTAGTGAGAAAAGAATAAAGAAATTTTGATCAAACCCCCAGTTGAAAGCAAAAGTACAAAATCCAAGGAAAAAAAAAGTATCGCTGATCCAGATGAGATGGCAAAGAAATTCTTCCAAGACATCCAAAATACTCAGAAGCAAACAGTGAATGGTTTGGCGGAAACTAGAGAGGCTTTGTGAATATTGACAGAAAAATTACAAGGAATTGCATCTATTAATGAGAAAGGGAGCACTTCAGAGGAGCCGAGAAATGGGAGATCCACACCATCTAAATCAACCAAATCTATTTTCTTGCCTGCAGATGAGCCACCAGTACCAAATCCAGCCATTAATCCAGTGGAAGAGGTTACAGGTAATTTGATTACATTAAGAGCTACTTACAATGGCTTAGATGATGACTTTCATAGTTCAGTTCCTTTTAGAGAATATGTGGATATGATGAACGCTTTGATGCCCAAGAAAGAGAACAGGAGGGAGCATGACACAAGTGGAAGAGAGCTCAAAAATAAAATAAGCAAGTTTACAGAACCTACTTTTGATGGAACAAATAAAATTTCAGCTAGAGCATGGCTACAAAAATTACAAACTTTCTTCACACTTAACCCCATGAAAGAGAGTGATGCTATTCAATTTGCAAGTCTACACTTGGAAGATGCAACCTATGATTGGTGGTATCATGGAATGACTACTCAAGGTCATGATCAGGTAACTACATTTGAAGATTTTAGTCAAAGGGTGATAGATAGATTTGACCTCAAGGATGATGAAGAGTACTTTAAAGAATTGTCAGAGTTGAAGCAAACCAAATCAGTTAATGAGTATATAGAAGAATTTCAAAAAGTGGCTGTTATGGTACCTGATATGAGTGAAAAGAGGATCGTTTATCTTTTTCTTGATGGTTTAGAAGATTTTGTTAAGGGTTTGGTTAAGGCTTTCTCACCCTCAACCTTACAGGAAGCTTGCAACTTGAAACTTGCGTGCCTATGAAATCAATCACTAATCAAAAACCCCCAAATCTTTGGCAACATAAGGGAAATTTTTAGAAAAAGACTTTCCCAACACTACCACCAAAAGATGTGACAAATGTGGCAAAAAAGAAGGTAGATGAAGAGACTAAGAGTGAATTACGAAGGAAAAAGCTTTGTTTTACTTGTAGAGAACCATGGGTTCCAGGACACAGATGTTTGGGGAAAGGTCAAGTGCACTATATTGAAGTTGCTTCAGAATCTGATTCAGATGAGCATGAGGAATTTCATGATACTAAGGAGGAGGTAGAAGAAGAGAAAGTAAAAGAAATCAGCAAGGATGGCACTTTAGCAGCATTATCAGGAGTCCCAAGATACCATCCCTTCCGAATTCGAGGGGTACTAGCAGGGCAAAGGTTGACTGTTCTTCTTGATAGTGGGGAAACTCACAATTTTATTGATGAGGGGTTTGTCATGAAAAGAGGGCTTAAAGTAGAAGATTTTGAGGGATTCAATGTTACTGTAGCTGATGGATTCACTATGCCTTGCACACGGGTGGTGAAACAACTCAAGATGACCTTAGGAGATTATGAGTTATGTGATGACTTCTATGTGGTTGGTATTGGGGAGATAGATCTTGTATTGGGTGTTCAATGGTTGCACTCTATCAGAGGCTATTACATGAACCATCAAACTATGGAGTTTAAATTTCATTCCAATGGGAAAGAAGTCATATTGAGAGGGTTATCGAATGGAGCACCTAAGGCGGTCTCTGCAAAGAGGATGGAGAGGACTTTTCGAAGAGGACAAGTAACATGGGCATCAGGAGTCATAATCCAACCAACAAGCTCTCCAAAGAATCAAGGTAATTTCCATTTTGAAATTCAAAATATTCTTGATAAGCATAGTATAGTTTTCAATGATTTGCCTCCAGGATTACCACCAGATAGAGGTTTTGAGCATGTTATAGAATTAGAACAGGGTGCCAAACCAGTTATAACAACCCCATACCACCATCCAAGAGGTTATAAGGAAGAAATTGAAAAAACTATTAAAGAACTCCTGGACATGGGATTCATAAGGCCTAGCTCTAGTCCATTTGCATCATCTGTGGTACTTGTCAAGAAAAAGGATGGTACAATGAGAATGTGTATAGACTACAGGGCTCTAAACAAGAAGACCATAAAAAATAGGTATCCCATACCACGCATAGATGAACTCATTGATGAGTTACATGGTGCTGTATACTTCTCAAAAATTGACTTAAGATCAGGCTACCATCAAATCCGAATGAGGAGTGAAGATGTGGGAAAGACTGCTTTCAGATGTCACTATGGGCACTTTGAATTTCTTGTTATGCCATTTGGACTCACTAATGCACCTGCAACATTCCAATCTTGTATGAATAAGGTATTCAGTCAACATCTTCGAAAATTTGTTTTGGTATTTTTTGATGATATCTTGATATACAGTAAAACATGGGAAGAGCATCTAAAGCACATAGACACTGTTTTGGGAATCTTGGAGCAGCAATCCTTCTATGCTAAGCTATCTAAATGTGAGTTTGGTTTGACAGAGATCCTATATTTGGGACATATTATAATCTCTAAAGGAGTACAGGTTGATCAACAAAAAATCTAGGCAATTTTGGATTGGCCTCCACCCACTAATCTTACACAGTTGAGAGGTTTCTTCGGGTTGTGTAGCTACTATAGGAGATTTGCCAAGGGATTTTCTCAGCTTTCTGCCCCCTTGACTGATTTGACAAAGAAAGGAGCTTTTGTTTGGATAGAAGAGGCACAAAAAACATTTGATAAGCTTAAGGAGGTAATGAGTTCATGCCCTGTGCTTGCAATTCCAGATTTCTCTTTACCTTTTGTTGTTGAATGTGATGCTTCGGGAGAAGGTATAGGGGCTATCCTAACTCAAAGGGGACATCCAATAGCATTTGAGAGTCAAAAATTAAATCAATAAGAGAAAGGGTACTCCATCTATGATAAGGAAATGTTGGCAATCATGCATGCACTTCATAAGTTTAGACAATATTTGGTATGTGGGAGATTCATTGTAAAAACATACCATAATAGCCTCAGGTTCTCCTTGAACGAAAGGGATTTGAATGATCGTCAACAAAAATGGGTAAGAAAATTGCAAGCTTATGATTTTGATATTGAATACATGAAAGGAAAGAATAATGTGGTTGCTGATGCTCTCTCAAGAAAGCCCACTTTGTGTTCCTTATCATCTATCTCTGCTGATTGGAAAGTCTCCATAATTTTAGAGTATGCTAAAGATTCATTTGCCACCAAGATTTTGGATAAGTTAGTGGATGATAACAAGTACAAGGTTATTGATGAATTGATTTATTACAAGAACAGGATCTTCTTAGTGCCAGGGTCAAAAACTAAGGAGAGGATATTGAGGGCCTTTCATGACACACCTTTGGCTGGTCACCAGGGATACTTCAAGACATACAGGCAAATTCGAGAGAGGTTTTCATGGAAGGGTATGAAGGAGGATGTCCTTAAACACATTAAGGAATGTATGGTATGCCAACAAAGCAAGAGTGAGCAAAATTTTCCTGTAGGGTTGTTGCAGCCACTTCCTATTCCCGAACAAAAATGGGAAAGTATTTCCATGGATTTCATCACTGGGTTGCCCAAGGTTCAAGGTAAGGATTGCATATATGTGGTGGTAGATAGACTAACTAAGTATGCACATTTCTTTCCTATCACATCTGATTTCAAGGCATCACAAGTGGCCGAATTGTTCTTCAAGGAAATTTTTAGATTACATGGTTTGCCTAGAAACATTGTTAGTGACCGGGATAGTAGATTCCTTAGCTCTTTTTGGAAGGAGCTCTTTCATTTGGCAGGAACTAAACTCACTCCCAGTACTAACTATCACCCTCAAACAGATGGACAAACAGAGATAGTTAATAAATGGATAGAAGGATATTTGAGGAACTATGTTTCAAATCAACAACATGCTTGGGTGAAATGGTTACACCTAGGGGAGTATTGTTACAATACATCTCATCACATGTCTATTGGTATGCCTCCTTTTCATGCTCTTTATGGTTATGATGCCCTTTCCTTTACTGATCTAATACTTTTCGATAGCAGAGTACCCGCAGCAAGTGATTTCATCAAGCAAAGCCAAGACATAATAAGGTCCCTCAAGGATAATCTACAACATGTACAAAACCAACAAAAGATATATGCTGACAAGAAAAGGATTGAAAGATATTTTAAGGTGGGAGATTTGGTATTTGTTAGGTTGCAGCCATATAAGCAAAGCACCTTGAAGAGAAGTGGGGCAGAGAAACTCAAGCCAAGGTTCTATGGGCCTTGTAAAATCATCAAGAAGGTAGGAGAGGTAGCTTATGAATTGGAGCTCCCACCAAACAGCAAAATACATAATATTTTTCATGTATCTTGCTTAAAGAAGGTTCTAGGCCAGAAAACCATAGTATCTATAGAATTACCACCTCTTGATGATGAAGGGAAATTAGTTTTGATACCAGAAGAGATTTTGGATACAAGAGAGAAAAGGTTGAGAAATAGGAGCATCATAGAGCATTTGGTCAAATGGAAAGGATTACCACTAGAGGATGCAACTTGGGAAGGAGAACATATTCTTGAGAATTCCAACATTCATTGCTTGAGGACAAGCAATATTTGGGAGGGGAGGACTTTTCATGTCCCCTATTCAAATAATTTTAAAAAAAAATAAAACTTTGTTAAGGCAGGCAGGCTCCAAAAAGGTGAAATTTCGGAAAAAGGGGTTAATCTTTGGAAACCAATGGACTAATAAATAAAAATTATTATTAAATTATATTTTATTAACCCCTCTTGGACGTGATTTAGGGTTATGCCCTCTTTAAAAGGGGTTTGGAGGCATTTTGGGCTCATTCTACATCTTGATTCTTGCTAATTTTCTTGGTGTTCTTCAGAGGCTGCCAAACCTGTGGAGAAGGAGACCATAGAACGGGAGTTTGTAGGTTTCTAAGAAGGCTAAGGATGGGATTTTGAAGCCATTCCATGTGCATGCTCATACAGAGTTTGCCTTTGTGCTGAATAGTGCCGATTTGGGTGTTTTCGGGGTTGTTTTTTGTTTGAGTTTGGGTTTTCAGTTGAGTGTTTCATATCAGTTTGGTTTGCTGCTGTATTTCAGACTTTATGATGTTAAAATAGAGCTGAATATATGTATTGGGTCATGATTTAACTTCTGAGATAGTTTATGAGTGTTTTGTGGTGTTTCCGGGCATTTTTGTGTTAATTTCGGGAGCCCGGTTGAGCATAGTTTTGCCCTACATTTGTGAGCTGTGTGTGTAAAGGCTATAAAAATCTAGAAATGTCATTTTGTAGGCTGTTATGCTGCTGAAATTTCTATAAAAATGTCCATTTTCAGATTTATTAATAATTTGTGAAGTTGTGAAGTTTTTGGCACTAATTTGGACATACCCGATTTGGGTTTTATTGGGAAATTGGCAGATCTTTGTAATATTGGTTGTTTGATTTTAAAGTTCTGATTTGAGGCTGGAAATATCAATAAAAATCAGTAAAGGGACATTTCAAATAGTCACATGTGTTTGTTTTATTACCAACAACATCACCTTTATCAAAAATACAGGCATTAGAAGCACTGCTAATAACCACTTTAGATTCCAAACCTGGGCTAAAACTGGATGATTCTTCATTACTCACAGACTCTAATAGCATTGAAACATCTTCTTCATCTTTTGCATTTTTCAAACCTTCAAGATGTTCATTTGGATTTAAAACTTCAATATCTGAATCGACTATGGAAGAGGACTCACATATAATGGGCATCATGACTTGATTAAATTTTGTTTCAAGACTGGAAAAATCTTCATTTATTTCTTTGTCTTGCTGTAGTACTTCATTAACATCTAATACCTCTTGTTCAAAAGCTACTATTGCATCAATTTCTTTATCAACATTTTTAGTAGGATGATTAACAGAAAACATCTCAGCCTTTCCCTTCACCCATCTTTGATCAGAAATATCATTCAGCATTATACTATCTTCAAAGCAAGATATATCTGATATCTGATCTTTTCCAACCATAGTGAAAGAAGAATCTAGACTATTATGCTCTTCAATAACATTAAAATTTTCATTTCTAGCATTGGGATAATCTTCAGGAAAAGTGTTTGAAACTTCATTCACATTCTTTTCATCCATTTCACAACTTTCAACAACACAAGGAAAAGAAAACATAGCCACATTTTCTTTTTCAAATTTTCTTACCTTTCGCTCATGATCTTCAAGAATCTCCATAGGCTGGAAACGTTCTTTTTGCTAATGATTCATCCATGATACTTTCACTAAGGATGAAATAGAGTGAGGCTCTCTGGGAATAGGGAAGGTGAGAGGAGGTGAAGCATCTACTTTAGGATTTGCACTAGTATCTTCATTCACGCTCATATCCTTTAACTAATAATATCTTTGTTTCACTCTCCTCAACAAGTCCATCGATTGGGGATCTTGTGTGTAGCATAGATTGTTCTTCATAGCTCTAATTATGCTCTTTTTATAAGTAACCCAAAGAGAATGAAGCATCAGATCACTTTTGGCATTAATTTCTTCCATCGATGGCGTAGGCCTTCCATCATGCTCATAATTATTCCTTGATATCTTAGCTGCATCTGAGCATTTTTGTCTGAAATCTTGGAGAGCATAAAATCTCTTTTCAATCAGCTCCCACAATTCTTTAGATCGATGGTCTTGGGTTGCACACAAGTTGTTCCTTGTGGCATAGCTAATGCTCTTTTTATAATTTCCCCAGAGTTGTTGAAGTATAGGATCATCTTCAATCACAATCTCTTCCACAGATGGTAGAGGTCTCTTTCTATATCTTACTTCATTTCTCAGAGCAATTTGACCTCGATACATCCCATAAAATTTCTTATACAATGGAGCAAGAAAAATTTGTATAAAAGTTCATCAAATTCACGAGGAAAAGGAAATGATTGTTACCTCAATTTTCCCCGCAGGTCACTGAATTTTTGACTTGGTACTTGAGCTAGCGTCCATTTTTGTATTTGTCTTTGTAACACAGCGACCAACTCTTCAGCTACTTCTCCTTCTTTTAAGACTACACTAGCTCTTCTGTAATTGGAATTATCTCCTCATGAGGTAGCACCAATTTTTCCTCATGGTAGGTGAAGTGACTAATCTACAACTGTTGGTATTCTGATCAGGAATCTCAATCATCACCAAGATTTTGTGATCAGAAAGATCTGCAATTCAACTATCTCTTGATTCGTAAATGTGGGTTCTTTGAGAACAGAGTCACCAATTTCTTAGGAAGCAATGAAAATGAATAATGTAGCTTGAAAAATTAATGTGTTCTTCCTTCTTTAGTCACCAAGGTCTATTGTATAAGCATAGCTGGATAAATGATAGAAGACCTTTTGAATTCTTCAAACTCTGATAATTAATAGGGTTCTTTTCAAACATGGAGTCACCAATGTAAAGATTTGGTTCTTTTGAATAGAGTTGCCAATTGCTCTTGGATCAATAAATTGTAAGAAGCTAGTTATATAACTATGCTCTCTCTAGCAGAGTCACCAAAACTGTTGGTTAATAGTTTATCCTCCCGTTAGATTTGCAATCTCTGACTGTTTTAGCACCTAAGGTGAGAGAACAAAAGGATGTCACCAACAATTGGGTCAGTATAAGTCTTCTATCACTGACCTCTGAATTGACAGGTACAGCTCCATGATTATGTTTAATCTTCAATGAATATGTTTTTCTTACTGATCATCAGATTATCTCTTATGGTTTTAACCAAATTGCTTGTAGACACAAACAATTCAGGAAAGGATAAAGTGAAGATAATCTACAATGCTCAATAGAATGCTGATTACAGATCATCAGAAAGACTATCTTCTAACTAAACCTATCTATTCTAAGAATGCATATTCTAGTAATGAGAATAGGAGTAGAATTATACATGAATAGCAAATGAAATTGCTTATGCTACAACCTCTAATCATGAAATGGAATCCAAGAAGAAATCACAGTTTCATATACAATTGTACTTTCTGTCTGAATGAATCTAACTAACAGAATGAATAGGAGAAGAGTTATACATGATGGGTAAATAGAATTACTTTACTGCAACCACAGACGTGAAATGGAATTCAATATGAAATTATAGTTTCATGCACAACTGTTCTTTCTATCCAAAATGAAAATATGAACTAAATGGAACAACAAACAAGAAAACCCAACCTCTGTAAATGGAATTACTTCTACTATATTATCTAGTTTGCCAACCCTCTATACTAAATTCTTTACAAAATTTATAGATCTTTACAATACCAAGCTCATAGGATCCAATGACCTTTCCTCTTCTTTGAGTACAAAGAGACAAAATACAAAGAAAAAGACTTTTCAAATCTGAGAACTCAAATAGTCACCATGGATGAAGACACTGATTGATTATTGATGATTGGCGATCTACATCAGCTTTTATCATTGCATTACCAAATAAGAACTCTTTTTTGATTCCTTGTAACATTTGAATACCATTGCTTGAAAAGAAACATCCATTGAAACACAAGTCTATGCCAAGTTAGGATCTACAACCTACCCAAAATAATGAAACTCTAATAGCAACCCACCCAGCTAATCATGAAGGCAAGGAAAGGGGAACCCGACAAAGACTCCCTATCCTAGGGCAGACTTAGACCTAGACATTAGACTGACCAGACTAACTTGACATGACCATATGACTCCAAAAATGCCAAAAAAATGGGTGACTAAAAGTCAGACAATAGTGAGCTACCTCCAATGTGACCTTATCTATCTGTACATGGATCTACATCATGAAATTATTACAAATACATGCTTTAGAGTACATAGCAACATGTATATGAAGAATGTTGTGAGAGAATAAAATAACATCGTAGTCTTTCCAAATAATAAATAAAATATGCATTTTGAAAGCATGGCATATCTGGGAGTATTTAAAAGGAATTCTGGGAAAATCTCCCAACACAATGATATGCCAGGTAAAGGCTTCTAGGTGGAAAGGCTTTAAAAAATCATAGATCTAGAGCTAGTAATTCTGGGCTCACTTATAGAACCAAAAAATATGCAGGAAACTTTCTAGTTGGCTAAAAAAAGGACATCTAGGGTTCAAGACACCTAGATGTTAGAGCTGAGGACCCAAAGGAAGCCCCTAGAAAAGGAGACACTAGGACAAGTGCACAAATTTAGGCTTCGTCTGTGAAAAATCTAAGACTCCAAGTCTTGTGAGAGGACTATAAATGCCAACAATGGTTGAGAGTATATACCATCAAAAGGTGGGGAACCAACCACCAATAGCCCAACTTAGGTTTGTAACTAGTCATAGGAGTGGTAGGATACCACTTCTAATATTTCCACCATGGGTGAGATCAATGAGTACCAAGCTTTTGTAACAGATGGGGAGGCATCACAAAAACTAGAAGATTAATTGTCTGTCGATCTGGATGGATAAACTTGAACTGCACTTGCAGTTCCTCCCATGAGTGAAGGCTTATAGTAAATCTAGAAAAAATATCTTTGGTGCCTTGATTCCCCTTCAAAACAAGCACAATGTGCTAGCTGCTTGAATTTTAGCCAAGGAAACACCTTGAACAACAAATAAGGGAGACCACCAAAAAAAAATTTGGTTCATAGACAGCCCATTGCCTACCAGTGAAGCCATGGCTTGATAGCTTCCTAGGCTTTCCAAATTATTTTAGCAACAAAGATACCCTGAATATACACTAGTTTAGTGGTCACAAGAAGGGTTTGAAAGCCAATCCTCTTCTAGGAAGGCTAGTTAACTAGAAAGCCTAAAGAAATGCAATGACACAACAAGATTTTCTAGGCCTCATCACTAGTGAGAGCCTGAATGAACCACTTAGAACTAAGGGAAATCCCCTATTTGTGAGTGGAAAGTAGTCCAAGACCACCAAAGTCTTTGGGAAAACAACAAAAATCCCATGAAACTCTGTGAAAGTCATGATGCACTACATAAGATCATACCTAGAGGAAATCCATTAGGAGATGTTCAAGCTTGAGGTATGAAGCTTTCGAAGGGGCCCAACATGAGGAATAATAGACATGTGTAGTAGCTAACACTTAGAACAAATCTAAAATTTCCCTACAAGGGAGGGAGGCTTGGTGATCCAATAGTCCAATTTCTTCTCAATTTGTGCTAGGAAAACATTCCACAACTCCACAAGAGAAGCTTGAAAAGAAAATGGAATGCCCAAAAACAAAAATATTTTTCTATGTTGGACCCATTCCATCCATAGAACTATAGCCAGTGAGGGCCTAGTAAGAAGGATCGTTTATAAAAAAGGGTCTTGTGTCATTCAATAAAATACCTAGAGGCAAGGAAATAAGTATCCAAGCATTGTAAGACATTGGCAATATTGTCTTCATCCTCCGAAAGGGTGAGAAAGGAGTCATCCAAAAAATGGCCATTCACAAGCTATGTAGTGGAATTTGAGAGTGTTATGCCATGCAAAATACCCTATGAGATAGAATTGACAAGAAGATAGCCAAACTCTTTGACCACCAACACATAAAGAGAAGGTGCTAAAGGATAACCTTGACAGATAGATCTATAGAGACAAAAACCTTTATATTGTTGATCATTTATGGTAATATAAGTAATGACATGGCCAAAGAGCATCTGAACTGATTGCAAAAAGACTTAGCCAAACCCTAGGGCTTGAAGCATGTCCAAAATTAAAGGTCATTCATCTTTGGAAAAATAAATCTTAAGAAACAATGCCTTCTATTTGAATTGATGAGCCCACTCCATACCTTCCCAAAAAACAATAATATTATCCAAAACATATTTGGATTTAATAAAACCAATTTGTTCAGGACAAACAATTTGTGGGAGAATATGCTAGATTTTAAGGGAGAGAGCCTTGGAAATAATCTTTTAAGATACATTGTATATATTCTTAGGATCACCGACTTTAGGTATGAATTTGATATTACCCTTATTAATAATTCTTCCTAGGGAATGAGAATTGTACGCTTCTTGAAAAACCTGATGTAGATCAAGGACAATGTCCTTCCATAAGACTCTAAAAATTCACATGGGAAGCCATCACAAGAAGGGTCTTTATCATCAACCATGGAGATGATAGCTTCCTTGAGGTCAACGAGTGTGAGCTTCTACTCACAAAAGGCATATTGCTATGGAGCCATATTGCTATGGAACAACCCTATTGGAAGTAGCAGCAAGGCAGGTTTGTAATGCTTGGTCACTCACTACAAAGGGCCCATGTACATTAAAGACCTTCTTATAATGATGCACAAAAGCCTAAAAGATGCTAGGTAGGTCAAAAAGGACCTGCTGGTCTTCCCTTATGTTCTTGATGCCTACCACAAAATGGTGAGCCCGCACATCATTGAAAAATTCCTTGGAATCTTGATCGCCAACCTCCAGCCAATGGAGATAGGCTTTGATATGAGCTCCCCTAGCAACATAGTTGTCTACAACTTATTTTTGGTGTTGAATATTAGAAAGCCAAACCTAAAGACTTGTATCAAATAGATTCATGGTGAGAGCTTCTGAGGCCGTATGCAAATTGTTAGTAATGACTTTGTAAGATCTTCTATGGTATATGATTAACTATCTAACGTAAATGCAAAGAAGCCTTGTAGTACAAAGGATGGTGTCATTCCACCATTGAATCCACCCAATAGGGGTGTGGGGTATAGGTTAAAGGTTCCAAACTCAAATAATATAGGCAGTAATGGGTGAATGAGATAGCAAGGAGGTGTTAAGAAAAAACTAGGTTTTGCAAGGACAAAGCTAAGCTGCATTCTAAGTGATAGAAAAGTGGATGGGGAAATGATCTGACAAGGTCACATATGACAAAGGGGTGATAGGTAATGCTTGCTCATGTGAGAAATAAAAAAAGACTAAGCTAAAATTTTAGCCCCATCCAATCTCTTTAACAATCTGTCAAACCCAGTTTGAAAGTTGGACCAAGTACGCCAAACCCCACCAGACCGACAATGACTACCATTCGGATAAAAAAGGCCCAGCTTGTTTTGCATGAGAAAGTAGGCTTTTCTTTCACCATTTTCCCATCGAAAAGGAAGAATTCCAACCTTATCAATAGCTAGCTCAACCATATTAAAGTCCCCACAAAAAACCTAGGTGGCAGGTGGCAAGTGATCTGCCAACCAAAGTTATAGGTGTGAATGCTCAACAACATCACTAGGGGCATAAATGCTAACAATACCAAAGGAATGATTATGAAAAGACAACAAAACCCAAACAATCCTCTACATGGGGTTAAAGCCATGTGAAATAATAGATGAAAGTAAATGAGGAGAAAGAAGAGTGACAACACCACCTCATCCAACCTCATGTTTGGAAGCAAATAAGGCACTATCTGACCAAATAAAATGACAGGATATAGTGAGAAGAAAGCCAACAACATTAACTTCTTGAAGACACAAAAAATCAAGATGACCAAACAAATATCCAGTATCATGAACAAAATATTTTCTAGGGAGGTCTGTTAGCCTCCACACATTCCATGAGAGAATATTCATTGTAACTCATCTTGCATGTCTTCCTCCTCCCCCAAAGAGGAGAAGTTATTGTGCAAAAATGTGTAAGCATAAAATGAGGGGTCTCCAAGAGAGATGACCCACTGTATCTTCTTCTCATTATCAGATACCTCATCATGACCATCTGGGCAATGAGAATGATGGAGGGACTATCACAAAAACATAGACGCTGATTCTGGCACTCAAACCCATAAAGGGTGAGATTTGGGGTTATGAATGACCACCATCCCCTAAGCACTAGGTGTTGAAACAAGCAAAGGTGGGAGCAAAGGAATTGAAGGCTCCAAAGACATTAGGCTTGAGCTAGGATGACCATTATCCTAAGGCAAAGAGATTTCCTTAGCTGCAGTAGAGCCCTTGCCTTTTTTCACAACAGTAGTCCATTTGTCTTTTTTAGTAGCTAGAGTTAGTTTGGCTTCTTGGGCTAGTGGACGATTGCATTCTATCAATGAACAATCCCTAAACTTGTGTTCTACGGACTAACACTAATAATAGGTATTTGAAAGGTTTAGGTAAAGCACCTTCTAAGTGAAGGTGGAACCACCTATCTGAATTTCCACTGATTCTTTGAGGTCCCTAGAGAGGTCAACCTCAATACAAACCCTACGCTAGGGCCGAGCATTGAAAAACTTGTCTGGCTCAAGGCAAACAACCTTGCCAAGATTTTGTGCAATGGCTTGCAACAAAGACCAACATGGGATAGGAAGCCTAGGGAACTCAACCCATATGAGAACCTTAAGCTTGTGATCATCAGAGACAACAAAATTGTGAGATAAACACTGAAAAACTAAAAGAGAGGACTTGACAGACCAGGGGCCTTGAATAAAAACATGCTTAGCTTGGCCAAGATTGCCAAAATAGAAAAAGGAAAATGCCTTTGGTAAGGCTTTGAATGCCTTCAAGGTGGCCACCTTGAGGTTTCCAGACCTTGGAAACCCATTCCCACAGCATACTTTCAGAAGGAGTATGAACCACAAAATACCCAATCAAGGTTTGTTGTTCTAGCCAAGTGTGTGTACTATCAAATTCCTTTACATTCAAAACAATATTAGGAAAGACGTTGCCTCGTGAACCAACTTGGGAAAGAACTTATGTAGATGTCTTTTCAGTGGAGCCATTCTCACCAACAAAAAAAACTCTAGCACCAAAATCAATTGTTGGGCTAGAGATGGCTGAGGCCATTATAAAAAAAATTAAGTCCCATAGTAAATGTGGTATGATAGGTTAGCAAGGATTCAGATGGAATCTGTACAAACCCTAGTAGAATGCATTTTCTCTCACAATGGTTCAATGCTTAATTTTGTATTGAACATAAAAGGGTCTTCATTTGTAAGTTTGAACTAAATACTTTCCTAAATGATGCATTAAGTGTTCTTTCTAAAATGATACTAAATGTTCTAACTTGTAAGTGGTTAGGGCATAAAGGATTAAAAGAAATCAATCAGAAGTATATTTTCCCCAATAAGATTCTTAATTTATCTCACAATATTTGAATTTTTTTTATCGGTAAAAGGTTTATATTATTAATAAACAAGAAACCAACAAAAAATATTTACACTAAGTCGACATAGAGTTCTACAATACATCCACTACCATCTTTTTCACACTGGCTTAAACTACTAGAAATAGTAGCATATAAACAAACTCATACATCGAAAGCACCAACCTAAAGAAATTAGAACAAACCTCCATAACCTAACCACCTACCTATCCAAAAACACACTACACTAAAGACTAGAGAAATCTACAACCTAACCATAGGGGTTCAAAACATCCACCTATTCACATAATTTTTCATATTGACATCATCCCCATGACAATGACCAAAACACCACCTAGCAAAAAAGAAGCTACACAACACAAAACATACTAGATCAAACCAACCCCAACTAACTCTAGCCACTAGAAATAGCATGTCAACCCTATGGGCTACATTTTTGTCATGGGAAGTTTACCCAGTCACCATCCATCTCCTCCACACTACCTTCTGCATTGCTTAGCTCTTCCATCATTTTCTCCCATGCTTCATTCGCCGCCATGTAAAGGGATGGTTTATTGGCCTTAGCTTTCTAGCGTAGAAAGGGAATATATCCATATTTCTTACCCTCATCTTCATCCTCAAAGCATTCAGAAAGATTAGAACCAATCCTTGGAATGGACCTCTCAAGAATAGAATCTAGTCCCCCAAGCATATCCTCCATAAATAGAGACCTTGCAACATGCCTAATCTCCTATGTGTCATGGTTTAACTCCAAACCCCGTGCTATTACCATTGAGATCACATCCATATTTGAGCAATGTTTCACCATGCGCTCTTGAAATTGAATGCCAACCACTCCCAAAATAGCCAAAATCAACCCCTCGGCCTTAATTTTCAATAGTCCATTTTGTTTTTCAAAACCAGTCTTAATATTGGAAGCTGAGAAAGAAAGTAAAAATCCAGCACCTACTTGCTATAAATAAAATTAGAGCATATCTCTTACTCAACATAAATACACACACTTCACACGTTGAACACATCTCTTCATCTTTGATAACCAACACAACCACTGCCAATAAGATACAATCAATTGACATCAAATCTGTAAACATAAAAATAAAATCAAACTTTCATGCCTCTTTTCCTTCACATGAGTAGAGACATTACGTCAAACACCCTTACTTCATCACTTTTAAATGCTCAGAGTACAGACCATAATAACCTAACCACCACAAACTATACTAAGCCATACAACATTCCCTATTGAAAATCCTCAAAGGCAATACAATTAATCTCAGAAAAGGTTGTAGCCCAATTCACCAACCCATCAGCCTCAAAATTACCCTCTCTATAAACATGACTAACCTTAAAGTTTTGGAAAGTGTTGAGCATTTCTCTTATGATCTGAATAGATCTTTGATAATACCATGCTTGTAGAGATCCTTTAATAATACCATCCACAACTATCTTTGAGTCCCCCTCTAAATGAATACAACTAACACCTAACTTCCTTCTGAGAAATATAGCCAAAAGTGTTGCTTCCACTTCTACAAAATTATTAGTTCCATCACCTAACCGTTTAGAGACAAAACTGATAATATTTTGCAATCCATTCCTTGTTATTGCTCCTGCACCTAATAGGCCTTGGTTTCCTTTCCAAGCACCATCAAAATTAATTTTGATCCAATCCTTTTTTGGAAGGTGCCACCTAACTTCCTTTCTATCCACCTTATATTTATGCCCCAAACCTCCATCATTTGACCATTTAATTTTAATCCCTGGCCAATATTTCTGAACCTAAAATATTTCATAAATATATGAAATATATTAGGTGCGAATCCAATTTCCAATATGATAACATAGATTCTAGTGGGATTGCATGCATCATTAATTTGAATATTTTGAAGCTTCATTATAGAATTTACATGAGGGAGTTTTATTCGAGTTTTTCTTTTCCTTGAATCAATGATTCTATGATATTTGTCAAAAATTATCAATGACATTATAATACATGCTCTTCTTGTTGGATTCCAGATCATTTTTTAGACTCTAGACATTAGTGCACAATCATGCTTGCCTATAAATTGACCTCCCTATTTCATTCATATTATAAATCAAAGGTGCAAAAATAGTGAATTATATGAACACAGAATGATGAAAGTGAATCTCATGATTCACGCAAGGAGGACATACAATTTTATGCCGAAAACATGTAATTATCTTGCAGTTGAGAAGTATACAGGGTGAATGATTACTATCATTCCTATAATAAGAAATGCCTATATATGTAGATAGTCATCATAAATGTGTTGAAGCAAAACCTCTTTGACAGATGATTTGTATCAAGAAGACATCCAACATGTAACTATATTCCAAAGAGGGCCTTGTAAAAATGAAGTTTGTGCACAAAATCAAGGTTGATGGTATATATGTTGCTCGTCCATCAAACTACTACAACATATACACATCTGTGGAAGCTAGTGAAATTAGAAGGACCAATATTTTCCCAAACTGAAGTTATGTTTGGTGAGTGCATCTTGGAACATTCTTCATTTTGCAGCAATTATAATGCCCCTCAAATTTATGATATCCCTCAAACAGACTGCAAGACTATGCTTGACAAACTTATCTTAAAACCTTTATTTCTAAAAGATATTTTGTGGCTAATTATACATGGGAAAAAACATTAGATGTTAAGTACAATCTTGTTATAATGGAGATAGCTTGCAGTCAGAGACAAATTCCTTTAATCACTGTTGTGGTATTGCTATTAGGATTTAACTATGTAGTTTTTGAGTCAAACTCATTGACCCATATATAAGGAGTAGTGATTCACACATGAATCCATCTATCATGAGAATAAATGGAACACTTAGCATTCATTGGATCTAGGTGATGCTCATAGAGGTGAAGCACCAGCTGGGAGGTCACCCATTCCAATACTACTCCAACTAGAGCACACTTAACTACAAAGTTCCCTCCATGGTTAAACCCACTCCACTTGCAACCCCATTTGCAAAAGCTTCACCAAGTGTTTTTCCTAATGAACCATTCATTAGAAAGCCCGTTAAGCTCATCAATTGATAAGTAGGATATTTTTCACAGCAAGTCAAATTGTGATATTGCTATAAGGACTTAACTGTGTAGTTTTTGAGTCAAACTCATTGACCTATATATGAGATGTAGTAATTCACAAATTAAACCATCTCTCATGAGAATAAATGAAATATTTAGCACTCATTGGATCTAGGTGATGCTCATAGAGGTGAAGCGTTGAGACTTCCCGAGAGGTCACCCATCCCAACACTTATTTTGTTGGCGTGGGTTTTGAGCATTGTGAAGTAGAGATTCTTAAATTATTGAAGATAAATTATCACTATTAGTGGTTGATGGGGTTTATAATAAGAGGAATTAGAAGGCTCAAGCAATGATCCCTTCTTTTTCTAGTGCTTATCTACAAGTGCACTCAAAATACATGTGACATCATACATGCTTCATGTCAAAAATTTTAGGTAGACCACTATTTCACAAACGAGAAAATGAGGTGTGCATTATCACAAGGGAGCTCTATAACCTAATCTTTATCAATCATGGAGGTAAGTTGAGAGGATTACGAAGTAGGGAGATTATCTATTTTGCAAGGTAAATATTTTGGAACTCAAAAACAATGAAAATGTGAGTAGCATTATAAATTTAAATATGAGAGGTAATATTTTATATCTTTATAATTGTTTCAAATGTATAAGTGATATATTTTACGGAGAAACCAAGTTATATTTCTAAATTGTTGATATATTTCTCTGTGTATTAAATTAAGTACCTTCAAACTAAAATTCATACTATTCTATTTTATTTTGTAGAAGGTATTAAAGACTTTAGGGAAAACTATTACAAATTATTATTTGATGACCTTAATACATTAGAAATGGAAAATAAGTAGAAATTTGATGAAAATATTTTGAAATCTTTATAAAAGTAAAATTTTATTTTAATTTTAAATAAAACTTGGAATAGTCTTCTTTCTTCATTTTGAAAATATAATCTTATGTGATACTAAGAAAAAATATTATTATTTATATCTTTAATGTTTTTGAGAGGATAGTTTGTTGGAAATATTATGTTTCAAAAATATTATTTAAAGTATTATTTTTTCTAAAGCTACTTTTTTAATGGAAATTTAATTTATTAGTTTCTTTCAAGTTAATATTTATTATAAAGATTAATATTTTTACATATTCTTTTGAGACAAACCCTAACATATAATGCCTATATTTAGATATGCAAATGATAATAATTAAGTTTGTGCAAGACTATACAGGATTCCATGCAAGATTATATTTCTTTTGATCACTTGAGGATATCTTTAAATTGAATTATTTTGTCTATAAGATATAATATTAACACAAAGGAGAAAAAATTGGAATGATTTATTTATCAGATAATTACCCATCAAAAGCATGGAAACATTTGCTGAATGGAACAATAAGAGATCAAATGAGCATTATAAAACACATTTGATTTAATTATTCTCAAACCAAAGGACATGACCATTGAAAAGAATGGAGTTGATGACTTAAAGCTTTGGGATTAATATTTTAAGATATTTAAATTTCATTCTAAAAATTTGTGATCAGTTGCACATTTGTTTTAGGGTAGTTATAATTTTGAAGAGGCCTAAAGTTGTGTTGCATGCATTCATTTTCTATAAGAAAGGGTACCACGACCTTTAGAAAAAGATAAGTGAATAATAGATAGTAGTGATATACTCTATTTTTTATATGCTATTACTAGGTTTATACAATTCTTCACATGCACAATTGCACTTCCATTTGGGAAAATAATATAATGCCTTCTTTTTCTTTCAATCATTGAAAAATAGTGATCACGATGTTTGATGGTCTATCCTCAAGGGATTTATTGATCATCAGTATCAATTAATGTTATTTGAAAGGTTTAAATTTGATGTGAAACTTAAAATATCGAAGATGCAAAATATAGTGCATGTCCTTATCTAGTTAGGCATTCCTTGTTGAAGTTAAATTCAACTAGACTAGGTTTTACCTTCTAGTTCTCTTTGATTTTATATATAGTAGTGGATGGTAAAACTTACTATCTCCTAAGAGTTGTATGTGGATGCCTAAAGAAGGTGGACTCTATTTGGCCCAATATTGGATAAGGGACTAGTCTTATGTAAGTGTTTATTGTTAGTGTTTATATACTCATGATTCCTTGGAAGTTCATATCCTACATCACATACTATCAATACAGTAGTATCAATTCATATTTCATTTTTATAAAACATTTTCAAAGTTCACAAACAAGTTTTCAAATCATTTCATTCAAAATCAAGTCTCGAAGAGATGAAATTTATAGGGTTCTCTAACTTAAAGAAATCTTGCCATCTCGAGAAGGATCACCAAATACTCTAAGAAGTTATCTATTGTAAAAATCCTTAAACCAGTTTGAAGGTTAAGGAATAGGTTCACCAATGTAGGTTCTACAGACTATGAAGTATAGAGAAATTAGATCTTTAGTAATCATTCATGTAAGTTGACCAAATTGAGTTGGAAAATCCCATCATTGAGTAGGCAAGCTCATAGGATTTCCAACCAGTGCATTTGGATACCAACAAGATCCAAGCACAACTTCTTGAACATAATGCAAGCATGCAACACACAAACATGTGAGCTCCTAGATAATGTAGAAGGGCCAACCTCATCGACAAGAGGAGGCAACAATGGAACACTATTCCTAACCAATAGATCACTCAATGAATGAATGATACTAATAATATATGAGATAACAAGATGTTACACAATAGGACAGGGTAAATATCATCAAGGGGCCATATGTGCAAGATTTCACTTGATGTGAAAATGACCTATCTTAAGGAGCACCTAAGCCTACACCTTGGTTTAGTCTCATGCTCTAATAGTTGACCTTATGGCCAAGCACAAATTTAGCATAAAGTTTTCTTTAAAAGTAAAATGGGAATCCATATTACTATGGGGTGGTCTATTAAATACCATCTAAAATGTTCTCATTCATTGCATTGTTTATACACCACTATATTGATAATTTGGATTTTTTGGGGGTCAACTTTAAATCCTATTTTGGGATGCACAAAATTTTTACATAAGTCATTTTTAGTTATATTAAGGCTCATAATCTAGTCTTAATTGAGTCCATCATCAAATTCGACATGTACATAATCACACCAAAGAAGAGAAACATTATGTTGCTTAATATTTGTTAGCATGTTTTCAATAATAGAGCTTAAGTTGGAAAGCTTGGGAAGAAATGTGGGGATATTGGCATAGGTTTTATAAAAAACTCTAAGACGATTTATATTTTTTTTCTATAAGGTCCTCTACAGGTCAAGGATTCAATATTGGTTCATTTTATTGAGGTGGGGAATAGGTCTTAGTTGGTTGGGGAGTATTTAGTAGTGTTTGTGGGTTGTTTGAAGGTGGTTGTGGGTGGTTTATCAGATAATTAGAAGGTTTTTGTACTTTGTTTGAATCCATGCTTGATTACAATCCAAATTAATATGAAATTATTACCCTTTTTTAAAATGATAAGAAAAATCATAAAAACCCTACTTCTTATTAAAAAAACAATAAATTTTAGTTTAAAAATGACAAATAATCAAAAGAAAATTAAAGTCAAACATTTACATATTTAATATTTAAATAAATTTGGTGCAGAAATATATGGTATTTGATTACAATTGCATATGATAAAAGGGCCCACTTTGTTGTTTTTTCACTATAAAAATAAACAATGTGTTGCAGGTTTGAAAGAAAAAGTACTGGCATTTTTCTAATATAAAATTGGCCCTATTGGGTTGGTTTTTTCTTTGTCCAACTTTACTAACACCCAAGCCTACCAAAAAAGTCCACAAGGTTTCTAAAGCTCTTTTTGATGAGTGAAAATATGATTTTTTTCCACATCACCACTTTTTGGTATACCATGATCCTCCCCATAACCTACTACGTGAAGTATTTGCAAGAGCATAGAGTTGGGTTGTGATTAGAGGATGTGTATTGTCATTGTTAGATAAAAAAAAATAGTGAGCCAACAGTTTCTTTTGGTGGTTATACCTCAAAAGTGGATTTCATTTTCTCTCCTCTTTCTCAGGATAGTGAGTTCACTTTCAATGAGTGCTTTGGTGTTGGTCCACTCATTATAAAAATCAGCTTAATCATTGTTTTTGTTCACATGAAAATTATCTTCTCCATAGTTTTTCCATCTTGGTTTTGCCATGTAAAAATGTGGTGTTCATTATGTATAATTATGAATGAATTTCTTATTCATGTTTACCTCTGATTGGTTGATAAATTTAATTTGCTAGATCTAGATTTGTGAAATTGATGAAATTTTTCTACAACCAACTCACCCCCTCTCTTCATTTTCTAGAAAATTTAGTAGAACATATCACTTTTATGACACATTTTAGAATATTTCACTATAACTCTCGTGAATTTTTCTTTTCAAAACTCTAGAGCTATATATCAAAGGGTTAAGAAGTTGATCCTCCATGATCTTATCAATAATAAGTTAAAAATATGTAGATGATATTTTATGAATTTCTAGAATATGAGTAGATCATTTTTAAAATTTGAGAATACTTTTTAAATACTTACAATAATACACTAGATGAAGTCAAATATTTGAATTATGTGTATTTTTCAGAGTTGATGCTAGTCACTTATTAGGCTCATTATATAAGGTAAAGAGGCTTTGAGACACATATGGAAAAATGACAGATGAGCTTGTTAATGTTTATTCTCTGAATATTCTTTCATGATTTGGTACTCTTTAAGGAAACATGTACAATCAATTAGATAATTTTTTATCCTAATTAGCAGATGGAATTACCATTCACAAGGTCGATAAATAAATATATAAAGTTTGAATAAGTAGAGATAATTGAAAAGACATTTGAGAACATGAAATACTACTTATTGAATGTCTCAATCCTTATGCATTCAATCCATCACATAAATTCCTTATTATATATTGATTCATAAGGCTCACTATTGGATGTCTATAATCTCAATATGATGAAAGCAGTATAAAGCTTATAGAAACTATGCAAATCATATATTATTAAAATACAAAAGTAGTATAAGGCTATGATAATTATCTTTTATTATTATCTTCTTACTATAGAAGATTACACATAACATAATTCATTTTGAGATGAATGTCACTTTAAGGAAAACCTTTTAAAATAAATGTACAAGGCCACTCTTTAAGTATGGATTTATTTTAAGTGGTATATATGTGTGTGTCAATGTGTGTGTGTGTGTGTGTGTGTGTGTGTGTGTGTGTGTGTGTGTGTGTGTGAGTGAAGAGGAGGGTCATTTCTTTATCAAGATGAAAGTTCAAAATTACTATTGCACTCATATACAAGAAATCACCAAGAAAATATATTTTTACATTTATATTTCTATACATGTTGAAAAAATTGAACTTCTAATTTCCAACTTGTTGACACCCTAAATAATCGATACCCTAATTTATTGATCCAAGTCAATTAATACCTTATTTAATCAATCCAAGTTAATGGATACCCTAATTAATTGATCCAAGTTAAACTATTTTAATTATTTAAGAACTTGAATTTAGATATCATTTTTAGATTTTTCGTTTGAAATTTTAGGATAATAAAATACTCTTATTTTATCATTTGAACATAACCCTCTAAATATTTTTATAACTATTTATTCAAAAGTCTTTTTATTTTATTTTTTAAAACTTTGTTCTAATTTTTCTATATGTAGATATTTTTAAAGGAATAGTTATATTTCACTTAATATTATTTTAATTTATTTAGGCTATTATAAAGAAATATTTTATGCAAGAAGCACCTTCCATTAGCATTTGAGAAGTGCTATTATCCACAGTGGAGAGCTTTACTCTTATTTTTAAAATAAAATTAACAATCTTATAAGGTTTCAGCAATATTTTAATTCAAATAGATGATTATTGTAATTACAATGCTTTTAGAAATATTACAAAGATCAAACTAAATCTTAAACCAATATTTTAATGTGACTATGATATTGTCTCATAATAATTTTTAATACATCAATAATTACTCAAAAAGGGAAAAAGATTATGTATTAGAAACTCGTTAAGTAATAATAGATTTTCTTATTTTATGGGAAAAAGGAATTGAGGAGAATGACAAGACAACAAGCAATTTGAACTCGTGAAAGTGAAATACTTGGGAGTTAAAGTTTTGTAGCTATCTCATTTTATTTGTTTTGGTTAAGGAAGGAAAAATATTTCTTTTTTATGAAAAAAGACTATTAGTATTTATATATGTCAATATTTTTATAAAACTAAATTGTTGGTGGTATACAAGTGTTTCACATTTCTAGACAAAATAATTAATTTAAAATATTTTCAAATCATTTATTTCTACATGGAAAGCTAGGAGATTTCTATTGCATGGAGCATGTGGGCATATGCACCGAGTTGTGGTACCAAAAAGGTGACAAGTTTTTTTTTTTCTTTCATATTTTCAATAGTGCGTACGCGCTTATATAAAAATCAAATTTTTATATATGATGGGCTGC
This sequence comes from Cupressus sempervirens, assembly GCA_028749045.1. NCBI lineage: Eukaryota > Viridiplantae > Streptophyta > Pinopsida > Cupressales > Cupressaceae > Cupressus > Cupressus sempervirens. The sequence goes on from CM053793.1 coordinate 267,756,504, forward strand.
ACACCCGTAGCCCATCATTTTCATCAGAAGTTTTTACTATTCCTGTAGAGCAGTGTGCACGCGGGTTGAAAAATCCAACATTTTCACCATCCCTTGCCAATATGCCTCCTTGCCGGCAAAATCCAAGATCACAAGCACACCCACGCCGACTCCGTATGTGATCTAAACTTAACTTTACATTGTTTGATATGTTTTTCATATTGTTTTGTAAGGTTTTTACAATTTTTATTTAGATTTGTTTATTTATTTGGATTTCAATTGATTTTTTATTAGGAAATTGTAAGGAAACTTGGCAACAAAGAATATAACCGTTTCCACATAACCCATAATAGATCCAAAATAAATATGGAATTAAAATCCACATGCAAGAGAATAGAAAACATACCCACAAAATTGTGACACAAGATATACCCTGGGAAACCCTCATTGAGGGAAAAAACCCAGCCTCCAAAAGCATCCATCATCATGTATTATTCAGCAAAAAATACCATTGCCATACAACCATGGAAGCCTTCATGGCCATAGCCACAACCGAGCAAACTATGTGAACAAGCATGAATCCACACATCCCATGCCATGCTTTCAACCTTCACAAATGCTCCCTTGGCTAACCTGTCAAGCCTTGTCCCGCTCGACTCTTGCCTTTTGTCTTCTCCTTGTCACTCTTTCTCTCTCTCGTCTACAACAACTACCCTTGTGGCTGCTTATATAGTAGCAAGTCCCACAAAACCACTAAGTGGTATTACATAAACCATGTGCTAAAACCATGTGCTACCTAACCCACTGACCCCACATTTAATATTGGGCATTTAATTCTTTTCCCCAATATTAAATAATTACATGAAATATTTTTACAATGTTACAATACAACTCATCAAGAATATTCCATGGGAATCTTTACATGTTGCACGTCCATCTAGGTACAACATTACATAATAAAAATAAAATAATAAAATAACAATATTATGCAATGTGTGCAACACCCATTATCTCAACAATCTCCCACTTGTTGTATACAGTGCATAGGGTCAATCCGTAGCCACATAAATGAACAAGGGAACAATCCCTCCAAGCACATCATGGATCCAAATAAACCAAGTGCTCCATCCTGGTACCCGCAACAAAATCAAAGTATCCAGCATCTCAAACATGAATGATCTCACCTCCTATTATGCCACTACCACTGGACATACATAGAAGCCATCCAAAGAGAAAACCACCCAACCTGTCGCATTAGAAGATCATAAAATCCTGTACCAACTGAAATTCCAAGCACAAAAACCTGATCCAAAGGTAATCACATGTATCTGTAGTTGTCAAAATATCCATAGCTGAAATAGCACCCACAGCAAAGTGCCAAACCCATCCAACTATCCATACCTCCAAGGTATAACAAGTGAATCTCATATCACCGACATATCCAATCTACAACCTGCAATCACAAGCCTCAAGAGCAATACTTGCCACATATATACCAAGAAGCTCCCACTGCAAAAGATAATGTCAAATCTATAACCAATCCACTCACAACATCTCAAAGAAGTGAATCCATGTAGTATCAAGGACATCCACAATACATAAACTGATATCCTGCAAGAACAACTCTCATAACAAGTCTCCAATAGTCTCCCAATTTCTCCACAATCTCCAAAATCTCAAATCCAATGTAAGCAAAACTAAACATCTAGGAAGATAACCAAGACCAGAGAAAACCATGCAAATCATAACCTGTATCATGTCCTTCTACACACACCTCTAGATGTAAACTGTGCAAGTATGATCTCCTCCATAAAACCCCAACAAGAAGCCTCAACAACACCCAAACCATACCATATAACTCATCATGGATGTAAGCCTCTCACAAGAAGATCAAACTCATTAAACCATTCCTAAACCAAGGAATAACCATTCCTAATCCAAGGAATATGCCCAATATAAAACCATCTCCCAAACTCAACCAGTATAACAACATATGCACATGGAGATAACCAATGCTAAACCATCTCTCAAATGAACCCTCCAGAACTAACTCATGTACCATAGCTCAAGATCCATATCCATGAAAGACAAGCATAAATATAATGCAACTGAGAGAAACAATGGGCTATACCTCTCAAGTAGCAAACCGCCGAGTAGACCAAGAGTGGGGAATGAGAATGCTCATCAAGATACCCAAGTCTCCAACCAAGACTCATCTAAGAACAATCTCCTCTCAAGTCCATATCAGGTGACTGCCCCTCGGACTTCCTGCTGAAACCATCAACCATCCCAACAAATATTTCTCTAATCCAAGAGAAATCAGCGTCACCACCGTCTCTAAGTATCCATGAGCACCTGTAACCAATCAATCCATGCCAACTCCAAATGCAACATAGCAATATCATGAAGTATCCAGCTTATGATCAGTGTACTCAATACCAAGAAACTAAACCAAGATCAATGTCAAAGTTCCAACCATGGCCTCAGGAACATAAACATGACAACATGATCTAACCATCTCAACTAAAGAGATAACATGCTCCATATGAACATACCATAACATGTCACAACTCTAAACGTGTATCAAGAGTATACCATGACATAATAATGAAACCATCCTCATACCAAGGATAACATGCCAAATAAAAGCATAAACTACACCTTTGCCAAGAACCCTGTGAGTCCTCAAGATGCAACCATCTCCACACACCATGAAGAAAAACCATCTCCACATACCAGGAAGAACCATCTCCACACACCATGAAGATAACCAAGAACTCCATGAGTTCTCAAGATCTAACCATCTTCAAACACTATGAAGATAACAAGTGCACCATGCAAATGTCAAAGACGCTTCTGCAGCAACAAGATCTAAGACAAACCTCCAACATCTGCAAACACTCAATAAATATATCAATGCCAACAACTCCCACTCAACTATGGTACCAAGTCACCTATGGCATCATAAAATCCATCCTCTCCAAACCAAGAAGATATAAACCAAACCAGGAACTAATCCTGCACTGTCACCCCATCACTGTCACAAGCTCCCACTAAACCGTGTATCCAAGCTATCCATGACATCATGATGAAAAACCATCCTCTAACCATGAGAATCAACCAAGAAGATATGCCACCATAACTAAATCAGAAATCCAAGCTAATGAACATCAAGGATGTACCTGTATATCCAATCATGTCATGCCAAAATCCATGACACCATGATCACATCCATGAACCGAGCATCTGGTTCTCAATAGTGTCCAACCTGCCAGCATAGTCAACCATAATCCTCCACCATGACTGTACCTGGTAACAACATCTCATCCCTTCTACATGAAGAAAATAGTAAATCATGTGACTTAGGGCATAGACAACCCAAATCCAAGCCACCAATCTGAATATGCATCAATAATGAAAGATCAATGGGCAAAGACAACCCATAACCAAGCTATAAATGCAACCTGTAAGTATAGACCGCTTACAACACTACACAACTTGTAGATCCAACAAGCCATCATGCATATCCAAACCAAACCTGCACCAAATCTGAACCAATGTGTAGAGCTCTCCAAGAGCTTTCTGTTGACTACTCGAAGTCCAAAATCCGACTCCGTATGCCCAAGTTATGCCCTAATCCGTGCTCAAAATAAATAACATCTGACTTTAGGGCTCTTAAAACTTGACAAAATCTCAAAATCATAGAACCAAACCTACACCATCTTGTAGTGCTCTGAATTAGCTTTCCAACGCCTATAAGAACTCTGAAATCCGATATTCTGAGAGAAAGTTATGGCCATTTTACTAAGACAGTCTTTTTACCATTTTCAGTACGATTTTTCATTTTTTATTTTTTTTCAGTGACGAAAATTCCGACGGGATTAAATTTGACGGCCATCATGGGCTGAAACCAAAAAACTCTTTCATTTCCTCTTAACATGGCCAAACTAGGGCATATTATATATCAAATTTTATGGAAATGTCGACCCGGATCCAATGGTGAGGTCTGTTTTTACCCAAGAGGTCATTTCTGCAAGCTACCCCCCAAAAACCTCATTTAAATGAAACATCCGAAAAAATCATTTTGTCCAACAATTTCACATGCCCAAATCTTTTAACATCCCATCATAACAACAAATCCAAAACCCTCAGATCTGCAATAAATCATTCATATATCTTGCCATTTCTTTTATCCTCTCATGCATTCCCATGGATTCAATCCAGGGTTAAAATAATAAAACCATAGCTCTGATACCACTTGTAAGGAAACTTGGCAACAAAGAATATAACCATTTCCACATAACCCATAATAGATCCAAAATAAATATGGAATTAAAATCCACATGCAAGAGAATAGAAAACATACCCACAAAATTGTGACACAAGATATACCCTGGGAAACCCTCATTGAGGGAAAAAACCCAGCCTCCAAAAGCATCCATCATCATGTATTATTCAGCAAAAAATACCATTGCCATACAACCATGGAAGTCTTCATGGCCATAGCCACAACCGAGCAAACTATGTGAACAAGCATGAATCCACACATCCCATGCCATGCTTTCAACCTTCACAAATGCTCCCTTGGCTAACCTGTCAAGCCTTGTCCCGCTCGACTCTTGCCTTTTGTCTTCTCCTTGTCACTCTTTCTCTCTCTCGTCTACAACAACTACCCTTGTGGCTACTTATATAGTAGCAAGTCCCACAAAACCACTAAGTGGTATTACATAAACCATGTGCTAAAACCATGTGCTACCTAACCCACTGACCCCACATTTAATATTGGGCATTTAATTCTTTTCCCCAATATTAAATAATTACATGAAATATTTTTACAATGTTACAATACAACTCATCAAGAATATTCCATGGGAATCTTTACATGTTGCACGTCCATCTAGGTACAACATTACATAATAAAAATAAAATAATAAAATAACAATATTATGCAATGTGTGCAACACCCATTATCTCAACAGAAATGTCCATAATCAATCGGTAAATCCACAAAACCCTCAAGAACCTGAAAACCAAAACCCTCCTCAAGAAGAACAACAAATTTCACAATCTGAACCAATTGCAAGACCTCTGCCAGGCACACAAGAAAATATAATAAATGAAATAGAAAGAGGCAAAATTGAATTAGAAGGACTCATTGCTTGGTTGAAAGAATCTAGACAAACCAATCCAATGAGGGCTCAATTGGCATCATCCCTCAAATCCATTAAGACCCAGATAGCCTCAGTTAGTGGTCAGTTAGATATTTGGCAGGTTAAGAGGGATGAGCAAAAAAGATTTTATGCAAATAAATTGTCATATGAAGATGTTAGAAAAAAAGAAATACCAAAAGGTCTAGAATATGTGCATTATTTAGAAAACTCAGTGACCAAAATACTGTGAGAGAGGGTACTAAACGATTGCCCATCCATTGGTGCATACACAATGCTATTAGAAATAATTTTTGGGATAGATGGTGGATGGTTTTTTATGCTCCTCCTTGCAACAACCATGAGGTCCCCATGTATTTTTTGAAAAAATTATATTGTGAGTTTTTCCTTGGGGAGATCCCCAATTATTTTTATATATTAGACTCCCAGGGTAGAGGTGGGGGGTCATCATTTGAGAGGTCGAAAGCACGTCATGACCCTAATGTAGTTAGTGCACCTGTGGTCAAGCCACAGCGTGAGCATGTGACTATTCCTTCAGTTGTGAAGGAACATGTAGAGGCCAGTGCTCTAGGGACCATTAATGCTTTGAGGCAGACCCTAATCCATTCCACAAGCCCATTAGCTGAGGGGGAGCCCTCTATGTGTCGTGGTCACATGTGCACTTCATGCAGATCCCTTTGCACATTTGGCACTCATGCTGGAGATGGTGCAGATGATGGGCTCGTCACTGATCAATTCCTGAACGACACATTTGGCATTGACACATAGGTAAATTACAATTATAATTTACTAATTTGATCACATTTCATATGTATAGTGAATGATTAACTAATTAGCATCTATTGACATTATTCAAAATTCAGGGTCAGAGTGTTGTCGGGCCTAGCAGCGATCCTCCAGGCCCATTTTTTGTCCCCTCCACGAGTCCAGAGGTATGTATTGATTTAATCATTTTAATTAATACATATATTTATTAAGTAATCATATTAAGGATTGACAAAAAAATTATGCATGTGCATCAGTTCTCCATAGGACCCTCAATCTTTACTACGGATTTGGTGCATAGACATCGTACGAGCTTCATATAGGTACAGTTGATTCATGTTAATTTAATTCATTTGATTATATTTATTTCATGTTTCATGTTACATGTAATTTTTATTGTATGACATGCAGCTCATGATGTCAGAAACACCTCCTCTTCGACAGTTTGTTGATCATGGAGTGGCCGTAGCTATGGCTAGCTCACAACCATTGATTGAGGTATGAAAGAATTTTCTTCATTTCAGTTGTTTATAATAGTTAGTCTCAAAATTTCTAATGTTATTTATAAGTTATTATATTTATTGAATTTTTGTAGGGTCTCATCATGCTTGATCGTCCACAAGCCTTCGAGGTGGACTTACAAAGTGACTATTTGATGGCGGTAAGAAAATAATTGATTTTGTGTGTACATATATTTGATTTCAACATATAATAAATATTGATTCATATCTACTTTTTTTATATCAGCTCGAGTTGGAGAAGAGCCTCAATAAGAGGATGAGAGAGTGTGTCAAGAGGACCCTGTCATCTCCACCATCTCCCTCCACACGACAACAGAAGAAGTCGAGATATTTGTTTCCTTCCCCTCGTGGGAAGGAAAATATATAGTTGATCTAGACATGTATATATATAGGCATTAGTGGACATATTCAATACACATTTGATGTATATGATATTTTATATTTGATGTATGACAATATTCGACTTATGACATTATTGGTTAATATATGATATGTTTGTTCATATACGACATTATTGGTTATGATAATATATTATGTGTTTGTTAATGTACATGACATTATTGGTTATCATTTTATATTATATATTTGTTCACGTATGACATTAAATTAGATATGTTTGTGTATGACATTAAATTAGATATGTGCATGTATGATATTAAATTAGATATGTTTATGTATGACATTAAATTCAATACCTAATCTGTTCAAAAATTTGATAGAGTATTGATTAACAATAAAATTTATCACTGTTTAAGCATAAGTTAATCATTTGCAATATGTCATCATCATATGATTTATGATCTTGTTCATGTTTACAATTTTCCTTCTCTATCATTTGTTTATCAAGTTTAATTCAATACCTAATTAGTTTGAATTTTTGATACAATATTGATTAGCAATAAACTTTATCAGTTAAGATCGATTAGGACCTCCTGGCAATAAACTTTATCAAGCAATATTCGTGGACCTCCTGGCAATTGGTCACCTAAATTAGAACCTCGAGATTTATTAGGAACTCCATGAAAGAAATTAGTAGCTTGAGAAGCTCTACATTTGTTAAGATTCAATACATAACCACCATTCTTTATCATCAATTTAAAAATGTCAGAGATAGTAGAGATATCACAATAACACAATTTAGGATCTTCAAAAAATCAACTTAGTTTGTAAGAATCACAACAGATACGATCGCACAACTAAAACCATACTCTCTAAGACACTTCTCTAACATGTACCATGCTTACTAACCTTGTAATGAGCATTTAATCTGAAGAATTGGTGGCCACCAAGCAAGAAAGTTGTGAAAACAAGGGTTAAAGTTCAGGGGAAAGACCTATAGCAGGAGATTTGTCTTAATAAGGATAGTTTTTGAGTTTGGTAACATACTTGTGATGAAAAAACATTGATGTTTGCATCTTTAATTGGTCAGAAAAGTGTCGGCATGTGTGGGATTGACCAAGCCCTAGGAACAAGGGTTCTGAAAGGGTGAATTGGGGCTTCTGGGGTTAGGGAACTCTTAGATTGAAATTGAGTGTGGAATCTCCTAATTAAATAAATTTTAAGAGATTGTGCAAAATTTGGAAACCATATCTTAAGTCTTCCTATAAATTGCTTTGTAATTGCATCATTCTTACATTGTTGGAAATAGGGGCAGCATGAAGGATCTTTGATATTTTCCAAAGGAAGGATATCTAAGTTTTATATATGTTTTGTTAAAGGATAAAGGGTATCCAAAACATCCATTTCTTCAAGGAATCTTTTGGGAAAAACAAAAGTTATTGATCATTTTGTCTTCTTGTTGTCACCAAATTGGAAAAACTTGCATTGACAACATTTGGGTACATTGAGCATTTTGGCTTAGAAGGTATTGAAACTAAAAGGTATTTATTGTAACATGTTATATATGCCAAAACAAACCTATTTAATATGTTACTGATATTTATAACATTGAAATAAATTTATTTCTTGTCAATGACTATTTTAGCAATTACCTAGTTTGATCTCATCAATCATAACTTACTCAATTATTCATAGAAAGAGGTACTATCATAAACATAGCATCATCATACATAGCATAATCAAACTATAGGATTGAAACTCCAACAACATTCTACAATGCATACTTTATTAAATCAATATCTAGTAACATGCTAAAAACACTAAGTAAAATATTGAATGTTAATGACAACCAAAAAATGGATTCACATATTATCAAATCTATACCAATATTCATCAATAAATCAACTAGTAGTTTTGCATAATTTATGCCTACAATCTCCCCCTTTCACATTAATGGCAACAATTACATATCATAACACTACAACATGACAATACTCACATATCCTCTTGACTTATTCATGGATGAGTACACTCATATTCTTCAATACTCACCAATATTTATCATCTTCAAATTATGATGAAACACAATAATATTTCCACTTTTTTCTATTATATATTCCCCCTTATGAAAATACTCATTGAACTAGATTGCAACACTTCTCTACTTCATGTCTCTACTTAACTCATATCTTAACTATAACACTTCTCTCCTTGAGTAGCATTCGCTAATAGTTCATTTCTCCCCCTTTGACTCATATCTTCTATTTTTATATCACTACCTTTGATATAATTCCATTCAATATTTTATCTTCATCTCCATATAAATAATCTCCCTATAACCAATCTCCCCCACTTTGACAAAAATTCCAAAGGTAACAAATCATTCATAATATATGCCCCTTTACTTTTTATTATTCTTGATTATAACTTTATTTCTCTTTATTTATCTTGGAATTATAACATCACACTAAGAATTCTCTCATAGTCATGCTAAGAATTCTCTCTAAGTCATGTTAAGACTTCTCCCTCAATGGATTATACCACTACATCAATTCATACATATGATATTCTTCGTAAGTACATATGAAGTGATACAATCAAAATATTCCTTTAGTTAACTTTAGATAGGAGAATGGCCCCAAATCTACCTTTGATATCAACATACCAGACCTTAAGACTTCCTATCAGTTGCTCTGTAATTGCATCATTCTTACATTGTTGGAAACAGGGGTAGCATGAAGGATCTCTGATATTTTCCAAAGGAAGGGTATCTAAGTTTTATATATGTTTTGTGCGAGGATAAAGGGTATCAAAAACATCCATTTCTTCAAAGAGTCTTTTGGGAAAAATAATATTTATTGATCAATTTGTCTTGCTGCTGTCACAAAATTGGAAAAACTTGCATTGATAACATTTTGGTACATTGAGCATTTTGTCTTAGAAAGTATTGAAACTAAAAGATATTGATTGGAACAAGTTAGATATGCCAAAATAAACCTATTGATGCCTTGAAACCTCCTAGAGTTGAATATTTGTAGATTTTTCCCATCAAGACCTAGAAGGGTCTCTTGGAACACTTCTACACTTTTGCTCATTTTGGGTTGTCTAAAGGGCTCATCATACTTTTGTCTACATCAGAAGGGGACAAGAAGAGGTTGGGGATCGGGTTTACTCGGCCACTTGGAGCTAACGGAGCAGACAATTTGATCCCACGACGAAAGGTGAGAGAGATTTGGCAGTTCGCAACTTTGTACTGGCCAACACTACAAGTTTCAGCATCACCCGAGATGGCATCGTAAAATGAAAATGGAGTGTGATCTCCAAAAAGAGAGAGAGGATATTGTAGGTCTCCGCAACATGGTTCTATAGGAACTATAATTGCATCCATACCTCACACGAGCTTCGAGATATACCCCGTCAAAGATCATAGCCCTATGGCATTTAGTGACCCTTAAGGACATTCTGGTTCGACGTGCCTGAGAACGTTCAAGCATTGAAGGGGATAGGAAGAGGTTGGGGATAGGGTTTACCCAGCCACCTAGAGCTAACATAGTATATAGTTTGATCCCAGGATGAAAGGTGAGAGAGATTTGGCAGTTGGCAACTTTGTACTGGCCAACACTGCAAGTTTCAACATCACCCAAGATGGCATTGTAAAAAAAAAATGGAGTGTGATCTTTGAAAAGTGAGAGAGGTTATTGTAGGTCTCCACAACATGGTCTTGTAGGAATTAGAATCACATCCATATCTTGCACGAGCTCTGAGATATGCCCTGTCAAATATCACAGCCCTATGGCATTTAGTGACCCTTAGGGACATTCCGATTCAGTGTGCCCAAGAATGTTCGAGCTCCCTCTCCCTCTCCCACTCCCTCTCCTACTACCTACTATCTCTCTCTCTCTCAAGTTCTCTCTCTCCCTCTCTACTCTCTCTCTCCCATCCTATAAAAGCTCTCTCTACCACCACCTACTCACTCTCACACTCTCTCCCATCCCCTACTATGTCTCTCTTACACACACACTCCCATCCCCCCTCTCTCTCCCCCTCTCCCACTCCCTCTCCCACCACCTACTTTCTCTCCCCCATATCCTACTCTCTCTCTCCTCTCCCATCCCCTACTCTCTCACACTCTCACACTCTCACACTTTCTCCCATCCCCTCCTCTCTCTCACACTCTCACACTATCTCCCATTCCCTACTCTCTCTCTTTCATAGACACACACACTCTTATCCCCCCACTCTTCTTCTCTCCCATCCCCTACTCTCTACATCTGTCACACACACTTCCATCCCCCCTATCTATCTCCCTCTCCCTCTCCCACTTCCTCTCCTACCACCTACTATCTCTCTCTCTCAAGTTGTCTCTCTTCCTCTCTACTCTCTCTCTCCCCCATCCCTTACTCTCACTCTCTCTCTCCCATCCCCTACTCTCTCTCACACTCTACCATCCCCTAATCTCACTCTCTCTCTCTCTCTCCCATCTCATACGAGCTCTCTCTGCCACCACCTACTCTCTCTCACACTCTCGCACTCTCTCCCATCCCCTACTCTGTCTCTCTTACACACACTCCCATCCCCTCCCTCTCTCTCCTCTCCCATCTCCTACTCTCTAAATTTGTCACACACACTCCCATCACCCCTCTCTCTCCCTCTCCCACTCCCTCTTGCACTGCCTACTATCTCTCTCTCTCAAGTTCTCTCTCTCCCTCTCTAATTTATCTCTCCCATCCCCTATTCTCACTCTCTCTCTTCCATCCCCTACTCTCTCTCACACTATCTCCCATCCCCTACTCTCTCTCTCTCTCTCTCTCTCTCTCTCTCTCTCTCTCTCTCTCTCTCACCTCCATCCCGTACGAGCTCTCTTTTCCACCTCCTACTCTCTCTCAAACTCTCAATCTCTCTCCCATCCCCTACTTTATCTCTCTTATAAATAAATACACATTCCCATTCCCCCCCCTCTCTCTCTCTCTCACAATCCCTCTCCCACTACCTACTCTCTCCCATCCCCTACTCTATCTCTCTTACACACTTCCATTCCACCTCTCTCTCCCTCCCACTCCCTCTTCCACTGCCTACTATCTCTCTCTCTCTCTCTCACTCTCACTCTCTCCCTCTCTCTCCCATCCCTCTGCCATTGCCTACTCTCTCTATCTCTATCTCCCCTCTCTCATTCCCTACTCTCTCTCTTTCACACACACACACACCCATCCCCCTCTCTCCTCTCCCATCCCCTACTTTTTCTATCACTCTCTCTACCTCTCCCACTCCCTCTCCCACCACCTACTCTCTCTCTCTCTCTCTCTCTCTCTCTCTCTCTCTCTCTCTCTCTCTCTCTCTCTCTCCCTCCCTCTGTCTCTGCTACCCCTATCCTCTCTTACATTTTCACACTCTCTCCTATCCCCTACTCTCTCTCTCTCTCTTTCTCTCTTAAACACATTTCTATCCCCACTCTCTCTCCCTCTCCCACTCCCTCTCCCATCACCTACTCTCTCTTCCATCCCCTACTCTCTCTTGAGCTACTCTATCTTCCCTCCTCTCCTATTCCATACTCTCTCTCTTTCACACACATGCACTCCCATCCTCCTCTCTCTCTCTCTTCCTCTCCCACTTTTTCTCCCACCGCCTACTCTCTCTTTGTCTCTCTCTCACACACACATAGCCATTCCATTGCCCTCCCCCCCACCTAGCTCTATTTTGGTCTTGGTTTGCAATTTAGGCCTCAATAGTGCGTGCACACTATAGCACACATGCACTACTGAGAATTCAATGCTTTCAATAGCATGTGCGTGCTATTGAAAGCTTTGCATTAAACTCAAGCCTAGGGCTTGGTTTTGCCTTGGAGATCCATTCCAAAGGTTTGGAGTTTATAAACAGGTATGAGACGTGTTTTCCAGCAAACATACCAAAAATGATTGATTTTTCTTGTGTGCCCCCCTTCAATATTCGTTGTGGTTACGTATTGATAAGATCAAGTTACATAGCATTATAGGTCTCTATGTTAGCTATCTAACCATATAATTTATTTTTAATTTGAACTATTTCAAGCCTATCATCTATAATTTCTTTTGAATGTATGTTCATTTTTTGTCAAAAACCACCATGTACTAATTGGGCTATAGATTTTAGATTAGTGTTCAATTATTTCTAAGGTGAGCACAGATATTTCACATTTTTGGGATGTGTCTAGTTAAAAATTCATTATAAAATTATCCAAAAAATCCGGGATAAACTACATAGTGTTAAGTAACTTTTGACTAGAGTGATTAAAGAATTTCAAAAAAAAGTCAAAATTTTAGGGGGGGCACACTTTGTACTGTGTTATGTTTTTTTGGAATAAACAGTACCACTTTTTGTGGCCCCCTTTTTTGAGGACCTAAAACTAAACCATTGTGAAAAAAAATTAGTAGTTTAGAAACTAGATTCAAAGAACTACGACTTTTTTTTTTGTCATATCTTAAAATTTTGAGTGTAACTATCTTCAAATTATTGTTGAAGTTCAAAATTTGCAGATTTTAGGAAAAAGGTGTCCTCTTATACCCCCATTTTGGCACCACAACTTGGTGCACTTACCCATGTATGGATTAAAGAACAAGAGGGAGGGAAAAAAAGTACATAAAATCTTCATTTAGTACAAAAGATTAATCAATATAAAAAACATCCTGAGTGAGGTCACAAAGAATATTGTATCTTTAATAAAGAAAATATACGAAGAAACCATCACAGGTAGAACTAAATAGATTCTTGTACAAAACATTATATATTAGATGACAATTAAAGAATTACTCACATTATATTGACTTGTAGTTGTATCCCTTCAAAGTGTCATATTTTTCATCCATGGAAATACAAACTTAAGGATTGTATCAATTTTACTAAAGTAAGTCCTTCTTCAACTTATTTTTATGAGGATCAATAAGACTATTCCTCAAAAAGCTACTCCATATGACAATCCCAATGCTATCCCATACCATGGATATTTAGTGATTTTCTTTCTTCTATTAATCGAAATTGAAGGTGGAGGCGGAGTAACAAATTCTGGCCAAGAAAATTTTTTAGGTAGGGGACACCCCCATAGATTAGGATTCCCTAAATATGATGATTCTCCAAATGTGCCAGTTATATGTCGTGCTTGATGTATACTTCCTAAAAGATTTTTGTTTGATAAATTCAATGAACCTAAAGAGTTTAAAAATTCAAGTTCTGGAGGAAGTTCTCCTAAAAAATAATTGCTTGAAAGGTCTAATGACTCTAGTTGATGCATTTCTCCCAAACTACTTGGGATGGTCCCATTCAGGTTGTTCATTGAAATATTTAGAAGTCTCAACCCCTTTAAGTTCCCTAAATTAGAAGCAACTTCTCCCTTCAATTCATTGTTTGAGAGATCTATGTATGTGAGAGTGGAGAGAATATATGTATAGTGTTGATCTCTACCTTTTAAAGTCATTTCCAATCCATCTTGGTAAGAAATTGAAGGAGGAGATAATATAAAACCATCTTCACTCTCTGTCATCATTGCTTGTAGAAATACAATTGTATTTGGAATTAAACCTGAGATATGATTGGAAGAGAGAAGCAAGATTTGGAGGTTCTTTAATTGGCCAATCTCTAAAGGAATATTGCCTATTAAATTGTTGTTCTTCATCACCAACACTCTTAGCTCTGAGAGATTTTCAATCAGTGCTGGTATTTCACCATCACATAAGTTGTTCCCAATATCAACAACCTAAAGCTTTGAACAATTTACAATTGAAGTAGGGAATGATCCATTTATTTTATTACTATGAACAACTAATGCATATATGTAATGTCCCCTTTTAAGCATTTATAGCATGATGTTCTCGTTAGCCTATTTCCCCATGGTCCTGTACGCTAACTACGACATTAAAGGGACTTAGAGGCCATTTGGCCTAGATAGTTTCAGCTGCAAGTCTTTCTGTGAGTTTTTGAGGCAACTTTGAGCATACTTACTATTTATAGTAAGTCATCTTGGATATGGTCAAACATCCAGTGGCAGCGATATGTCGATGGTAATTGTTTAAAATCGACAAGAAGACTTGTTTATCATTGATAAGATTTGTTATGCATTGATAAAGCTACTTTATAAAGTTAAATTTAAATATTTAACTTTATTAATGCATAGACTATAGTTTGTGGAAAATATTTAAATTAAAAGAGTCCCCTTTATTTTATAACAAATTGAAGACATAAGTTACATAAAGGGAGTTATGTTTTATCCCACATTCAAAAAACGGAGGATTGAGCTCTTGTGAGAACACTATAAAAGAAAGGGAAGAGCTTCTTTTTAGTAGGCTTGGAAATATCAAAGAAATTGGGGAATTTTTTGGAGATTTTGTCTCAATAGTTTGAAGGATGAAATCCCTTCAAGTTGGAAATCTTGACGCCATTGAAAGATATGGTCTTGAGATTCAACATAGTAGCAATCCGAAAAAGCAGATACGAAAAAGCAGTCCGAAAAAGTGAAACCGAAAAAGTAGGCTAAAAAAGTAGGTACAAAAAAGCAGTCCGAAAAAGCAGAACCGAAAAAAGTAGGCTGAACAAGTAGTTCGTAAAAAGCAAACCAAAAGGGGCAGCATTGAAGGAAATTATTACAACCATCTACAACCAAGTTCTTTTGTTAGTATTGCTTTTTAGGGTGTTATAAGCTTTCAACTGTAAGTGTGCATTATACCAGCATTATCATTTTTGTAATCCATGTAAATGCCAAAGTCTTGGCCATATTTCATGAGCATTGTATTTTTTCATTGCAATTAAGAAGATAATAGTTGCTGGTGTCATTTAAGCAATTTAATATCATTATTTATCAGCTAGTTAGTTTGCATACCAACTGTTTGTAAAAATGTCAGTTGGCTTTAGGTGTTCATTTCTCATGCTTAGATCATAGATATGCATTGAATATTGTCAAAATTAGTAGCACACTCATGTTAGGCCATTGTGTAGTCCATTTGGAGTCTTCTAGCACAAGATTCTCATTGATGCAAATTGAAAAAAGAGTCATTTAGAGCTAGCTGAAATACTATATCAGTCATACGTCCCTTGCATGTGAATTGTTTGATGAAATTCCTTGAGCTTTCATCAGCATTTTTGAGAGCAGATTTGAGGAGGGTTATTACAGTGGTATCAGAGCTTGCTTGCAAAGTGTTTGACGAAATGTCAAACAACTGAAGTATAAAATTTTTTGGTGTTTGAAGAAGTTATAACCTATTGGGGTTATTATAGTGGTATCAGAGCGATTTCCTGCCATCCTGTGGAGGTCTTATTGGGAATTTGGATTAGCCAAATACAAAGAAAAATGTTTCACAAAATGAATGCCAATCTAGATCAGGGAAAGGAAAGATTCTTATAGTTATTAGACACCTTAGCACATAGAGCACAGGAATAGAGTCAGAGATTGGAGCTTATGATGCAGATGATGGCTCGTCAAATGGGGTTGAATACTAACATAGGTGGAGGAAATAATCAGAATGGTAACAATCAGAATGGTAACAATCAGAATGGAAATAATCAGGATGGGACACATAATGGAGGTGAACAAGTTGGGAACAATTTTGGTCATGCACCCCAGCAAGCTAGGACAATGAGTTCGAGGCCCATGATTCCCACATTTCCTCCTAGAGCTCCAGAGTAGCCCGTACCAAAGCCCTAGATCACTGATATACAGGACCAACTGAGGAGAGATTGGGAAGCCGGAGGTCCAGATTTTACTACTGCAATTACCTTTAGGGAGTATATAGATGTGCGGATGAAGCATATGCCTCGTGGACATGACAAGAACTAGAGCTATGAGCTATGGAAGAAAGTAGGGAAACTTCAATTACCATATTATGATGGCTCGGGGAAGTCTACAGCAAGAGCTTGGGTTCAAAGGCTTGACACATACTTTCAAATGAACCCTATGCCTGAGGAAGAAGCTATTAAGTATGCAACAATTCACTTGGATGGATTAGCACACAAGTGGTGACATCATGGTATGGTCACTATGGGTCATGCACACATTACCCAATATGTGGAGTTTAAGGAGAGACTGATTGAATGTTTTGATAGACCTAAGGATCGTACCTTCCCTATGACAGGAAGAAACTTGTATGAGGAGTTTAACAGACATGCTGATTCGATATAGGGAGACATTAGCATATCTTCAAGTAATGGTTTATCTGCATCATCTTCACAGGTAGAAGGGGTTACAGACGTTGTGCAGGTTGAGCCAGAAGGTGATATCACAGGCACACCGGATTGTGCGATTGACACAGATAGTGATTCCAGTACAGTTGGGCTGGATGAAGTTAAAGCAGTTGAGGATATTGTCATGTTTGAGGATAGTACAGTTGATCAGAAAGTGAGCATTCAAGACTTTGCAGAAAGTGAGTATTAGGCACAGTTGGATGCTTCTTCACATGAGATAGAGGCTAGTAGCTCTTTACTTAGTTTGGCACGCCATCTAAAGACAAGGGACAAGAATATTGTCATGGCTTTATCTCATCATGATAGGATACACGGGTTGATTGAGAATCACATTTGGATATTTCAACTGCAGGAGAGACAGAAAGGAGTCACAATAGGTTCTTCTTGTGATGACCTACAACAGATCAAGGAAGGCATGGAGGCAATGAAGTTGGCTCTCCAAGATTTTGAGAGACATGTGGATGAGCATTGTCTTGAGGTGAGTTCAGTTTGGGAGTTAGCGCATATAGCAGGGACTCAGTTTCCTTTTATAGTCGGGTCACATATTGATGATGATATGAGTACGTCTAGCATTCACACTCTGGATTCAGAGACTGTAGACAGGTGCGTGAAGTCAGTTAGTATTGTTCACATTACTTAGGTGAGAAGTTTACTTGAATTGCCAGTTGGTTTTCATTCATGGATTAGATGTTGGGATCATTTTGACCGGAGATATTTATCATTCTTTGGTAGTAGTATCTGTTGCACCATCATGGACTTGATTAGTAGCTTGCCAGGTGTAGTTCTCATCCATGCCAGCAGCTTGTTTGATGCTGGAATTAGTTTTTACACACTTTTGCTGGGCATTGTTCATTTATCCAGTCGACCATTCTTGTTGGAATGGGTTGATGATCTCTCAAATATGAAAATTTTTACAAAAGAGTCCCAAGATCTGATTATTACAGATTACACCGAGGGGGATGTTGTGGACAATTTTGAGGACTTAGTCTCCTCAATAGTTTCCTTTGATACAGAGGTTTATGTTGATGCCTCAGTCACTCCATTTGATGATAAAAGTTTAGCAATTGGACTGCAAAATTTGGATGGCAGTATTACAAGTGATAGCCATTCTGAGGTTACTCCTTTGGACAGTGTACCAGGGGTAGAGTATAGGAGTTTGACCAATCAGCACAATCATGTGTCTAGTCAACTGAGAGTTTGCAAGCGAGACATTTCTATCGCTTGCGAGCATTTTGATGTTTCTCGTCAGTTGTTAGCAGTTTATGGATGGGTTTCTCCTGCTAGTGATGAGCAGGGAGGCAGTTATCTTTCCTTGACAAAAATCCACTCTTTATGGGAGGCTATTCGGATTTTGAGACAGAATTATATGCAGTTGGTAGCCGATAGAGATTATCTTATGGAGTGGGGTAGTACAGCATATGATGCATTATTGGTCAAGGAAGATGAGGTGAGTAAGCTTACTTAGCAGCTTAAGGTGACTTCTGAGTTTCTTGAGAGTAAACAGTTGGCTTTCGAGGAGTCACAGTTTCATTTAGCTGAGGTGACCATGGAGTTGGAACGACTTCAGTCTTTACCAGATTCTATACAGTCATTGACTGTGGTGTCTGGTGATCCGAGGATGTCCATGGTCGAGGTTGATAGAGGCAGTGGAGATGAGGATATATCTATCCATGACACTAGTATTGGCATATTTGATTTGTTTCCACTGGAGGCAGGTTCAGCTGAGTTGGGCGCTACAACTGAGCACTGTGATATGTTTGACTTGGAGGGCACAAAGACTAGTGATGTTGTGGTTGATTCTACACTCTTGGCTATATCATCCTCTGACTTAGCTAATGATCAATCACAGTTGGTTGTATCATGTCTGCAGGATGAGTCTTTGACTGGGATTGGTTCTTTTTATCGACATTATACTATAGGATATGTTCATCGGTTTGCTTTTGATCCATGTGTTGAGGAGTTGATGGCAGACAAGTTTGGTCTAGGCTCTCGTTTTTTCTATCTACCATGTAATGACTATTCACCATCAGCAGTGCATGGGTGTTATGGCTATGAGATAGTGATCGGTGATCTGCAGAGTTGTGTTAATTGTAGTAGGTGTGCAGTGTGTGGATTTTCTGTATTTGGAGCAGTTTCATGTGGGAGTATTCATCGTTGTTGCAGAATTGTATTGTACATTCCACATAGGCTAGTGGGATGTGTTGATGGTATTTACTATGTTGGCAGTTTGGGTTATCTACTCTACTTGGGTTCTGATATTTCTAGAGCTTATTTCTCATGGTTTCCTGACTTTGGAGTTTGGGTGAGTTGTATTTGCCAATTTGATTATGGATTCCTCTTGGTTAATTTTCAGAGGTTGGTGCAGGAGCCTATGTTGATTGACAATAGTATAGTTCATGACTACATTTGGGATCCAGGTGGATTGATTGGGTTGTTGTTCGACAATTGCTTGGGGACAAGCAATTTTGGGAAGGGCGGACTGTAATGTCCCCTTTTTAGCATTTATAGCATGATGTTGTTGTTAGCCTATTTCCCCATGGTCCCATACGCGAACTAGGACATTAAAGGGACTTAGAGGCCATTTGGCCTAGATAGTTTCAGCTGCAGGTCTTTCTGTGGGTTTTTGAGGCAACTTTGGGCGTACTTACTATTTATAGTAAGTCATCTTGGATATGGTCGGACATCCAGTGGTAGCGGTATGTCGATGGTAATTGTTTAAAATCGACAAGAAGACTTGTTTATCATTGATAAGATTTGTTATGCATTGATAAAGCTATTTTATAAAGTTAAATTTAAATATTTAACTTTATTGATGCATAGACTATAGTTTGTGGAAAATATTTAAATTAAAAGAGTCCCCTTTATTTTATAAAAAATTGGAGACATAAGTTACATAAAGGGAGTTATGTTTTATCCCACATTGAGAAAACAAAGGATTGAGCTCTTGTGAGAACACTATAAAAGAAAGGGAAGAGCTTCTTTTTAGTAGGCTTGGAAATATCAAAGAAATTGGGGAATTTTTTGGAGATTTTGTCTCAATAGTTTGAAGGACGAAATCCCTTCAAGCTAGAAATCTTGACGCCATTGAAAGATATGGTCTTGAGATTCAACATAGTAGCAATCCAAAAAAGTAGATAAGGAAAAGCAGTCCAAAAAAGCGGAACCAAAAAAGCACGCTGAAAAAGTGGGTACGAAAAAGGAGTCTAAAAAAGTAGAACCGAAAAAAGCAGGCCGAAAAAGCAGTTCGTAAAAAGCAAAGCAGAAGGGGCAGCATTAAAAGAAATTATTACAACCATCTACAACCAAGTTCTTTTGTTAGTATTGCTTTTTAGGGTGTTATAAGCTTTCAACTGTAAGTGTGCATTATACCAGCATTATCATTTTTGTAATCCATGTAAATGCCAAAGTCTTGGCCATATTTCATGAGCATTGTATTTTTTCATTGCAATTAAGAAGATAATAGTTGCTGGTGTCATTTAAACAATTTAATATCATTATTTATCAGCTAGTTAGTTTGCATACCAACTGTTTGTAAAAATGCCAGTTGGTTGTAGGTGTTCATTTCTCATGCTTAGATCATAGATATGCATTGAATATTGTCAAAATTAGTAGCACACTCATGTTAGGCCATTGTGTAGTCCATTTGGAGTCTTCTAGCACAAGATTCTCATTGATGCAAATTGAAAACAGAGTCATTTAAAGCTAGCTAAAATATTATATCAGTCATACGTCCCTTGCATGTGAATTGTTTGATGAAATTCCTTGAGCTTTCATTAGCATTTTTGAGAGCAAATTTGAGGAGGGTTATTACAGTGGTATCAGAGCTTGCTTGCAAAGTGTTTGACAAAATGTCAAACAACTGAAGTATAAAGATTTTTGGTGTTTGAAGAAGTTATAACCTATTGGGATTATTACAATATAATTCACTTAGCTTACTGTACTCATGTGACAAGATTCCCTCCAAATTGTTATTTCCCAAATTTAGGACAACTAGGAAAGTACAATTGGACAAGCTCACAGGGATGACTCCACTTATGTTGTTGTTTGCAAGATTTAACAATTGGAGTTTAGATAGGCTGCCTAGGCTTGGAGGAATATTGCCACTATGCAAATTGTTTGCAATATTTAACAGTTGGAGCTCAAATAATTTATCTAGGCTTGGGGGAATATTGCCACTACCACTAAGCAAATTGTTTTCAAGATTTAACAGTTGGAGCTCAAATAATTTACCTAGGCTTGAGGGAATATTGCCACTAAACAAATTGTTTGCAATATTTAACAGTTGGAGCTCAAATAATTTACCCAAGCTTGGGGGAATATTGCCACTAAGAAATTTTTTTGCAAGATTTAACAGTCGGAGCTTAGGTAATTTACCTAGGCTTAAGGGAATATTGCCACTTAATGCATTTCTAGACACATCTAGAACTTCAAGTTGCATCTGTGTTGAAGTTTCTAAAGGTAGGCTTCCTTCCAAATAGTTTCCTAAAATTTTTATTGAAGTCAAGATAGGACTTGTTTCCCATAGCCATGAGGGAATCACACCCATAAGATTGGTGTTAGTTAATTCCAACTTCTCAAGTGAGAATTGTGTTGAAATCCAAGATGGAAATTGGTTGTCAATCACACATGAAACTAATTCTAACTCATTTAATTGAAAGGGTGGAATCCAAGTCATGCTAATGTTGAGCACACAATCAGACAAATACAAACTAGATAGGCTTGTAACATTGTGAAAGAAAGCTTCTGAGATGGATTGATGATGGTTTAGTGATAGACATAGAGTAACTAAAGAAGGTGGAAAGGAGGAAGTAGAGATGGTTTATTTAAATGATTTCCGTGAGCATCCAATCTCAAGAGGGAGGAAACTTGTGCAAATGGGGGTGGAATGGTCCCACTTAGTTGGCTATTCTGAATAAACAAGTTCCTCAATGAAGAGCAATTGCAAAGAGAATCTGGAACAATACTACTCAGTTGATTGTTCCCAAGCTCTACAATACTCAACAAAGCAAGCCTTGCAAGAGAATTCGATATGCTTCCACTAAGTTGGTTGTATGTAAGGCCAATGTAATGTAAAGAAGAAAGATTGCCAAAGCATGGAGGTATGCTTCCATTCAACTTAAAATTGTATGAAAGGCCAAGGACTCTAAGGTGGGTGAGCAAACAAAGGGAGGAGGAATCATCCCACTAACCCCATTCTCAGATAAATCTAAATAGCCAAGGGAAGAGAGGTTTCCCAAATAGGAAGGGATGCTTCCGACGTTGAATTGATTTTGATAAATATTGAGGGTTGTAAGGCGGGTGAGCAAACAAATTGAGGAGGGAATCATCCCACTAAAGCTATTTTGAGATAAAGTAAGAGAGTCAATGTAAGAGAGGTTTCCCAAACAGGAAGGAATGGAAGAAGTACCTGATACTCCATCTATAGTGAGTGATGTGAGAAAGCGAAGTTGGCACAGGCTCTTAGATATCACTCCTTGGAAATTTTTATCTTGGATTTGAAGAGAAATAACGTGGTTGGTGTGATTGTGGCATGAAACACCACTCCAATGGATGCAACAATCTGTTCCATTTACCCATGAAGCAAGAAAGCCCTCGAAGTCATTCAAGGCCACTTTGAAGTGGACTAGAGCCTCTAATTCGTGGGAAGTTGTCACAACCTGCCTTCCATCAAACCGAATAAAATGGTGAACTTAATTACACATAGATTTTATTCTTAAAAATTCTTATTGTTTTTAAAAGTAAAGTTTGCATTAGTGGTTGATTTTTTTTGTTAAAAAGAAATGTAGTTAATTACAAACCTATTAATTCACACCACTAACAGAAATTGGGAAATAAGTTAATACATTAGTTATGATTGGGAAGTTTGCCGAGGAGAAATGGCCACAGGCTACAGAAGTTACGTTAAGCATTCTTCACAAGTTGGATATATACTGTTGAGAATGCCCCATAACTTTTCATCACTCTTGTAATCACCAGCATTTGTAGAAAAACAATTTTAGTTTGTTAGGAATAAGTCCATACTTTTTAGCTCTAGATATTTGCTATTGCAACCATATGGCTAGCGAAACAAATATTTGTTCATTTACAGTTGATGGGTTTTGTTGTCACATATTAGCCATCTTATTTTATTCTTTTTTTTTTTAGTGTGTTTCAATGTTGGAGGTTATAGTTGGAGTTGCAGAGTTGTAATGATATAAGGTCTCACGATTTGGTTGCCTTAAAAGTTGATATAAAATAAAATTAGCCCCAGTTTGGCAAAAGTCATAAACCATGAAAAGATGCGGCAACTGGCACTGGGTACAATTTATACCTTTCCTTTATTTAAGATTGCAAGCTTTGAATTTCAGGGTTTGTATAGAGGGCCAAAAGAGAACATTTATAACTTAAAAAATATGGAGCATTTATTACTTTTTATCATGTGTTTGGCATTGACATTTGTGTGAAGAGGGTGATATTGAGGAGTCATGTATAGAATGGTCCTAAGGAAGAGGCTAGAGCCAGAATGGCAATTGGAGACTATCTTAGACCTTAGTGAAATCTATCAAGTGCGGCTCTTCAATGGGCCTCTTCTCAAAAGCTCTCACTATTTTCTTGAGGGTACTTTGAATGCATTCATGGAAATGGGAAGACCTGCTTGGAAGGAGGCTAAAGCAACAATCCAGAAGCTTTATCAGAAGAAAGATTGAAGTTAAGTTTGGAAGTTTTGGATTTAAGGGCGTGGAGGAAGAACAAATCCAAGGAGGCAACACAAGAAAAGGAAACTTAGCCATCGCATTCCAGGTTCTTTCTCTCTTTCTAAGCATTACATAAATTAATGAGTAAATTGTTGCTTTAAGACATTGTAAATCTGTGGAAGTGAATTTGGGAAATGTCTTCTTTGTATCTCTTGATATTGTTGGTTGTAAATAGGGTAAACCCTTGCATTGTATTTGAATGTTTACAGCAAATGCAACTGAGATTGACTCAGATTTAGAGGATTGGTGGGTCTTTACATGCTAGAATAAGATAGCATACCAAAACCCTATACGTTTGAAACAAGCATGAGACAAGTACCAAGTTGGATTAATGCCTCCCATGTATGTCATCATATTCTGTCTATATAGCCAGCCTATGTAATTAATGAATTGTATCAACAAAGTGTTGTTTTCATTTTCTTAAGCATCATGAGGCTTTGGGTAATTTCATGGTTACAGACACTATAGAGTACTCTTGAAACCAGGATTACAACCAAACTGTAGCACTCTTACTACTATGCAGTAGTTAGAAGGATGTTTAACATTTTGGATTTTGGGCTATGGGGTTGTTCCCAAGCTTGATGGGCACAAGGGCCAAGTATCGAGAATGCTTCTTGGTTCTTGTGCGGTAAACAAGAAAAATGTCTAAGTCAGAAGTCTTACTGACAGAATTAATTTTACAACATGATACCGAGGCATTTTTGTTGTTTAAGTATTTTTTTAAGGCTCCTACAGTCTTTCTATAATTTAGATAGTTACATTTCTCAGGTAAAATTGCATTTGTCACTTGGCCTTATGAAATGGTGAGGTTAGGAATTTTTTTTAGTAGTTACAGATTTTATGATGATTTCAGTTCTACCTTTTGACATTTAGTATGCCATTTATTTTTCTGTTAGGGTTGACAGCCTCTAATATGTTGACATTATTTTTATGTTGTGTAAATTTCAAATCTTTCTTATATATTTAATATAAAGAAAATCATGCTTTTATGATGATAGACTGATAAAGTCATATAATAATTTTATGATGATTTTACATAGCTTGTTGAGGATGCCATATTATGGATTTGCTTACGATTCTTATTCTTCATGTATCTTTACACATAAATGATGATTATGAAGTGAGTTGGAAATAAGGATAAGTTCTTTTAATTATGATAAGATGGAAGTTGACCTAATTATGTGGTTAATGTAGAATATGACTATTTGTTACTACACAATTCCATTACTCTTCTAAGTTTTACTTGTTTAGACTACCTTGTTGTTGGGCTGGGTATCTTTCATGTCAAGAAAGATTTTGGGGAAGCTTAACAGCTTCGTGGTAGGGTGGAAAAGAACTCCTACAATATTCTCGCCTTGTGTTCTTAGACAGGTTATGGAGCTCTTTTCAACTTGGTCATCATGGTTTACCACCTGGTATTTGGTATCTGGTATTAGTAATCTAGTAATGAATTTACAATTTCTTTTAAATTTGAGCATATATGTATATGTATCATTTTGTTTAAAGTTACTGATAGTTAATTGACTAATGTTGACTGGTCAATATTCAAAAGACTTTGACTCTTGTTGATTTTTTCGCATATTATGGAGATTATTGATGTGGCATTTGTTTTGCAAAGACAACCTTTACTTATGGTATCAAAGCCAGGTTCCACACTTGCGCCTTAAGTTCACTATGCTAGACATACAACTGTAAGTCAACTTGTTTACTTTATGTAGTATGAATTGATGACATGGGCTACATATTGTGTCTCTTAGCTATGATTACATTAGACATAGAAAGATTTGATGTTCCTTATGCATGTCATGATTGTGAGTTTTAAATTTCATTCCTTAAAAGACTATTAAAATGAAAAGTTTATGGAATGACTGGTAAATTGCATACCTCATATGTTTATGATTATATTTACTCTAACCCATGTGATGGTATACTGTGTGAATTGGAGTATTAAAATTGAACTATTGAGATAACCAAAGGATGGTTGACTTTTGCACTAGGCTCTAAGAGCCTACTGAATGAAGATTTAGCTTGTGATAGCAATGCAAAATATCTTTTTATTAAATGTAAATGACATGTGATGCACATGTGGTGCAAGAATTTATTTTTATTTTATGATAGATTCATGAGGTTCATTGAGTAACCTAATATTATAAGTAGGAAGAACATGGATATCATTTGCAAAAGTATTGCATGTTCCATTATGCATTTAGAAATGTGTGACTATCAAGATAAATTGCATGTGATGCATGAGAAGTTTTGTTATGTTCTTATTGATCCTTGGACGCAAGGTGTCATTAAAAATCTACTCCCTCTTGGTGACTAGTGAGAGTCATTGTGCTTTAAGTGAATTAGGTTTTATTTTATTATGTTCGATTTCATGAACTTGGATGTGATGAAGGACTAGCTTGAGATTTTATGTTCTTTGTGACCACCAAGCCACCAATTTCTTATGTGAGCTATTTACTTGACTCTTATTCACTTTTATTTTGATTTGTATCTCATTTTTTACTTTTACTTAAGAATTATGAATCTTGTTTCAAGATTTCTTTGATCTTGAGGTGGCTAGGGGGTGTGTGTGTATTTTTGATGATGGTAGTCCTGTGATTTGGAAGTGATGTCATCTATGATGTTCATTGTGGAACATTGATAGGATGTATGAGGGAGTAGATTGTGAAGAACATGCCATTCTTCCTTTTGCATTTATCTTACGCTATTTTTTATTATTTTGGAAAGGTTACCTTCTAGTGTGGGTGTCGAATGTGGACAAACACAGAAGGTTAGATGTTGTGTATTTCCTTCATGGAAGGGTGTAATGTAGCAATCATGGGACAGATAGATGCATATCTTCATGTTTAGTTTCTCTATCTGCCAGTTCTGTAGAATGGATACATGTCTATTCTTGTTTCTTCTATAGGTAATTCTAGATTTTAAAAGTGCTAGGCCAAGCCATTTTGTTTCCAACTATTGCAGTTGTACATGGTTATGCATATTTGGTTTTACTACTAGGCACATGGTTGCAATGTAGTTTATTTTATTTCCTAGCTACATTTTGTGTTTAGACTACTAGGCACATGGTTGCAATGTAGAAATGTTACACGGTCACCGTAGATCCATCTGATCCATCTTGTTATGGGAATCTAGGCTTCTCATGCCAGGGTCAGGGAATTCTTTGTGTTAGGAAGAAATTTGAGGAAAGTGTCACTCTGTGGTTGGTGAGGTTATAGTGCCTACGCCACACTTCTATCTCAAGAAGCAGGTGGGAGACGTCCTACAACTTTGGAGATTGGGTACACTAAAGAACACAATGAAAATGTCATCTCAGTTTGATTGTTTTGTTCATCATTTGAGATGTACTTAATTACATCATTATGTGACGATTTAATGGCGTAAAGGCCATACATCACAACACGTGCTTATATGTTGGCTAAGCACACTATGGTGAAAAAATGGGCATGAGGGCCTAAGGTCACTCAATTGATAAAAATTGGCTTACTAATCCTTGCAGGTGATTGGCAAGCATACCTAGATGATTTACTTAATGGTGTTGATCATATGATAGATGACGTTGCACTTATATGATGAGCTTATTGTTCCATGCCCGACATGTAGGTCGACATTATCTATGATGTCCATTGAGGTATGAGGCTTTACATTATACTTTGTATATTTAGAAAATCATGCATTTGATGGATGGATTCCTTGGATAATGTCATGTGTTACATTTGGAAATGGATAATTATTGTTAGTCCTTGATTAGGGTAGTGAAACAAATGTTAACTAATCAAGCTATAGTTTTCTTATTTATGTGATTCTCGCAAATGATAATGTGGAAATTACTTAGCAGGACATGGTTTTACATATGATAGAATAAAGTTGGACATGTAGGTCAACTTCTTCTGATATTTTCATTTATGGCATAGTTAGGTGATGATATGTTGTGTTTGACAATTTGGTCGATAATTGGTTATGAAATGTAATTCTAATTACACCTATCATTTCGACATGTATGTTGGAAAGTAGAATGAAGTTGCAACTTAATTGGAAGATATTGTATCTACTTGTTGACTCAACTAATTATAGACAACTTTTGACTAACTTGATTTGACTTTTGGCCTATGTGGCAAGTGTATAAAAATATGGTCTTCCTATGAGGATGCAGATGGGTATGTATAGATCCCTCTTTTATCTATTTTAATAAATATTTTTGCATTGGTGTTATGTATATGTGATGATCCACCATGCATGTGACATTTACTTTATAGAAAGTTGTTAACACCTTTTATTTAGTCAATTTGGTCAATGAATAATGATCAATGAAGTAGTTATCTTGAGTTATCTATTTGACTCTTAGTCGATATGATGTTCAACATAGACTTAAACCCTTTGGTTGACTTTTGTGTTTGGGATTTGGTTGAAATTATATATTGGTATAGAACTTGGGTTAATGTTACTTGACACATTTGATTGTATGACTTTCTATCCTTGATCTATCTATGATAGTGGTTAAATGTATGTTGTTAATTGGAGCTATATGACACATTAAGATGTAAATACATATGGATGTCAACTATGCAAGCATTTAGATGCATAATGATGATTAAATGTTAATGATCACATTAATAATTTTATATGTGCATGTCATTATTTTTCCTGATGATCTAATGAGGATGACTTAGATGTAATGAGATTGCATTACTTGATTATGTTTCGAGGACACTAGTCTATTAATGTGGACAATTACTCACTTAGCGAGCACATGTTAGATGGTATGTATGGTACATATGGCTTGTGATTATAAGATGAGTTAAGAAGTCATAAAGTTGAACAAAAATTTTGACTACAAATATTTGAGTTGATCTCCTTGAGATAATAATTAGTATGGCAAGATGTGGATAAGAAGTACCTACTAGGGAGAAAAAATCCATAGGTGATGCCAGGGTATGGTAAGTGTACAGATATATGTGTGATATCATGTGATTTTAAGTCAATATGTTACAAATTTTGAGACTTCTTGAGATAAGGAATTATATGATTTTATATTTCATTGAAAAATCAATTTGATTTATAATATATGATGGACTGACATTGGGTGTTGTTCCTGTAATGAAATAGAGGGAACGACACATTATCAGAAAGGGGGAATATTGTCGGAGAGAGGTAGCCTAACCTTGTAAAACTATAGGATGGTAATGGAATTCACACACCCACATAGGAAAGTGATTCAAATGATTAAATAACTCATATACTTATTTAAGTATGTATGTTTTTCCATGAACTGTGCTACTTCAATTATGTGTTATGGAAGGTTGTATGTTAGTGTATCTAAACACAATTTTGTTTAAGTAGAGGGTACACAATCTTGTTGATTCTCATAGTACTTTAATTAGAATATATGCATACTTTTAGGCCTTGAAAACAATGGAAGTTAACATGTGAAAAATTGTTCTCTTTGGTTATGGATGCAATATTCATCAAGCATCGAGGACGATGCATCTCCTAAGGGGGGAGGGATGTCACAACATGCCTTCCATCAAACTGAATAAAACGGTGAACTTAATTACATGCAGATTTTATTCTTAAAAAATTCTTATTGTTTTTAAAAGTAAAGTTTGCATTAGTGGTTGATTTTTTTTGTTAAAACGAAATGTAGTTAATTATAAACCTATTAATTCACACCACTAATAGAAATTGGGAAATCAATTAATAAATTAGTTATGATTGGGAAGTTTACTGAGGAGAAATGGCCCCAGGCTACAGAAATTATGGTAAGCGTTCTTCACAAGTTGGCTATATACTGATGAGAATGCACCATAACTTTTCATCACTCCTATAATCACCAGTATTTGTAGAAAAACAATTTCAGTTTGTTAGGAATAAGTCCATACTTTTCAGCTCTAGATATTTGCTATTGCAACCATATGGCTAGCAAAAAAAATATTTGTTCATTTATAGTTGATGAGTTCTATCATCACATATTAGCAATCTTATTTTATTCTTTTTTCTTTAGTGTGTTTCAATGTCAGAGGTTATAGTTGGAGTTGCAGAGTTGCAATGATATAAGGTCTCATGAGTTGGTTTCCTTAAAAGTTGATATAAAATAAAATTAGCCCCAGTTTGGCAAAAGTCATAAACCATAAAAAGATGCGGTGACTGGCACTGGGTACAGTTTATACCTTTCCTTTATTTAAGATTGCAAGCTTGAAATTTTAGGATTTGTACAGAGGGCCAAAAGAGAGCATTTATAACTTAAAAGCTATGGAGGATTTATTACTTTTTATCATGTGTTTGGCATTGACATTTGTGTGAAGAGGGTGATATTGAGGAGTCATGTACAGAATGGTCCTAAGGAAGAGGCTAGAGTCGGAATGGCAATTGGAGATTGTCTTAGACCTCAGTGAAATTTTTCAAGCGCGGCTCTTCAATGGGCCTCTTCTCAAAAGCTCTCACTACTTCCTTGAGGGTACTTTGAATATTCATGGCAATGGGAACACCTACTTGGAAGGAGGCTAATGCAACAATCCAAAAGCTTTATCAGAAGAAAGATTGAAGTTAAGTTTAGAAGTTTTGGATTTAGGGCGTGGAGGAAGAACAAATCCAAGGAGGCAACACAAGAAAAGGAAACTTAGCCATCGCATTCCAGGTTCTTTCTCTCTTTCTAAGCGTTACATAAATTAATGAGTAAATTGTTGCTTTAAGACATTGTAAATCTGTGGAAGTGAATTTGGGAAATGTCTTCTTTGTATCTCTTGATATTGTTGGTAGTAAATAGGGTAAACCCTTGCATTGTATTTGAATGTTTACAACAAATGCAACTAAGATTGACTTAGATTTAGAGGATTGGTGGGTCTTTACATGCTAGAATAAGATAGCATACCAAAACCCTATACGTTTGAAACAAGCATGAGACAAGTACCAAGTTGGATTAATGCCTCCCATGCGTGTAATCATATTCTGTCTATATAGCCAACCTATGTAATTAATGAATTGTATCAACAAAGTGTTGTTTTCATTTTCTTAAGCATCATGAGGCTTCGGGTAATTTCATGGTTACAAACACTGTAGAGTACTCTTGAAACCAAGATTACAACCAAACTGCAGCACTCTTACTACTATGCAGTAGTTAGAAGGATGTTTAACATTTTGGATTTTGGGCTGCGAGGTTGTTGCCCAGCTTGATGGGCACAAGGGCCAAGTATCGAGAATGCTTCTTGGTTCTTGTGCGGCAAAGAGGAAAAATGTCTAATTCAGAAGTCTTATTGATAGAATTAATTTTACAACATGATACCAAGGCATTTTTGTCATTTAAGTATTTTTTTAAGGCTCCTGTAGTCTTTCTATAATTTAGATAGTTACATTTCTCAGGTAAAATTGCATTTGTCACTTAGCCTTATGAAATGGTGAGGTTAGGAATTTTTTTTAGCAGTTATAGATTTTATGATGATTTCAGTTCTACCTTTTGACATTTAGTATGCCATTTATTTTTCTGTTAGGGTTGATAGCCTCTAGTATGTTGACATGATTTTTATGTTGTGTAAATTTCAAATCTTTCTTATATATTTAATATAAAGAAAATCATACTTTTATGATGATATACTGATAAAGTCATCTAATAATTTTATGATGATTTTACATAACTTGTTGAGGATGCCATATTATGGATTTGCTTACAATTCTTATTCTTCATGTATCTTTACACATAAATGATGATTATGAAGTGAGTTGGAAATAAGGATAAGTTCTTTTAATTATGATAAGATGGAAGCTGGCCTAATTATGTGGTTAATGTAGAATACAACTATTTGTTACTACACAATTCCATTACTCTTCTATGTTTTACTTGTTTAGACTACCTTGTTGTCAGGCTAGGTATCTTTCATGTTAGGAAAGATTTTGGGGAAGCTTAACAGCTTCGTGGTTGGGTGGAAAAGCACTCCTACAATATTCTCTCCTTGTGTTCTTAGACAGGTTATGGAGCTCTTTTCAACTTGGTCATCATGGTTTACCACCTGGTATCTGGTATCTAGTATTGGTGATCTGGTAACAAATTTACAGTTTCTTTTAAATTTGAGCATATATGTATATGTATCATTTTGTTTAAAGTTAATGATAGTTAATCGACTAATGTTGACTGGTCAATATTCAAAAGACTTTGACTCTCGTTGATTTTTTTGCATAATATGGAGATTGTTGATGTGGCATTTGTTTTGCAGAGACAACCTTTACTAAAGGGCATATGTTGGGTACAATTAATTGATGGGGAAGACAAGCACAAAAGAGTAGAAGGAGAATTGAAATGAAAACTAAACACAGCTTGTGTAAAGAGATGGCCATTTGGGATGAGAGGATTGATGTTCTTCTTTGGGCGGGGTATTCTTAAATTGGGTGCTCGTCAATGAGTCAATTTGAGAGTGGGCAACATGTTAAAACAAGTGGACTTGACTTGGCATCCGTGAAATGTGGAATGTGTAAAGGGAGTATAGTTGGGAAGTAGAGGTAAACAATTGTATTAACCATGACACATTCAAAAGTCATTGTTCTTGTGTCTTCCTTGGGTTG
Source organism: Cupressus sempervirens (assembly GCA_028749045.1). Classification (NCBI taxonomy): domain Eukaryota; kingdom Viridiplantae; phylum Streptophyta; class Pinopsida; order Cupressales; family Cupressaceae; genus Cupressus; species Cupressus sempervirens. The sequence goes on from CM053793.1 coordinate 267,788,766, forward strand.
GGTTGTTTCTGTAGATTTCAACCTAGTTGTGTTGTCAAACTTCAATGTTTGGTTTTCAATGAATTATTGAACCATCCATTATTGTACTTGCGTGGGCAAACCTCTATTTAATTATTCAATAGTTTTGCACAAACAAACTAATCACATGTATGTGTCTTTCTTGTTTGATTATTTCTAAAGTTAAATTAATATTTGTTAATTTTAAATATTAGATAAATAATTTGTTCTTATTATGATTGACTCAATCAATTTGGTCTTATAGGACCCCTTTTTTCCCATCCACCATATTCGTTTATTTTCAACATGATTTTAGGATACAAATTTAAACTTTATCAATTTCTTGATTACAAACAATATAAAATTAACATTTCATTAATAATTTAATTTAATTTTGAGTTATATATATATATATATATATATATATCTATATATTTTTATTTTTATTTTTTTTATGATGACATTTAATATTTAATTTGTTAAACAATATAATATTTTGAATATAATAAGTATAAATATAATTTTATTTATTGTATTAGTGAGCTTTAGAATATTTCAAAATTAACAATAATAAATCTTTTCAAAAATCTTTTTAACATATACTTTGTTTATTTATGTTACTAACAAATATAATTTTGAGTGTATTTAGCAATATTAATTTAATTTAAACACATTAATTGTGAAATTCAATAGTTAACTTATATTTTATCAAAAGATTCTTTATAATTAACTATAATTATATTAAAATTTCATTAATGTCGATAGGGATTCTACAATGGAAGAATGGATGGAGTGGGAAGGCGTGAGTGTGTTAACATTAACATTTACTTTCTAGGTTAAATTTGACAACCGTCTACATGTCAAAATCACCATAGCATAAGTCCACATAAAACCAAATCAGAGATATGTCCAAAATACTAGATAACCAAATATAATCATAGACCTACTATCATCTCAAAATAGCATCAACATGCAGATATGATAAACTGGATAGCATAGCAGTATAGCATCTATGGTACTGAAATCAAAGTATAAAATTTGATCCTTAGGTCATCTCAAAGTACATATAATAAGAGTATCAAGTATCTCTCGAATCAAAATGCAACAAGGTCCATACTAGACACACGAGAGGCACTACATTTCACTTGATGTGCAAATGACTTATTGTGAGGTGCACTTAAGCCTTCACCTTAGTTTAATCTTCTGCTCCAATAGTCAACCTTATGGCCAAGCACAAATTTGACATACAGTTTTCTTTAAAAGTAAAATGGGGAATCCATATTACTATGGGGTGGTCTATTAAATACCATCCAAAAAGTGTCCCAAAAGTTCTCATTCATTGCATCATTTATGTACCACTTTATTGATAATTTGGACTTTTTTTTGGGTCAACTTTAAATCCAAAATTTGGGATCCACAATATTTTTACAAGGTCAATTTTAGATATATTAAGGCTCATAATCTAGTCTTAATTGATTCCATCATCAACCTCAACATGTAAGGAATCGCACCAAAGAAGAGAAACATTATGTTGCTCAATATGTGTTAACATGTTTTCAGAAATAGAGTTTAAGTTGGAAAGCATGGGAAGAAATGTGGGGATATTAGCATAGGTTGTCTAAAAACCTCTAAGATAATTTATATTTTTTCTTATAAGGTCCTCTAAAGGTCAAGGATTCAGGACTAGTTCATTTTCTTAAGGTGGGGAATAGGTCTTAGTTGGTTAGGGAGTATTTGGTGGTGGTTGTGGGTTGTTTGAAGGTGGTGGTTTTTTTACTTTGTTTGAATCCATGTCTAATTGCAATACAAATTAATATGAGATTATTACCTATTTTTAAAAATGATAAGAAAAATCATAATTTAAACCCTATGTCATATAAAAAACCAACAAATTTTAGTTTTAAAATGACAAAAAACCTAAAGAAAATTAAGTATTTGATATCTTATTACAATTGCATATAATAAAAGGGCCCACTTTGTTGTTTTTTCACTATAAAAATAAACAATGTGTTGCAGGTTTCAAAGCAAAAGTACTGGCATTTTTCTAATATATGATTGGCCCTATTGGGTTGGTTTTTTCTTTGTCCAACTTTACTAACACCCAAACCTACCAAAAAATTCCACAAGGTTGCTAAAGCTCTTTTTGACGAGTGAAAAGAGGATTTTTTTTCACATCACCACTTCTTGGCATACCATGATCCTCCACATAACCTACTAAATGAAATATTTGCAAGAACATAGAGTTGGGTTGTGATCAGAGCATGTGTATTGTCATTGTTAGATAAAAAACATAGTGAGCCAATGGTTTCTTTTGGTGGTTATACCTCAAAAGTGGATTTCATTTTTCTCTCTTCTTTCTCAAGATAGTGAGCCCACTTTCAGTGAGTATTTTGGTGTTGGTCCACTCATTATAAAAATCACCTTAATCATTGTTTTCATTTACATGAAAATTATCTTCTCCATAGTTTTCCCATCTTAGTTTTCCATGTAAAAATGTGTTGTTCATTATGTATAATTCATGCATTTCTTATTCATATTTACATTTGATTGGTTGATAAATTTAATTTACAAGATCTAGATTTGTGAAATTGATGAAAGTTTTCTACAACCAACTCATCCCCTCTCTTCGTTGTCTAGAACATGCAGTAAAACATATCACTTTTATGACACATTGGAGAATATTTCACTATAACTCTTTATGAATTTTTCCTCTCAAAAATTTTAGGTATATATATCAAAGGGTTAAGAAGTTGATCCTCCATGATCTTATCAATAATAATTTTAAAATATGTAGATGGTATTTTATGAATTTCTACAATATGAGTAGATCATTTTTATAATTTGAGAATACTTTTTAAAGTTACACTAATACACGATGAAGTTAAATATTTGAAATTATTTGTATTTTGAGTTGATGCTAGTAACTTATTAGGTTCATTATATCCTAAAGATGCATTGAGACACATATGGAAAAATAATAGATGAACCTATTAGTGTTTATTCTCTAATTAATTTTCATGATTTGGTACTCTTTAAGGAAACATAGGATCAATTAGATAATTGTTATCTTGTTTAGCGGATGGAATTACCATTCACAAGGTCGAAAATAAATATATAAAGTTTGAATCAAGTATAGATAATTGAAAAGGCATTTAAGAACATGAAATACTACTTATTGAATGTCTCAAATCCCTATGCATTTCATCCATCACATAAATCCTTATTATATATTTGATTCATAAGGCTCACTATTGGATGTCTATAACCTCAATATGATGAAATAAATACAAAGCTTATAGAAACCATGCTAATAACACATTATTAAAATACAAAAGTAGTACAAAGCTATGATAATTATCTTTTATTATTATCTTCTTACTATAGAAGATTACACATTACATAATTCATTTTGAGATGAATGTCACTTTAAGGAAAACCTTTTAAAACAAATGTACAAGGCCACTCTTTAAGAGTGTGTGTGTGTGTGGAAAATATATTTTACATTTATATTTCTATACATGTTGGAAAAATTGAACTTCTAATTTCTAACTTGTTGACACCTTAAATAATTGATACCCTAATTGATTGATCCAAGTCAATTGATGCATTATTTAATCCATCCAAGTTAATTGATACCCTTATTAATTGATCCAAGTTAAACTATTTGATTTATTTAAGAACTCAAATTTAGATATCATTTTTAGATTTTTCATTTGAAATTTTAGGATAATGAAATACTATATTATTTTATCATTTGAAAAAACCCCTCTAAATCTCTTTTATAATTATTTATTCAAAATTCTTTGTATTTGTTTTTTAAAAATGTTTGTTCTAATTTTTCTATATGTAGATATTTTTAAAAGAATAGTTATATTTCACTTAAAATATTATTTTAATTTATCTAAGCACCTTCCATTAGCATTTAAGAAGTACTATTATCCACAATGGAGAGCTTTACTCATATTTTTAACATAAAATTAACAATCTTATAAGGTTTCAACAATATTTTAATTGAAATAGATTATTATTGTAATTAGAATGCTTTTAGAAATATTACAAAGATCAAACTAGACCTTATACTAATATTTTACTGTGACTATGTGATATTGTCTCATAATAATTTTTTAATACTTCAATAATTACTCAAAATGGGAAAAGATTATGTATTAGAAACTCGCTATGTAACAATAGATATTTTTATTTTAAGGGAAAAGGGAATTGAGGAGAATAACAAGATAATAAGCAATCTAAACTCATGAATGCGAAGTACTTGGGAGTCAAATTTTTGGAGCTATCTCTCTTTTTTTGTCAAAGAAGGAAAAAAATCTCATTTTTTTATGAAAAAAAAAATAGTATTTATATATGTTAATATTTTTATATTTATCTAATTGTTGGTTGTATACAAGTGTTTTGCATTTCTTGAAAAAATAATTATTTTTTAGAATCATCAAATCATTTATTTCTACATTGAAAGCTAGGAGCTTTCTATTGCACGCAACATGTGAATGGATTAAAGAACAAGCCGAGGAAAAATGGAGTATATAGAATCTTGATTTAGTAGAGAAGATTAATCAATATAAAAAACATCTTGAGTGAGGTTACAAAGAATATTACATCTTTAATAAAGAAAATATATGAAGAAACCATCACACGTAGAACTAAATAGATTTTTATACAAAAAGTTATATATTAGGTGAACAATTAAAGAATTACTCACATTACAATGACTTGTAGTTGTATCCCTTCAAAGTGTCATATTTTTCATCCATGGAAATACAAACTTAAGGATTGCATCAATTTTACTGAAGTAAGTCCTTCTCCAACTCATTTTTATGAGGATCAATGAGACTATCCCTTCGAAAGCTACTCCATATGACTATCCCAATGCTATCCATACCATGGATATTTAGTGATTTTCTTTCTTCTATTAATTGAAATTGAAGGTGGAGCTTGAGTAACGAATTCTGGCCAAGAATAATTTTTAGGTAGGGGACACCCCATAGATTAGGATTCCCTAAATATAATGATTCTCCAAATGTACCAGTTATATGGTGTCCTTGAGGTATACTCCCTGAAAAATTGTTGTTTGATAAATTCAATGAACCTAAAGAGTTTAAAAGTTCAAGTTATGGAGGAAGTTGTCCTGAAAAATAATTGCTTGAAAGGTCTAATGACTCTAGTTGATGCATTTCTCCCAGACTACTTGGGATGGTCCCATTCAAACTATTCATTGAAAGATTTAGAAGTCTCAACGCCTTTAAGTTCCCTAAATTAGAAGCAACTTCTCCCTTCAATTCATTGTTTGAGAGATCTATGGATGTAAGAGTGGAAAGAACATATGTATTGTGTTGATTTGTGCCTTTTAAAGTCATTTCCAATCCATCTTGATAAGAAATTGAGGGAGGAGATAATATAAAACCATCTTCACTCTCTATCATCATTGCTTCCAGAAACACAATTGTATTTGGAATTAAACTTGAGATATTTTGGAGGTGCTTTAATTGGCCAATCTCTGAAGGAATATTGCTAGTAATATTGTTCTTCTTCATCACCAACACTCTTAGCTCTGAAAGATTTCCAATCAGTGTTGGTATTTCACCATCACTTAAGTTGTTCCCAATATCAAGAACCTGAAGCTTTGAACAATTTAAAATTGAAGTAGGTAATGATCCATTTATTTTATTATTATGAACAACTAATGAATATAATTCACTTAGCTTACTGAACTCATGTGGTAAGATTCCCTCCAAACTGTTATTTCCCAAATTTAGGACAACTAGGAAAGAACAATTGGACAAGCTCATAGGGATGACTGTTTGCAAGATTTAATAGTCGGAGTCCAGATAGCTTGCCTAGGCTTGGAGGAATATTGCCACTAAGAAAATTGTTTGCAAGATTTAACAGTCAAAGTTCAGATAGGTTGCCTAGGCTTGGGGGAATATTGTCACTAAGCAAATTGTTTGCAAGATTTAACAGAAGGAATTTAGATAGGTTGCGTAGGCTTGGGGGAATATTGCCACTAAGCAAATTGTTTGCAAGATTTAACAATTGGAGTTCAGATAGGTTGCCTAGGCTTGGGGGAATATTGCCACTAAGAAAATTGTTTGCAAGATTTAACTATTGGAGCTCAGATAATTTACCCAGGCTTGAGGGAATATTGCCACTTAATGCATTTCTAGACACATCTAGAACTTCAAGTTGCATCCATGTTGAAGTATCTAAAGGTAGACTTCCTTGCAAATGGTTTCCTGAAATGTTTATTGATGTCAAGATAGGACTTGTTTCCCATAGCCATGAGGGAATCACACCCACAAGATTGGTGTTAGTCAATTCCAACTTCTCAAGTGAGAATTGCGTTGAAATCCAAGATGGAAATTGGTTGTCAATCAGTACACATGACACTAACTCTAACTCATTTAATTGAAAGGGTGGAATCAAAGTCGTGCTAATGTTGAGCCCACAATCAGACAAATACAAACTATATAGGCTTGTAACATTGCGAAAGAAAGCTTCTGAGATGGACTTATGATGGTTTAGTGACAAACGTAGAGTAACTAAAGGTGGTGGAAATGAGGAAGAGGAGATGGTTTCATTGAAACGATTGCCGTGAGCATCCAATCTCAAGAGGGAGGAAACGTGTGCAAAATGAGGGTGGAATGGTCCCACTTCCTTAGTTGTTCTGAATAAACAAGTTCCTCAATGAAGTGCTCGTCTATGGGCAACACGTTAAAACAAGTGGACTTGGCGTCCGCGAAATGTGCAATGCGTAAAGGGAGTAATTGGGAAGCAGAGGTAGACAGTTGTATTAACCACGACACATTCAAAAGTCATTGTTCTCCTGTCTTCCTTGGGTTGGGTTGTTATGTAGATTTCAACCTTCCATTGAAGAAAAGTTGTGTTGTCAAACTTCAATGCCTGGTTTTTCAATGAATTATTTATTGAACCTTCCATTATTGTGCTTGCCTAGGCAAACCTCTATTTAATTATTCAATATTTTGCAAACTAATCACAAGTACATGTGTCTTCCTCATTTGATTATTTCTAAAGTTAAAATTAATATTTGTTAATTTTAAATATTATATAGATAATTTGTTCTTATTATGATTGGCTCAATCAATTTGGTCTTACAGGACTCCTTTTTTTCCCATCCACCATGTTCATTTATTTTCGGCATGATTTTAGGATACAAATTTAAACCTTGTCAATTTCTTGATTCCAAACAATATAAAATTAATATTTCATTAATAATTTAATTTAATTTTGAGTTTATTATGTACTTTATGTATGTATGTTTGTATTATGTATCATGACATTTAATATAATTTACTAAACAAAATAATATTTTGAATATAATAAGTATAAATATAATTTTATTTATTGTATTAGTGAGCTTTTTAAAATATTTCAAAATTAACAATAAAAAATCTTTTTAACATCTACTTTGTTTGTTTATATTGCCAACAAATATAATTTTGAGTGTATTTAGCAATATTAATTTAATTTACACACATTAATTGTGAAATTCAATAGTTAACTTATATTTTATCAAAAGATTCTTTATAATTACCTATAATTATATTAAAAATTCATTAATGTCGATAGGGATTCTACAATGGAAGAATAGGTGGAGTGGGAAGGTGTGATTGTGTTAATGTTAACATTTACTTTCTAAGTTAAATTTGAGAACCATCTACATGTCAAAATCTTAATATTCATTATAAATACAATATATTTTTAATTTTTTTAATATATATTATATAAAATATTATTTATAACATTATAAACTTAAGAGATATAAATAATCATTTTAAAAAAAAAAATTACGTGCAAAAAAGAATCAAAATATAAAAAACTTAAGAAAGTACAAAAAAGAATGGAAATAAAAATATTTTTAGATCTAGGAAATTAAATTTTAACCATGTTTATAATGGATATCAATCGACATTTCCTTAGATAGATTTATTTAAAGATAGCTATAATAGTTATAACTAGCTATGACTATAATGCAAGTACATGCCATGTTGGGACTCAAAATTGAAGCACTGATTTTGAGTACCATTCTAAAACCAAGTCTAATTAAGCCCATATAAAAGGTTTTCATGCATATATACTCGGTCGTCATTTTGAGGCCTATGATGCATTTCATGTGTTTAATATCTTTCATTTAGTATATACATGCATCCTATGATGATCAGTTTTCATTTTGAACCATTTTGTGAAGCGTCATTTTAAGCATCTCTCAAATCTGCATTTTTGCATAAGTGTCAAGCAACGACACAAAGCTTAGTTTGCATTTGAATATCTTGCATGCAATTAAGTTTCATGACTCGCCACTATGGGAATGTTTTGTATGCATATCAAATAACCTATGTTTTAGGTTTCAAATCATTTTAATATGTTTTGACCAAGTTTGAATCCCCCAAAGTTGGTTGTTCACTATTGTCATGTTGATGCACATTTCTTAGAATTCTAGATAGCCCTATTTGACCATTTATAACTTTGACCCAATTGACTCTATTGAGAATTTTCTTTTTTGAGTTGCATTCTAAGGTTCAAAGACATGTTATATTCCAAATTTGAGCCTATGATGAATCTATTTGACTAGTTTTCAAATATGATTCCAAATTTTATTTCTAAACATTTTGCTAATAACTAAATGTGCAAAATGATTGGAAGCCCTGTTTGAGATGTGATAAATTCAAAAAGATGAGGAAAAATTGAATGTATTTCACTGTGTTATACTTTGAAAATACTTCATGTGTGCCAATTTTCAAATATTGACAAGTCCATTTGCGCACTTCTCCAAGTTCGTTCTGTTTGTGAAAATCATTTTTCTACTAGTGTTCCTTGTTTTGCAATTCCATGTACCCAACTTTGAACACCTCTCAAATTTTTCTAGTTATTAGTCATGAGCCCAAATTGTAGATTTATATGCTCCATGTGACAATAAACCATTGTCCCAATTTTTAGGACCCCAAATGTCTATTTGACCTTTTTTCAAAGCCAAATCCAAATGCACCTTTATGTTTCTAACATGTTTTTCACAGGATCAGTCTAGAAAGGGAAACCTTTTTAGTCAATATATTTTGACTGAATGATTGTCACAAGGTGAAAATTTGTAGAGTGAAAATTTGTAGAGTGAAAAAGTGTATACTGGAGAACATGAATGCAGAGTCTTACCAATTTTTAAAAACTGTTTTTTAAGTCATTGAAATGAGATTATTTATTTATGGTGATTGATTAGGAAAGTACTATACATACTTCATAATTAGTGGGGTTTGGGCCGTGGCCAACGTTGTAGCCGACATATTATGGCCGACATGTTGTAACCCTAAAACGGATAAAATACTTGTATAAAAGGGTTTAGGGTTAGGTATTTTTCATTATGTTGTGATGCGAAATTGGTTCTTGGGGCGGTATTGAGTTGTAAGGGATTACAGACTATAATCAGGTTGTAATCATTGGATTGTAATAAGATCGGACTTGTTGTTTGGTGGACGTAGCCCAGGGATTGGGTGAACCATGTTAAATCTTGGTGCCTTGTGTTCATTTCTATGTGATCTATTAATTTCTGTTATTGGTTATATTTGCATGTAGTTTTTATTTATGTCTATGGTTTATCCTAACAAGTGGTATCAGAGCCTAGTTGTTTTTTCAGTTATCCTCTATAGGAAAGTTTCACAATTGAGTGGGAGTCTCACAGTTGAGTGAGAGCAATGGAAGATGAGGGTAAGCTAAGGGTTGATAGGTTTAATGGGCAGAACTTCCAGTTATGGAAGATGCAAATGGAAGAGTATATGTATCAGAAGGATTTATGGAAGCCGTTGGAAGGCAAAGCCAAGAATCAGGGAACTATGTCAGATGTTGAATGGGATCTTTTAGATAGAAAGGCACTCGAAAGCATTTTTTTATGCTTGGCACCATCGGTGGCATTTAATATTACAAAAGCAAAGATGATAGAAGAGTTGATGAAAACCCTAGTGACACTGTATGAAAAGCCCTCTGCTTCAAACAAGGTATTTCTCATGAAGTGTTTATTTAATATGAAAATGGTAGAAGGTGGATCTGTCGCAAATCATTTAAATGAGTTTAATACAATTACTAGTCAGTTATCTTCTATGGGTATCAATTTTGATGAAGAAATTAGGGCTCTCTTGATTTTGTGTTCTTTGCCTGAAAGCTGGAATGGCTTGGTAATGGCTGTGAGTAATTTTGTTCCTCGATCTAGTACCCTAAAATATGATGATGTGATCGGTGTTATTTTGAGTGAGGAAACTCATAGGAAATCCTCAGGTGGATCTACATCAAGAAGTGCTTTGAATGCACAAAGCAGGGGCAGAACGACTGAGAGAGGAAGTAACTCTGGAAATCGTGAGAAATCAAGAGGAAAGTCAAAAGGGAAGAGGTCTCAATCAAGAGGACCGAATGACTGCTGGTACTGTGGGAAACCAGGGCACAAAAAGAAAGATTGCTGGGATCGAAAGAAAAATGAAGGAGATAAATCAGATGGAGACAAGGAGGCAAATGTGGTAAGTAACAAATCCAAAGAGGATGCTTTGCTTCTATCTTTAAAAAGTGTTGATGATTCATGGGTTTTAGATTCTGGTGCTTCATTTCATGCTACACCTCATAGAGGTTATTTCATTGATTATGTCCAAGGGGATTTTGGGCTTGTTTATTTGGGGGATAATGAACCCTGTCAGATTGTTGGAAAGGGAAAAATTAAGATTAAGTTGCAAAATGGGAATCATTGGCTACTACATGAGGTAAGACATGTTCCAAGGCTAAGTAGGAATTTAATTTCAGCGAGGCAACTTGGTGATGAGGGTTGTGTAGTTACTTTTAATGATAAAAATTGGAAAGTTTCAAAAGGTTCCCTTGTAGTAGCAAAAGGTGTGAAAGTAGGCACCTTATATCTTTGTACAGGTCATATTGTTCCTTCTACTTTGATTGTTTCAGAGAAAAATGAATGTTCAGGAACAATTGCTGTAATTGAGTAGGGAGAACAAATAGCTGTAGATTCCGATACAGCGTTGTGGCACAATAGACTTGGGCACATGAGTGAGAAAGGTATGAAAGTACTTCATTCAAAGAAAGTTTTACTAGGTCTGAAATGTGTTAATATGGATTTCTATGAAAGTTGTGTGTATGGAAAATAAAAGAGAGTGAGTTTTGTAAAGACTGGGAAGGAAAATAAATAGGAGAAATTAGAGCTTGTGCATACAGATGTATGGGGACCAGCTCAGGTATCTTTGTTTGGTGGCTCTCATTATTATGTTACATTTGTTGATGAAACAACTAGAAAAGTATGGGTTTATTTCCTTAGACAGAAATCTGATGTATTTCAAACTTTTAAGAAATGGAAATGCTTGGTTGAAAATGAGACTGGTAAGAAATTAAAATTTCTTAGATCTGATAATGGTGGTGAGTATTGCAGTCATGAATTTGAAGATTATTGCTCCACTAATGGTATTCATAGACAGAAAACTGTTCCAAGGACTTCGCAGGAAAATGGAGTGGTTGAACGCATGAACAGGACTATAATGGAGCGTGCAAGGAGCATGAGGTTGCATGTTGGGTTGCCCTTACACATGTGGGTAGAGGCTGTCAATACTATAGTATATTTGATTAATAGAGGTCCCTCTACTCCTTTAGGTTGTGGTATTCCAGAGGAAGTATGGACTGGTAAGAAGGTGAGTTATTCTTTTCTCAAGACCTTCAGTTGTGAAGCTTTTGCTCATATAGACTCTGAAAATAGAACCAAGCTAGAAGCTAAATCAAAGAAATGTGTCTTTGTTGGATATGACATTAATAAATTTGGTTATAGGCTTTGGGATTTTGAAAATCATAAAATTGTAAGAAGTTGGGATGTCATATTCAATGAGAAAGTGTTGTACAAAGATCTGTTGCAACAACATGAGAAGAAAGAAGATGATTATGTAGTGCTAGATGATACTCCAAAAGCTGATGTTCCAGCCATTCCTCATGATGTGCAACAACTGCAACAACAAATACCACACACACCAATGAATGTTAGACAGTCAAGGAGGCAAATTAGACCTCCACAAAGATTTTCTCCCTCTTTGTATTCTATTTTACTTACTGATGTTGGTGAACCTAAAAGTTATGATGAAGCTGTGCAGGTGGATACTAAGATTCGGTGGGAGTCTTCAATGAAAGATGAAATGGACTCTTTGCTAAAGAATAAGACATGGGATCCATGCAAGTTGCCTGCAGGTAAAAATGCTTTACAGAATAAGTGGTTTTCCAAGTTGAAAGAAGAGGAAGGAGGTTAGAAAAGATTTAAGGCCAGGTTAGTTGTAAAAGGATTTGCACAGAAAAAGAGAATTGATTTTGATGAGATATTTTCTCCTGCTGTTAAAATGACTTCTATCCGTACCGTTTTAAGTCTTGTGGCTACTAAAGATTTGCATTTAGAGTAGCTGGATGTTAAAATAGCCTTCCTTCATGGTGATTTGGATGCAGAAATATATATGGCTCAACCACAAGGATTTAAGGTCAAAGGTAAGGAGAACTTAGTGTGCAAATTGAAGAAAAGTTTATATGGCTTGAAGCAAGCACCTTGACAATGGTATCTGAAATTTGACAGTTTTATGCATGAGCATGGATATAATAAGTGTCATTCAGATTACTGTGTTTATTTTAAGAGGTTGGATGATGATAGCTACATTATTTTATGTTTATATGTTGATGATATGCTTGTAGATGGGTCTAACATGGATCATATTAAGGGGTTGAAATGCCAGTTAGCACATGCATTTTCTATGAAAGATTTGGGGGCAGCAAAAAAAATCCTTGGTATGAAGATTTGCAGAGATAGGAAGAACAGAACATTGACGCTATCTCAGGCTGATTATGTTGAGAAGGTGTTGCAACGTTTCTCTATGGAGAATGTTAAAGCTGTCAACACACCTTTACCTGGTCATTTGAAGTTGACTAAGGAGATGTTTCCTAAGACACAGGAAGAGGAGGATAAGATGTCCAAGGTACCCTATGCTTCAGCTATAGGAAGCTTAATGTATGCTATGGTATGTACTAGGCTAGATATTGCACATGCAGTGGGAGTTATTAGCAGGTATATGAGTCATCAAGGATTTGAGCATTGGAATGTTGTCAAGTGGATTATCATATATTTGAGAGGAACATCCAATAAGTGTTTACACTTTGGGGGCTCTACTATTGATTTATAGGGCTATGCTAACTCAAATCTGGCAGGAGATATCGATACCAGGCAGAGTACTACAGGTTATGTCTTTACTGTTGGTGGGGCAACCGTGAGCTGGGTTTCTAGGTTACAAAAGATTAATGCTCTATCCACTACAGAGGCAGAGTATGTTACTGCTACAAAGGCAACCAAGGAAATGATATGGCTTTAGTTCTTCTTGGAAGAATTGGGACATCCTTAGATGGATAATTATTTGTTCACAGATAGTCAAAGTGCCATTCATCTTGCAAAGAATTCAGCTCTGCATTCTAAGACCAAACACATACAGTTGCGGTTGCATTTCATTCGGTCAGTTTTGGAGGATGGACAGTTAAAGCTGGAGAAGATCCATACAAATGACAATCCAGCAGATATGTTGACAAAGGTTGTAACAAGGGAGAAGCTGAACTCCTCTTCAACTTCGGTTGGTCTTCTAGACTGAACATGACTGAAAGAATAGTAGAGTCCAGGGTGGTTTGATCTAGTGGGAACCCCATGTGGTAGTGGTATTTCTACAGGATCAGTCTCCAAGTGAGAAATTGTTGTTTAGTGTGGAGCCTGATCAGTCCCCAAGTGGGAGATTGTTAGATTATGGTGATTGATTATGGCCGACGCTGTAGCCAACATATGGCCGACATGTTGTAACCCTAAAATGGATAAAATACTTGTATAAAAAGGTTTAGGGTTAGGTATTTTTCATTATGTTGTGATGCAAAATTGGTTCTTGCGACGGTATTGAGCTGTAAGGGATTACAGACTATAATCAGGTTGTAATCCCTAGATTGTAATAAGATCGAACTTACTATTTGGTGGACATAGCCCAAGGATTGGGTGAACCATGTTAAATCTTGGTGCCTTGTGTTCATTTCTGTGTGATCTATTATTTTCTGTTATTGGTTATATTTGCATGTAGTTTTTATTTATGTCTGTGGTTTATCCTAACATAAGTAATATTTGTAAATAATTTTAAATGTTTTTTAGTTTACAAAGAAGCAAGAGGGTGTTGACTTGAGGTACAAACAAAGTGTTGACCCGAGGTACAAAAAAGGGATACTAGAAACTATTAAACAAGAAATTAATGGCACTAGTGCAGGACATCCATAGAGACATCAACTAAGGTCTGCCTCTATCGAAAACAAAGGTCCAAATGCGACAAATCCACTAAGCATAGTCCATATTGCTAAGGATAAACATGAGACAAGCCCTCATAGTAGCTACAATCTTAACCTAGAATAAAGAACAAAGGACCTGGATGAGCCCTTTAAAACTATCAGGAACCACCTAGTCGCAAGAGAAAAAGAAACTGAGAGGGAGAGACAAACTCGTCCTTGAAAGGGCTAGAAATAAATCATAGGCAACGAGTAGCCTGATCTTCTTATAGCCTTATAGCTATAGGTCCATAGGTAGCAGAACCACCCACTCAAGTCAATTGTCTTAGAAATCTTCAGTAACCCCACAAACTCCCTTTTCACCTCAATTTTGAAGGGGTCCTCCTCAATAGCAACAAGGGGAGGGAAGATCCCAAATTTAAAGCTGGAGGGGAGAAACTCCCAAATATCCACACTATTTCTAGTGGCTAACCAGGTTCCATCCCCTTTAATAAAATTAGCCCCTATCACCAAAAACACCAGAATCAACTCCACCTCTATAGAAATCAATCTCACAGTCAAGATTGCAGAGGACTCAACCAAAAAAATCCACATCCACTTTGGAGGAATACTCCAAATCCACAAATAAAGCCTAGAAGAAGTAACACTCCTAGTATAGCTTCCTTCCCCTTAAGAAAACCCACCTCAATAGGGATAATGAGGAGGAAAAGAAACCCCAAGAAAACTCTCTTCTGAAACCACTCCACCTTCATGGCACTGAACAAAAGAGGAGTGTTGTTTAGCCAACTATCAACAACATCCACATAATCTATCACCACCTCAGCAGATGATATCTCCACCTCAATAAGAGTGTGTGCATACTATACAATAGCATGAACCAGTCCTCAAACCAAGGAACCAAATGAAGGAGCCTTTGAAACCAAAGATGAGAGTTCATCTCAATAGAAACAATAAATTAAAATGTTAAAACTTGACATTACTTTAGTATTTTTTCAAAATTTTATTTTCTATCTTATTCATCAATGATAGTTGACTATTTGTATTAATTTGAAGTTCAATAAAGCTTCAATACAATCCTAAAGCTTGCTTTTTGGTGGATGAAAAATACGACACTATGAAGAGATACATCTAAAATTCATTGAAATATGAGTATTTCTTCTAGACTTGGAAGTATATGTCATATTTGTAAATAAATTATAATATTAAAACTTGAAAGTACTTTAATATTTTTTTTTGAAAATTTATTTGATATTTTATTCATCAATGGTTGATTATTTGTATTAATTTGAAATTCAATAAAGTTGATACAATCCTAAAGTTTGTATTTACATATAAAGAGATACATCTACAAGTCATTGAAATATGAGCATTATATGTCATATTTGTAAATAAATTAAAATATTAAAAATTGAAAGTACTTTATTATTTTCTATGTTATTCATCAATGGTTTGATTATTTGTATTAGTTTGAAATTAAATAAAGTTGATGCAATCCTAAAGTTTGTATTTACATGGATGAAAATTATGACACTATGAAGAGATAAATCTATAGTTCATTGAAATATGAGTAGTTCTTCCACACTTAAAAGTATGTCATATTTTGTCAGCAAAGAAAGAATGAAGGGTTTGTTAAAGATCAAAACAGATGCCATGGTTGATGTGGTGCTGGGGGTGATTGGGAAGCAATTTCAAGAGAGAGCGATCAAGCGGCAGTCAAATTTGGATGTAATTGCTATGGTGGTTGCATGGGGCTTGGAACTAAATAGATCCACGGAGGAGGTCAAATATGTGGGAAAGACTCTATTTGCTGAGGATATGTTGGGAGGATTGGACTCCATATTGGAGTGGTCTATTCTAGGAATTGGCTCGAATTTCATAGAATGGTTCGAGGACAAAGATGAAGGCATGCAATATGGGTATATTCCCTTTTTGGGGTGGAAGGCGCAAGCTAATAAGCCCTCTCTGTACAAAGTAGCGAAGGAAGCATGGGAGAGAATGTGGGAGGAGCTGAGCAAATTTAATGGTGAGATGCAGCCCTCGAGGGAGGAATGGACCACTTTCTCACGTCATAAGCATAGCCCACAAGGATGGTGAGTGTAATCGGAGGGCAACGAAAGTGACTCTCCCATAAAAATGATACTGGTTTTGGAATTGTATAGCGCATGGATGTGGAAGTGGGCAGCAGCTAAGAGGTTTTTTTGTGGTTGCAGATTAGTGTGTAGAAGGTGTATAGGATAATATGGAAATGGTTTTTAGGAATGTATGACAACGAAAAGTATGTTTTAGGGGAGGGAAGTTAAAGTTTTAATTTGTATGTATGATGATAGTATGAAAAATGGGTTAGTTGCAGTATGTAGTTATTTAGTTGAAGGGGGGTTTGGATTCACCTTTTGATATTACTCGAATCTTATATGTGATCCTTTTTTATATTAATAAAATATCTATTACCGATCCAAAAAAAAAAAAGTTTGTCATATTTTTAAAAATAAATTAAAATGTTAAAAGTGGAAAGAACTTCAGTATTTTTTCATACAAAATTTTATTTTCTATTTTATTCATCAATGGTTTGATTATTTATATTAATTTGAAATTCAATAAAGTTGATACAATTCGAATGTTTGTATTTCCATGGATGAAAAAAATGACACTATGAAGAGATGCACCTACAAGTCATTGAAGTAATAGCATTTCTTCTAGACTCGAAAGTTTATGTCATTTTAAAAAAAAGTTAAAACTTGAAAGCACTATAGTAATTTTTCATACAAATTTGCATTTTCTATTTTATTCATAAATGGTTTATTATTTGTATTAATTTGAAATTCAATAGTCTTATTGATAGTACTTTAGAACAAGTTTGGTACCAATTCTATACACGAGTGATAATAACCAATTAGATACCCTCAACTTTATTATGATAAACTTCAAATATAATTTATGCAAACATTTAGGCCTTGCCTAACCAAAGCATTGATTTATCCATTTTCTCAAATTTTACTTTTTGGCTTATCTCTTATATGAAAAATTAGCTTCACTTTATTACATGAAATAGAATTAAGTGATATTAAATGTTTAAAAAAAAATCTTCAAAGTTCCCAATTAAGTAATTTATGTTAGGTATTGATTGTATGAATGGAAACAAAGAATATAAATACAAATTTTGTGTAGACATCCATTCAAGGAAAGGGAAGTATGAGATGCCAATGTCTTATATAATGAGTTTATTGCAATTTTATGAAATGCATATATATCTTAGTTTTATGATGAACATATAATAAGTTAATATTGTATGTTAATGGTTTAAAATTTCAAGCACTTAATTATATATTTAAAGAAGTACATCATTAAATCAAGGGAGTGTTTATATCTTGAAACGTGCATTTATTCAACTATGTATTTAAGATTTTAATGGAGTTAAACTACTATGATAAAAATAATGAAGCATAAGGGTTAATGAATCAAGTTTAGGAGACTCGCATACAGATAAATGTAAAATCTTGAATATTTATGCATAATATATGAACCTATTTAATGATCATAAAAATCCATCTTAAACCAATGTTCATTGATGTTGTATTGTTAGTTCTATTGATAAATCTACAAAACTTATTATAAAATAATAAATAAATAAATAAAATTTTATTATCTCCTCAAAATCATTCCCAAAATCTATTCATTGAACTATAACTACAATAACCAACCTCCCCATTACCTAAAATATTCCAAAAATCTATTCATTGAACTATAACTACAATAGCCAGTCTCCCCATTACCTAAAATATTCTAATAAAATTGATTAATTATTGACTTATCAACCCACTTTAAGATAAGATCAGTGTTATGTTATTGACTATGATATATGAGAGACACCTTTGATGGAGACTCCATGGCACTACTCGTTGGGGTGGATTGCAGAGGTGCCTTGTTAAGCATACCAAGGAAATGTTATGTGTAGCTTTTACATCACTCAATGACTGCATTCATATGTCTCGCATATATACTACCAAAAAAAACCAATACATTTAGTGGACAATATAGAGGCTGTTCAAAACAACATGAGAAAGAAGAGATGGCAGAGAAAAACAAAGGCTGGCTGAATACCAAACAAGACAAGCAAATCAAGGAGAAAAGCCAAGTATAAATATTTTTTTAAATTAATTTTAGAAAGAGACATCTTAGTTGACATCACGAGCAAATACCATTGGCCAACGACCTAAAGTGTGCACTCATTTTTTCCGTGCAAATCAGTCTTTACTTGTAATTAATATATTTTTTAAGTCATGATGATAACGAACTCTATTCTACGAGAATAAATAAGAGACGGGTTCCGCTTGAATTTTTAATATTCAAAATGGGCGGCTATCTAGCCTTTTGTTTTGTTCAACATTCATCGTCATATGAATTAACATGCACCATTCTGGATCAGCCGCCATTGTTGTCTTGAAGTAAGTAGTTGGTAAGCAGTAGTTATTTTGAAAATCAAAAGTATTTTTAATAGTGTTTAAAGGTTTAACTTTTTTTCTTATTCGTCTTCACAGAATATCATCAGGTTCATTAGATGAGGATGAAATGATCATCTTTCAATTTTTTTTGATTTTGAAGGGTAAATGCAATTTCAACAAAGCTTATTTATTCAACTTACATTCTTGTCCACTCTCAGAAAATCTTCAAATTCAGTGAACTCTGATGCAATCATCACCAAAAGTAAACAATTGTTGAATTTTTATCACATTGGTTTTGAGATCTTTATAACTTTTAATCATGATTTTTTAGTGGGTAGTAATTTTATTGATCACTGCATCTTATACTGACATACAAGAATCACTTCGTCATCTTTTCTATCTTTAAATTATCAAATTTCAGTTTGACAATTTCACATTTTTATCACTCCTTTGGTAAGATTCTTGTAGAGTCTTTCAGATATCTATGGTTGTTTCTGCACCTTCGATTCTGGAAATAGGCTTTCATCTGAGAAATTCTGTAAGTGGACTTTTATCTGGAGCTGCTTGATTATGAATTAAGACTGCAGAATTCATGTTTGACATGATCAATTGTGAAAGATCTTCGTCACAAAACCCATACATGATCGATTGTAAAAAATCTCCATCACAAACCAACAATCTACTCTAAATGTCAAATATAGATTGTCATAATACCCAAACTTGCCATTATTGAACTTCCAAATACCTATATCTTAGATGATGAATTAGCCTACGAGATCAATTCTCACAATACAGATTTAGTCCAACACGTTCTTTTGAAATTCAAAGAGAACTTGTGCAAAGCTTGTTCATATACCTCCCCTTCTTGTTTACTCACTGAATATCTTCAGGGTTGTTGAATTCATCACGGAAGGAGGTCCAGAGTTCGATTCTCATCATGTCCAGTCGAATCGCTTTCTGCCTGCTCATCTGTGCTATACTCTCAGGTCTCTCAGCTTACAAAGTTTACCGAGGTGAGTGTTGATAAGTAATATAACTTGAAATCTTGTTTTCTGTCTCATAGAAATAAGACATTTAATTTAGATTTTTCTCCATTTTGGAATTTGCAGAGACATTGTCATGGTTCCGGCCAGAAAATACTTCACTGCGCTTTCAGTATGCTGGTGCGCACAAGGCTTTATTATACGGCATGGAACCGCTTCAGAGACGATCTTCCTCGTTTAAGAGACTGAACTTAGAAAATCTTGTCCTCCTTCCAGAAAACCAGCTGCTTCTGTTGACGCGCTTGCCCTTCAAGCTTTCTCCAAAATCCGACCTTGGATGTGTTTTCTCCGGTGGAATTGCTACTCAAGTCATCGGAATCGATTACTTTGACGGACGAGTTGCAGTCCGGTGTGGAATTCCTTCTCCTCCTCCTCTTTCTCTGGATGTTGTGTTGAAAGATAACAAGAATCTTTTCAGCCTGCCATTGACGGAGTCCCGGCCATTGAAATGGGAACTCATTGTGTATGAGAGCATAGTGACGGAAAAAGATGTGATCTTGTTCGCCAAAGGTATTAACCTGAGACAGGGCATGAACACTCCCCCGGAAAATCTCCGCTGCGTCTTTAATAACACCATAGAGACGGCCGTCACAGTTTCCGCTCAAGAGATCTTCAGATGCGCGCACCCTCCAAAGCACCTCCAATCTCAACTTTCCGGCGCAAAAATCAGTCTCAAATTCAAATCCTCAGCTCTGCAGATGCATTCTGTGGTGTATTATAACCTTAGTGGCCTGATGAAGAAAACAGGGGAGTATTATAATCCTAATGGCCCGCTGAGAAAAACAGGGGACTATTATAACCCTAATGCCCTGATGAGAGAAACAGGGGAAATAAAAAATGCAAAGAAGTTCCTGTGCGCCTGCACAATGGTCTTCAATGCGGCCAAATTCATGAAAGAATGGATCATTTACCATTCCTATCTGGGAGTCGAAGAATTCTTCATCTACGACAACAACAGCGAAGACAATTTAGAAGAAGTGATAAATTCTTTAGCCGGATACTCCGTCAGGCGGCGTCCATGGCCATGGGTGAAGACTCAGGAAGCCGGATTTGCACACTGTGCTTTAAAGGCCGCAGAAAACTGCGAGTGGATGATGTTCACGGACATCGATGAATTCGTATTCTCTCACAGACTCTCCGATCATGAATCTCTCAACGCTCTTCAAAATTTGCTTGTTAATAAAACGCGGGAATCCAATTCAACCCTAGGGCAAGTTTCTGTCAATTGCCGGAACTTCGGTCCGTCGAATCAAAGAGAGCACCCGGCGGCGGGGGTTACTCAGGGTTATACCTGCAGACAACGCGTAGAGAAGCGGCACAAATCAATTGTTCTTCTTGAAGCTTTGTCTTTCTCTTTGATGAATGTCATCCATCATTTTGAGCTCAAGGCCGGCTACAAAAGCATAAATTTGAAATCCTCAGAAATGGTGATAAACCATTACAAATACCAGGCGTGGAGTGAATTCAGGGCAAAGTTCAGGAGAAGAGTGTCTACGTATGTGGCGGATTGGAAAGAAGGGAAGAATCCGGCGTCTCAAGACAGGGCTCCTGGTCTAGGGTTTGAAGCCGTTCAGCCGCCATTGTGGGAGAAGAAGTTCTGCGAGGTGAATGATACGTCGTTGCTGCAATTCACAGCTAAAATATTTTCTGTAAAAAATGGATCGCTTTCATTAATGGAGTGGCAATTGTAGCAAAACACACAATTAATGGATCATATTGCTCCCTCTGTGTAAAATATGAGGAGATTCAAAGCTCTGTCGAGAGCTTGTGCTTCTGTCACCATTGAAATGCTTCCTATTCTGGAAACTTAATGATCTCTGCCTTTCACGGCGATACTTCATTTTCTGGAAAATTCATGATCTCCGCCTTTCATGGCGATTACTTATTTGGAAATTAATGATCTCTGCCTTCATGGTGATGAAATTTTAACAGAGATTTTATTAAAGAGATCAAATTTCTACAATCTATTGTATTGTAATGATATGTTTACCATCAACATTTCGGATCCTAATGGTCAGATCATATTTTTACCATTTTGAATCACACTATGTGTAAATGGTATTTTTCCTTCTTTTTGTTCTTTTCAATCTTTGAGAGATTTTTCATTTTTTTTTCCCAACCTCAAAGATGAATTCTCTTAAGAATATGTAAGATAAACGATAAATGATTTTTTTTGACATATTCTATCAGAAATTATGAATATTTTATTAATAATTAAAAAATAAAAAATAGTCATTATATTTTTTAATCAATACTAACTGTGCCTATGGAAAGGCATGTGGGCCTATAGGAGGCTTTGATGGCCTAAAAAGGTGCTTGAGGGGCCTTGAATAAGGTGTTTGGGTCTAACAGGACAAAACCAGGCCTTGAAAAAGGTGTTTTGGCCCTGAAAAGACACTTGGTGATGTAAAAAGGCACTAAAGGGGACTTAAAAAGGCGTTTGGGTCTGAAAAGGCGAAATAGGACCATGAAAAAGGCATTTGGGCCTAAATAGGTGCTATAAGGCCCTAAAAAAGGCATTTGAAGGCCTAAAAAGGATGGGGGATGCCGTTGCAGTAATTTTCGGATTACCACTATGGGGAAGGCCTGAAAAGGGTGGGGGAGCCCTGAAAGAGTGCATCGGATATATGCAACAATTTGATTGGTGTCTGGATTACCACCGTGTCCTTAAATTATAAAGATGAGTCATGAGATCATAAGGACATTTCAGGATAGCATTGATATATTTGTTGAAGGGTGTTGGATCAACTGGGATCTCTGCAACATAAATAAGGTTGAAAACCCCATTTGAGATTATTGTGAGAGATAGAGGCAAGAATTCTTCTGCGATCTGTGTTGTGCTAGATTTTCCAAATCCCTGAGACATATTTCAAGACATAACAACGTTGCTTTTTAATTAATTGATGTGCTTGTTTATTGTCTTTGTTGGAAGTAATAGGGCAAGGAATAGGCGATAAAATATTATTATGTTTTTCAATGTAGGAGGGGCCTCACCATTGATTTCATATAAAACTGGTCGAGGTACACAAACCTGTGCCAAAGGAGCAACACTTATAGATGGACATCAACTCGACATGAAATCAATGGATCATCGGCTTGAAAAATACAAAAATAATTTATGCCAAATTAAAGATAATATGCATGGCGTGTTTGTGATTTATCGTTTAATTTTTTTTTGATGATTTGTTTGTTGATTTTTTGACTATTTTAGAGGATTTTGGAAAAAAAAGTTTTACTGTTTTTGATGATTTTTAATTAAAAAATTTACTATTTTTGATAATTTTTAAATATTTTTTGACTATTTTGTATGATTATATATATATATATATATATATATATATATATATATATATATATATTACTATTTTTAGTGATTTTGTATAATTTTTGAATGTTTGTGATGATTTTTGATTTGGTGGTAGCAAACAAAGGATGGAAATGAGATCTGTTGGAATATGGATATCACCAAAGCCTTTTCGGAGCACATAAAGAGTTAAGGAGACCAAAAGTGGGTTGTGGAGGCTAAAAGGGAGCTCGGAGAGCTATATTTGGAAAAATGGAGGCGAAAAGGATTTTTGGGACTACAAATAGAATTTATGAAGGCTAAAATGGATGTTGGGAAATATTGATGGTGGCAGATATTTGAGATGTGCACTGATTTTCTTATAATTCATGCATGTGATATCTAAGAACATAATCGGACTATATTTTTCCTTTGAGTTGCTCAGTTTCCCTTTGTTTCTATTTTTATTGGCTTTTTCTACTGTGAACTGTTTCTAATGCCAAGAAATCACTGAACTATAACCCACAAGTATTTTTCAATTGGGGATGTGTGAAATTAACTTAATTGTGCCAGGTAGTGTGGAGATATGAAAGGAAAAGGCCACAAACAAGCAAAATTTGGCTCAGAGAGTGTTGTTGTAGCCATGTCCTATTGTATTTTCACATTGAAGGATTTTGTGTTGTTAGGGAAGTCTAATGGTGTTATCTTTCACTCCTTTTATAGCAAAGGTGGTATCTTTCGTTTCTTTTATACCAGATTTTTTTTTTGGAATATTTTTTTATTTTTTTCGATTTTTTTTATTAATATTTTTTAGGTATGAGGTAGTTCTTCAAGGCTTTAGAAGTGGATACTATTAATGGGTTTTGTTAGTTCTTCTCCATGACAATCAAATTTATTGTAAGTTCATGTCCCAAAGGATTCTATGATGACATAAGGGCCAATCCAATTGGCCTCCCACTTTCCTTTCTTTTCTCTCATTGCCTAATTTTGGGGGTTTTCTCAAAGGACTAAATCTCCATTTTAGAAAACACAAGGTTTCACCTTCTTGTTGTAGTGTCTAGACAATTTGTTATGATACACTTTAAGATGTTTGTGTGATGTGTGTTGATGCTCTTCTAGGAATTCCAGTTGTTCTAACCAAGTCACTCTATAGTCCTCATCTAACATGACATCACAGAGGTAGACCCTCAGAGATGGGATTTCAACCTCTAAAGGGATAATTGCTTCATTGTCATAGACCAAAGAGAAAGGTGTTGCACCCACAGGCATTGAAACACTTGTTCTATATGTCCACAGGGTAGGATTTCACTATAAATGTCAATCCCTAATAGTGTCATTGACGGTTCTCTTGAGGATTTTAATGATGTTTTTATTGGTGGCCTTTGCTTGGTCATTGCCCTTGGGATAGTAAATTGATGATGAATGGTGGATGATGTGAAACTTTTTACATATCTTGTCAACTATTTGGTTTTTGAAGTACAAGGCATTATCCATTAAGATGACATGAGGTATGTTGAACCAACAAATGATATGGTTTAGGGTAAAATAGGATATTTGTTTGTCAGTGGAGTCTATGAGTAATGTTGCTTCAACCCATTTGGTAAAGTATTCAGTTGTTGTAAAAATTCATTTGTGTCTGTTGGAGGAAGGTGGGTGAATTGCACCAATCAAGTCAAAACCCCACTGATAAAAGGGCCATGGTGTGGTTAATGGGTTGAGTTCTTGGGCTGGAACATGAATGAGATTTTCACGGATCTAACATTTCTTACAAGTTTTGACATAGTTGATAGAATCATTTTCCATTATGGCTAGAAATAACCCATTCTAAGGAGCTTTTTGGCTAGGGTGAAACCACTAATGTGACTCACAAATACCAGCGTGAACCTCTTGTAGAGAAATCTTAGACTCGTCAATTTTTAGACATCTCAATAAAGTGTCATCTAGACCTTTCCAATACAATGTATTAGCCACAAACGTGTAATGCAAGGTTTTTCAGATAAAGTTTTATTTTTGGTTTTAGGATAAGTTAGAAGGCATAATGTTATTGCGCAAGTAGGCAAAAATGACATTATATCAAGGGGAGTTGAGAGTGCCTAAAAGGAAACAGGTCAGATTCTGGTTGAGTAGATGTAGGTTGAACCACCTCCTCTACTAAGAACTCATACCTTTCTTGTTGATCCAATAACTAGAGTAGAGAGGCCAAAGTAGCCGTAACATCAATTGCCCTATTCTTATATTTGGGAATCTACTCAAATGTAATCTAAACAAAGCATACCTTGAGAGTGTCAACCAAGTGTTTGTAAGGTAACAATTTTTCATCTTTTGTTTGATACATGTTGTAGACACCCAAAAATTGGCAAAGACCTAAATCACACAATTTCGATCAATCAGTCCAAATTAAAGAGAAAATTAGAAGAAACAGAATAGACTTTCAAATCAAAAATCACATAAGGTCATTAATCACCTATCAAATCGACAAGACCTAAATCAATTTCAGAAGATGAGAAAAAAAATTCAAATTCATAAAATGAAATTCAAAAAAGAAGGAGAAAAAAGACAAAAGTGTTTAAAATAAAGAAGACATTTATTAAATCAATAAAATCATTTATCCTCACAAGATTGAAAATCTCCCAATTTCATTTTAAAAGAATTAGAAATATCCTCAAAATTAAGTCTATTGGACTCTTCCTCCTGGTCTCTTATGAGATATTTTCAGTTTCACTTTCAACCCCAGTCAAAGTAGAAAATCTTAATTCTTACCCCAACCCCTTTCGAAATCCTATAAATAGGAGGGAAATCTAAGAGGTAGGGACCCAAGTTTTAGGCATCTGCACTATAGGCACATTTTGATTCATCATTTTAGCAATTACCATTTTAGCAAGTTCATAGCATTTTAGTATTGCTTTTATGTCATTTAACATCATTCATTGCATGTTAGCTTGTTGCATATCCATTTTGATAGCATATAATCTGCATTATAGTCATAGATCTTGCATGCATTCTTATAGATCTGCACTTTTTGCATACTCCCATTCTAGAACTATCACTAAGATGTTGGTCTGAGACCTATTTTAGAAATTGTAGTTAGGGAAACATGAGACGCACATAGAGATTACATTATGATGATGATATCTTGGGTCTAGCATAGTTCATCGTCAGTTGTTCACACCATGTACAAAATGGCGCCCACAGTGGGGCTGAACTAAAAGCCTCTCTATTTTCAAGTTTTTTAGTCTAATCTTTCATTTCTAGTATAGATATGTGTTTCTTGCTATTCTCTTGTGTAGATCTGATCGAATACAGGTTCTACAGTGTTCCAGAGGCCTCATATTAGCAAGAACAACATTCCAAAGTCTTCCTTGAGCATACAAGGGCTGGATCTGAATCTTCTGATGCTTTTGCGCTCTATTTCAATGCATCCAAGAGATATCTTGATGCTTATGAACTCTATTTTAATGCATTTAATCTTTCTGTAGTGCATATACATAGTTCCATAATGCATTTACATAGTTTTGTAACACATGTGCATCTTCTTATAGCACTTTTGAAAAGTTTTGTAATGCATTTAATTCTTTCTATAGCGCTTATGAAGCATCTTACAGCGCATTTTTCTTATAATGCATTTGCATGACTAAATAGAACATATAAGGTTTCCTGTAATGCATATGAGCATTTCTGTAGCGCATCTAGTAAAAATCATATTTTCTTGAATCTAACTTCAAAATCCAAATATCGTTTACTTACAGGTCCCTTCCATGTTAACAAAAAAGCCTTTAGATTGCAGACAACGTATGACAGGAATGAAGACCCTCATAAATGCGCCTAGCCTTTGCTAGCTTCGAATCAGGTAGGTGGACCTCGACCCTCTTTGAATAAAAGTGTGGCATCTCTAAGTTTTCAAACATAACTTAATAGAAGTGTTCGATCTCGCTAATCTGATAAATAAGTAGGCCTATACTCTCAACTCCTTTGAGTTGATCAGAATGCCCAACCTTATGTAAAGATTAGTCATGGTTGAACTAGGAAAGAACCCACACATAGTCTAATTAGGAGCCCCTCTATCTTCAATAGTATAAGGGTTGGTAATCAAACTTCATGTCTATTGTGTTTGGGAGGTCAAAACAATAGGGATATGCTCTCACTCTCCTTGAGTGATCAGACTCCCAAAATTGTCGTGATTTTTATTTCCTACCTTACACTAGGTAGGATTATCTTTCCATAGAAGGGCTATCTCCCGAGTTATCTTAGCAAGGTCGGTGAGAGGGATTGCCCCCCAATCTTGCATTCCCAATCAAAGGTAAGCCACCTATGTTCAGAACATAGCCTTCCTCTAGTAGTCCCGGAAGGGATTGCGCAAAACCTCCCTGACATTGGTGGGAAGCTCTCTGTCACATGAGAGGTAAATCTAAACACAGTTGGAATAATAAGACCCACTAGTCACTAACTTTAGATAACCTTGATAGGAGGCCATTTTCTTCCATTTTCTAGGTGCATGCAATTTTTTATTTTGTTTTGGTCTTACTACTATTGTGCCTGGAAGTGCTTTAAAACTTAATAATGAACACTAGTGCAGATCACAAACCTTCCAGAAAGATAAATCACAAACTAATATTGAGAAACCAAGTCCAAGATGAAGACATTGCTGAACAACCTAGAAAGTAGCGCATATACTACATAAAACAACACTTTTGAACATTAGTATAAAGCTTCTGATTTCTGTTATAACACATATTCCTATTAAGCTTCTTATATGAGCCTTAAAACAACACATTTTCCCAGCAGAATGATGCATCTAAATCACTAAACAACACATATGACATTTATAATAGTGAATATGAGCAATAGAATAGTGCATTTGATCACTAAAATAATGCATCTGACCATTCCTGTGATGAATCTAAGAAAAAACATAAAATAGAGGACATTTGCAGGCATAATAATTGCAAACAAATGATCAATTTAGATACTCTTTTCCTTGCTAGTATTTTACAAAGTCTAAGAAATTTCATATCTGACTGAAAACACACTTCTGAAACAAGCAAAGCTACAAACATCATTATTAACCCAACAATTATCATTGCTTCATTTCACACATCAAGTCAAAAACATTTGGAGACACACATCCGTCCTTTACCTGACTTCGCGAAAGTGAAACTCATCCTATCAACATTCGTAAACACCTTGTCCAACCTAGCTTGTTACTACAAAAAAATTACGGTCAATGGGAACCCTTGCCTTTTCAAAAATTGCCTAGTAACTAAAGGAATCCAACTCGTGTTTCATGCCACCGCATAAAATCGATATAGCTACAAGACCAAAGCGATTGCCTATACTAGTGAGTGCTAGAATAGCCAATAGAACCATCAAATGCACAAAACCTCTAAATCTCCTTGAGCCTGCTATAACAACATATTGCCCACATAATGCATCTATTCACAAGTCACCCTTGTTCAATCAAAACTCATAATCCGTGGCCACAATGGGTTCATCTAACATATGGGATGACAGAAGTATCAAAACTAAGATTGAAGATTTCCAACAAAATCCCAAGCTTGTCAACATCATGGACAAGATACTCGAAAAACATAAGGAATGTTATATACTAGCGTTGGCATAGCAAGGTGCAAAATTACCATCTGATTTTGATGTGACCAACTTGAAATGAGACAAAGAAGAGTCACCCCTAGATGTTGTCACGCAAAAGTTATAAGACCTACAAGTGGAAATGGAAAGAATGAAGAGAGGAAAAACACAACTTGTGGAATTTAGCCTCAAGAAGGTGTGTCCTCTCCCCTTTGATAAGAACATTACCTTCACGCCTTTCCCACAAAATGTGTAAATACCAAAATATGATAAATATTTTGGCACATCAGATCCACAAGACCATCTCAGACAATTCTATACCTTGAGTATGGAAATTTTTCCATGACACGACTTACTTGATGTGACTATTTCGTAGAAGCCTTAGAGGGCAAGCCATGGAATGGTTCTCCAAGTTACCCTTCAATATCAAAACCTTTGACCAACTAGCTTTCATGTTCATCTCCCAATACTCCTACAACATCGAAAGGGAAGCTACAATGATCAACCTATGCAACACGAAACAACTCCCTGGCGAGCCATTCAAAAATTTCTTACAATGATGGAGAAACACTTTCACTAAGTACCATAGAGACATACCCGATAAAGAGAAGACTGGCATCTTCATTAATAGCCTCTCCAAACCAATGAATTACTAGCTCTAACTCCAAGAGCCTAAAGATTTCAAAACTCCCTTAGAAAATGTTGCTAAGGTATAAGAGACCTTACTAAATAATGACATCATTAAACTATTAAAAGATGGTAAGGGCTTTTTAAATAACTCCATTCAGACTCGTAATTTCTCTGATCAGGCCACTGATAAATAAAATTCGTGGTGAGAAAACAACAACAAGAACACTGTTAATGATGGGATGGTTGAAGCCAACCATGTGAAACCTCAAAACCACTTCCATCTAAACCAATCATATCCTATTGTCAACAACACTAACCCAAATGCACCCCAACAAGACAATGCCCACCCATTTTATTAACACAATGCGGAAACCCCCCTCGATGACCAATCAACAAGTTGCTTACAATCAAGGTCCTCCTCCTCACAGATACCAATCTTATGATATACAAAAGGTGTATACTCCTATCAGAGTGTTTTACGAGAGTGCCTTGCAAACCCTCTTGGTGGATGAACTCATTATACTTCCTAAGGCTAAACCTTATGAACCCCAAGTCAAACTGAAATGGTGGAATGACAAGCACATTTGTGCCTACCATTGAAATAGGGGGCATTAACAAACAATTGTTTTGCCCTTAAGGGGGAAATCCAAAAGTTGATCAATGATGGGGTCATCAAAGTAAATAACCTTAGCAATAATGAAGATCATACGGCCTTCAAGAACCCCTTCATGAGTCATGGAAAGGGTGAATCCTCCAAAGCCAATCATAATGTACACCCTCAAACTAAGGTCAATTGCACACATCACTATGATAATACTATTGGCATGATCTCTGGATTTGATGACACTATAAATGTCATCATAATTAAAGACAAAAACAAAAAACAATCCTCAAATGGTGTTACCTAAGGCCAAGCCTCTAAAGTTATCCTACAAAGACCTGTGAAAAACTTGACCCTACAGCTGTAAGCTCCTCCTTGCCTAGGTACAACCTGGTCAGCCAATTACTTAAAAATTTGGCCCATATCTCCATTTTTGAACTATTATAGACTTCCCTGGAGCACGAAGAAATACTCACTAAAGCCTTAGTACCGAAGGATCTAGATGTGAGTAGATTCCAAAACATGGTCAGCAACCTCGTCGCCCCTCACTGCATATCTTTTTCAACCCAAGACAACATGTTTGTCATCTAGCCCCAAAACTCTCCTTTACATATTGAAGTCTTTATCCATAGAAACAAAGTTAAGCAAGCATTGGTCAATGGTGGAGCAGGCCTCAATATTTGCATACTCAATTTAGTAAAAGACCTAGGGTATACAGAGGATGTTGTTGACCCAAGAAATAAAATTACCATCAAAGCTTACGATGACAAGGAAAGATCCTCCAAAGGTATAGTTATTTTGCCAATCAAAGTAGGACCAGTTGTGAAAGAGACTATTTGTCAGATCTTAGATCTACAATTAACTTATAACATCCTGTTGGGAAGATCATGGATTCATGACATGCAAGCCATTCCCTCCACTTATCACGAGTGTCTTAAATTTCCTTACATGGATCAAGAAGTGACCATACCCAGAGACCAACATTTTGCATAGTATTGTAATTCCCTAGTTCCTCACAATAGGGAAAAAACTAATACACTAACAGATGACATCAACTAGTCCACAACTACAGACATTTCATGCTCTATCGATCGAAATGACAACCACTCATCAACGTCAACTAAAGTTAAAGAGAAAGTGGGTTGTTCAGGTCCTTCCATTCCTTCACCATCATCATCCAAAGACCCTAAATGGTCACACTATGAAGAAATGGATAGATTGATGAAAGAATTTAATAGAAGTGTAAATTGCATCACAAAGGGGTGGGCGAGTACTTAGTTTCCTTATTTGATCCCCCACTTTCTCCAAGATCTCATGGAAAACCGTCATCCACCAAGCCTTATCATGCACATTTTATTAAAGCAAGAAACATGCCTCCAAAATTAGTGGCAAAAATCAGTCAACAAAACATTGATATCTCTCCCCACCTACACAGAAAAGGTTTTGACCTAATGAAAAAGATGGGATACATGAGAGATGGTCCTTTAGGAAAAGGGACAGGCATTATCAAACCTCTAATGGCACAATTCAGGTCCAAAAAGTCTAAAATGGGGGTAGGATATGATGAACAAGATAGGAAACAAGCCTCTTCCAAAGCTCTTCCTAAGCATAGTGATTCCTCCTCTTCCACCCTGGTGTGGGTACCTAAACAAAAGGATGGTTATAGCCAGAAAACAACTGACATCATAAATGTGAACCTATCCCTCTTAGGTTCATATCCCACAAAAGAAGCATCTATAAACACCTCTAATAACAAAGACAATGATGATTCCACTAAATGGGAATTTGAGTCATTATCTGAGAAGTCTCTTTGCAATAAAGAATGTGATGTAGTTCACATACCCACATCTGATAGTTTGGCTACACAAGGAACAACTCATAGTCTGAGACCCAATTCACTAAGAATCAAGACACAACAGAGCAACTTTCTAGTAGAGGTTGAGAATGACTACTATGAGCCTCTCACAAGCTCTACTTTTCCCAACACTCTAGAAGAAGCTCATGTCATAGATCTAATAGATACCACGTATGAGCCATCTAATGAAATCATGTCTTTAAACCCTATTGAACCTGTTCCATGTTACGAATCATTACCCCTAGTCCATCCTGAACTCATTAACTGGGATACAACCAAGCCTCACCACATCCCTCATTTTGACACTGACCATGAAGTCTTCCTCTACCTTAACGCAGTTGAACCATCTCATTGACAAAGAATAGAATAAAGGCATATAGTCGAGTCTAGTATCAATTACCTTAGTCACATTAGAATAGGTCAAGCGTCCCACAACCTCAATGATCAATACCAAGTTATGGCTAACCTCGAGAAAAAAATGGAAACAAATAGAAGTGACACATCCCAAGGTGAAAACCCAATTGTGGCACCCATAGATGGGGTGATTGATACTTTACCCGAATACTCTAAGGAAAGATCTTCCATCTTGATTGAGCCAACATAACTAGTCAACATTAGTACAAAGCAAGAACCAAGGGTCATTTATTTAGCACAATCCTAAAGCATAGATGAAAGACATGCATTTGTCCGCTTCTTTGAAAAAAGACAGATAAACTTTGCATGGTCTTACAAAGACATGCCCAACTTAGACCTGAATTTAATCCTCCATCATCTCAACATTTCTCCAAAGGCCAAGCTAGTAAAACAAAAGCTTAGGAAGATGCATCCCCATATAGCTTGGTTAGTCAAAGCAGAGTTAAAAAAGTTAACCAACACCAATTTCATCTGGCCCTTAGCATATGCATCATGAATATCCAACATTGTTCCCATATCAAAGAAGAATGCCAACATACGCATCTACATTGATTTTCAAGATTTAAACAAAGCAAGTCCCAAAGATGATTTCCTCCTTCCCAACATTGACACCATTGTCAATCTAACAACAGTTCATTCCATGTTTTCACTCATGGATGGGTTTTCAGGGTATAATCAAATTAGCATAGCACCAGATGATCAAGAGAAAACAACTTTTACTTGTGCATGGCGCACATTTTGTTGGAATGTAATGCCCTTTGGGCTAAAGAATGTTGGGGCTACTTATCAACAGGCGATGACCACTATCTTTCACAATATGATGCATATGTTCATGGAAGATTATGTGGATGAAATTCTTGCCAAATCCCATAGTCAAGAAGAACATCTCCCCATACTGGCCATAATATTCACCTGCCTAGAAGCATTCAAATTCAGGCTCAATCCCAAGAAATGTGCTTTTGGCATCAAATCAGGCAAGCTCTTGGGATACTTTGTCTCAACCAAAGGGATAGAAGTTGACCCCAAAAAGATACAAGCCATAATCAGTATGCCACCTCCAAGGACCTAAGTTGGTTACACTCTCTTCAAGGCAGGCTTTAGTCAATTCATTGGTTCATTTTTTAGTTGCCGAAGAAGTGTATACCTTTCATACACTCGCTACACAAAGACATAAATTTTGAGTGGGATGACCAGTGCCAGAAGGCTTTTGCCTTACTCAAAACCTACTTGATGAATCTGCCTGTGTTAGTACCTCCCATACCACACAAACCTTTGTTATTATACATTTTAGTAATAGATAAATCAATCAGAGCCCTCCTGGCATGAGAAAATGACCAAGGAAAAGAATAGGCTATCTATTACATCAATCATACCTTGGTCAATTATGAGCTCAATAACTCTTTTATTGAAAAGGCTTGTATAGCCATAGTTTTTGCTTCCCAAAAGCTATTTCACTACCTTCTAACACACAAAGTCAAGCTCATATTCAAAATCAACCCTCTCAAATATCTTCTCAACAAAACAACATTAACCAGTTGATCGGCTAAATGGGTGATGATCCTAAGCAAGTTTGACATTAAGTATGTTGATAGGAAGGCAATCAAAGGATAGGATATTGCCAATCAATTGGCAAATGTGTCTATAGAGAGTTCAAATCCTATCCTAGAAGATTTCCCAGATATGCACATTCTTCAGACAGAGCTAGTAATGTGGAAATTCTATTTTGGTGGTTCGTACACACACCATGGATTAGGTTCCAGTATCTTGTTCATCATGCCACTAGGTGTTACCATCCCTAAGTCTTACAAACTGCTTTTCCCCTACACCAACAACATGGCCAAATATGAAGCTTTGGTCTTGGGTCTCAAGCTAGCTTTATAATGGAAATTGACAACAATAGAGGTTTATGGAGACTCCCAGTTGATCATTAATCATGTCACTGACACTTATCAAACCAAAGATGGAAAATTATTGCCTTATAGACATATGGTCGATACACTCAAGGCATGTTTTATTCAGATTACTTTTGAAAAAATTCCCAGAGAGAAGAATAGAGTAGCAGATTCTATGGCCACCCTAGCCTCCCTACTTCAGCTCCCAGAGCAGCACAAGCGGTATGAGTTCCTAGTAGAAGAGGTGGTTCAACCCGCATTTATTCAACCTGATTCCCTTTGGTACAACCCCATCATCACTTACCTTCGTGATAATGCCATTCTGTCTAACCTCTCATGTAACCAAAAATAGAATTTTATTTGACAAACCTTATGTTACACCCTGGTGGCCAATACACTGTATAGGAAAGGTCTTGATGGTACTTTATTTAGGTGTCTTGAAAAGGACAAGTCTAGAGTTGCTCTGTAGGAAGTCCATGTAGGGATTTGCGGGTCACACTCCAGTGGGTTAACACTAGCAAAGAAAATTCTTAGGATGGGCTATTTTTGGCCAAGCATGGAAAAATATTTTATCGACTATGTCAAAACCTATAAAAAAATGTCAAATCCATGGTAACCTTGTTCATGCACCAGCCGAAGAGCTCAACCCTTTAGCCACACCATGGCCTCTTTATTAATGGGGCTTTGATTTGATTGGAGCCATCCATCCACCCTCCTTTGGTGGGCATAAATGAATTATCACCGCCATCAAGTACTTCACCAAGTGGGTCAAAGCGGTGCCGCTTGCCGACTCTATGGGAAAATAGATCTCTTCTTTTATTCTCAACCATATCATTTATTAGTTTGGCATACCTCATGCCATCCTCACAGATAACGCCATGTACTTTAAAAATAAAAAAATTAATGAATTATGTGAAAATTTTCACATTATACACCACTCCTCATCAATTTATTATCCCCAAGGCAATGACCCAGCAGAGGCCACCAACAAAACCATTATCAAAATCCTCAAAAGAACCGTCAATTATATTGGTAGAGACTAGAATCTATAGTTGAACCCCACCCTTTGGGCCTACATGACAAGTGTTATAGGCATGACACTCTTCTCCTTGGTTTATGGTTGTGAAGCTATTCTCCCTTTAGAGGTTGAGATCCCATCCTTGAGAGTTACTCTTCAGGACATCCTATTAGATGAGGATTACAGAGTGGCCCATCTAGAACATCTAAAATTTTTAGAAGAGCATCAGTGTGTAGCACATGAAAGTGCCTTTTTCAAGGCCCCAATGTCCTTCTCAGGACCCCTCAAGTGCCTTTTTCAAGCCCCAACACCTTTTTAGGCCCCTGTCAGTACCTTTTTAGGCCCAAACATCCTTTTCAGACCCCTCTAGTGCCTTTTTAGGCCCAAAATTCCTTTTTCAAGCCCCTCAAGCGCCTTTTTCAAGGCCCAAGGGTCCTTTTTGGACCCCTCAAGTGTCATTTTAAGCCCCTCAAACATTTTTTTAGGCCTCTCAAATGCCTTTTTTGGCTCAAATGCCTTTTCTCAAGGCCCTGTTTCACCATTTTCAAGACCCTGATGTCCTTTGAACCCCCAACACACCTTTTTCGGGTTAAAGCACCTTTTCAAGGCCCTATTTCACCTTCTTGAGACCCAAGTGTCCTCTTTTGGGCCCCAAACGCCTTTTCATAGGCCTCAAGAATGTCTGTCTCGTCACACACCTAGAGAAATGTCCCCACATTGGCCTTATTATTGTCTATAATGGTTCTTAATATACACACATACATTCTTGCCTACTAGTCACAGTCATCCTCACTCTATGGATTGTATTGTTCCCACTTTTACAAGAGTCAAACCGTTCCAATATTTATCACAAAAACACAAAATCATTCAAATATCTATCACACATCCTGAAAACATTTAAATATTCTACAAAAACATAAAAACATCCATATATATTCCACCAAATCCCAAAAACACACATGATGATGCATTACAATCAACATCTATTGTCCCCTTGATTGCCACAACAACAAGAAAAAAAAATTCATTCTCCTATGAAAACAATGACAACATTACATTCCAATAGTGTCTAGTAGATTGTTTATTCTGGCCTCCCCAGGGGAGATGGCAAAATCGGGTGACCAATCAATGGCGTCCCTTCTAGCCTAGCTCCAGACAAAGAAGCCCCTGGTATCAACACCCTACGTGTCCACACCACATCCATGGGAATTGGAAACCTCTCACCATTTAATTGCATGTTCAATAGATGTGTAAATTCCCTATCTATAAATTACATCTCTCACTAGTCCTCATTCAGGAATGCCTTATAATAATGTCGCATCCAATAAGCGGCTTCCTAGTATACCTTTGTCATCCGATGCATTTCCACGAACACATTCTCCACTAACTAGCCTACCCCTTGTGCAGTGATCACTTGTTGGGCCACATCCCGCTCTTGTTGCATCTAATTAGTCATCATTCGCTAATGCTCCACGTCCACTTTTGCCTCACCCAAGTGTTGTTGCAATTGTCTCACCTTGCCCTCACTCAATGCTAACCGCTCCTGCAACTTCAATGCTAAGGAATTCGCCTTCGCAATCGCTTCCCTAAAGGACTTCGACTATGACTACAATAACACCAATTCATTCTGAGTACTCTCTAAACCCACTTGTTCCATCTTTAGCAATTCTTGCAACCACTGAGCATGTGACCGTTCAGCCCACATCCCTGCATCATTTCCCTCCACCTATGAGTGCTCCACCCATAACTTTATCTCTAGCGATTGCACCTATTCCCACTCTACATCCACCAACACCTATAGTCTTCTTACCTCTATTTGCACCCATCCTCTTGCGCCTTCTACATCAATCCCAGCAAAAATGTGACCTCTTGTTCTGCGTTCTCTGTTCGAACTCTCTCTATAGCTAACAATCTTTGTAATCCTTCCACATCTCGTAATGATTGATCTCTATCTCCCACCTCTAGTTGTGGCTCCTCCACATTTACACCGCTCATTCCCCCTTTTGTTGACACTCATCCTGGCATCCCAAGTCTCATCCACCAATGTGTCCCACTCATTACTACACCTCCACTAACACCTCCCACATCCTTTGAAGTTTCTCCCATATACTTTTTAGGAGATTTTATTTCCCCTACCTCCTCCTCCACTCCTGACACACTCTTCATCTTCTTAGGTGGACTATTCTCCCCCTGTGTCATTGGCCCATCATCTACTACCACTTGCAATGCCTGTTGTGCTACAGTCCCTGATAACATCATTAAAGTTGACAAGGGTGTTTCTTCTGCCTCCATCCCCACTTCTTCAAGTTGCACTAGCCCTTGTCCCAGCTGACTTGCCTCACCTGGACCCAAAATTAACACTTGGAGTTTTGACTGATCCAGCCAATCCTCAGAGGTTCATCGAATGCACTTCACTCTTTTCTCTTACCTCATCCACCTTCCCTAGCTAGCATCACCCTCTTGCTATTACTGATATGATGAGCCCAACATACTTTCACTTGCACAATCCCTATGACTTCTCAATACATCCAATAATCACATTCTACTCTTTACTTCGCCTTGATTCATTCCAATATTATCTACCTACTTATAGCTGTCACTCACCTGAGACTTGTTCTTTTCTAGCCTTCCACGTATCTACTCTCTACATTCCTATTGCACTAGTACCCATTACACTTGACCTTTGGCTCTGAAATTCAGCCACCCAAATTTATGTTGATGCATAAACAAAACCCATTTCTAAATCACTGCCGACACATCCCACACCTTCTTATCCTCCTGGTACAACAATTACTCCCTGGCAGAACTAAAAAAACTTGACACTGTTACACACAAATGGAAGCACGCCTGGTTTACAAATAATGCATATGTTCTTTTAGTACCTCAATGACGTGTTTGACTAGAGGTACCGAGATGAAGTCATGATACTTTTATTGGTTTTTCATTGTTTAACTTAGGTGATCCTTTAGTTTCACACATTATTGGTGTCTACTTATAAGTGCCTCCTCTCGTATGGAATTCCATGTGTACCTCGACCAATTTTGTGTGCTATCTTGAAGGTGAGGTCTTTTATCTGACATATGACTATTTGTGTGCCTATTTTTATTATTTTGTGGCTATAGCATCTATTTCTTAGTGGTTGTCATATTTTCTTGTACATTATTCCTCTTTGTTGGTACTTCTAAGTGTGATATAGTATTCATATCACTATAGCTAAGCTAGTGGTGGTTGTACTTAGTCACTTTTTATGACACACTCTATTATGGCAATTAGTTTGCATCTCTTTAAAAAAGTGACAGTTAGTTGCATTCATCTAGTTTGCATTTTCATCTTGGGTTCCTTGAAAACAAATGGTTGACACATAAATCAGGATGCAATTCACCAACATTAATCAACAACTTCATGAATGGTTATCAAAAAATGGACAACAACATTAACATTAACCTCAAGATGAGCTTTTGAGCACTCAACTATCATGTACTTTGTCTCTTCATCCCATCTGCACCAGCATTACACTTCATGAATTCACCACTTCATTCCATTCATTACGTTATGTGGCCTTCAAATCTCAGACAATTCTAGTCACTACCAAATTTCACCACCTCATCGGCTACCTTGCGTCACCTTTGAATCTCAAAAAATTTTGTTTAACCACATTACATTTCATTTGATTCATTGCATCATCTTTTCTCATCCTCCATCTCCTTCATTTTTCCATTTCATGGCTTTTGAATCTCAAAAGTTGACACTCCACCTCATAGCCTTTGAATCTCAAACAATTTCATTTCCTTCCATTTTTCACCTTCACTCACTCCTCATTTGTCACGCCC
This sequence comes from Cupressus sempervirens, assembly GCA_028749045.1. Classification (NCBI taxonomy): domain Eukaryota; kingdom Viridiplantae; phylum Streptophyta; class Pinopsida; order Cupressales; family Cupressaceae; genus Cupressus; species Cupressus sempervirens. Next base: position 267,827,685 of record CM053793.1, read on the forward strand.
TATTTTATCACATTTCCATTTATCTTTTCATCTCCTTTCATCCCATTCCTGCACTTAGACGTTTCATTCCACTTCATTATTTTATATCATCCTACCATCTCACACTTTGTTCATTAAACATTTCATCCTACTTCATTGCTTATTCCATTTCATTATTCCATATCATCCTATCATATACCATTTTTTTCCTTCGACATTTCATTACTTCAGTTCATTTCATCATATATCATTTTGTTCCTTAGACATTCCATTCCTTTCCACTATCCATTTTGTTACATTCCATCACATATCATGTCATTTCATTTTCATTTCGTTACTTATTTCAATCCATTACCTATCGCATTTCATTTTATTTCAATACCCCTTTCATTTTATTTCATTACCTACCATGGCCTCACATATCATTTCATTTCATTTTCATTTCGTTCCCTATTTCAATCCATCACTTCTTACTTATCATTTCATTTTATTACATTTCATATCATATCATTTCACTTCATTACATTTTCATTTCATTAACTATCATGTCCTTACATATCATTTCACTTCATTTCATTTCATTACCTATCATGTCATCACTTATCATTTCATTTTGTTATCTATTTCCATCCATTACCTATTACATTGCATTTCATTTTATTACTCATTTCACTTCACTTTGTTACACATTCCATTTCATTTTCATTTCATTACTCATTTCATTGAATTTTCATTTCATTACCTATTTCATTTTATTTTATTTCATCTCATTAAATCACACTGTATTTCATCATATATCATTTCTTTTCCACACATTTTTATCACATTACTATTACATTCACCCCATCAAGACTCATTTTTCACAATTCATTCCATTACATTACAAATCATTTTCATTACCTCATGTTATATTTCATCATATCCCATTTTATTATTTCATTTCATCCAATTTCATTACATCACATTCTATTTTACCACATTTCATTTCATGTCATTACATTCATAGTACCACATCACATTTCCATCACATCATCAATAAAATACCATCTATTCTAACTCATGATCTATCTACATTCATCATTCACATATATATACACATCCACATCCACCACCACCATAATCATCAAATCAGGATCATCACATGCATACATAAGTCCATGATCTAACAAGTGCACAAGTCTGAACATCAAAAAGCTCAAATATCTTATATATCAAAAAGATTGAATCATCAACATCAAAATGGCATCAACATCAAAGGGTCCTCATCATTGATGACATAAAAGATAAGCCAATAAAATAAACACAAAAGCTCCACAAATCAACCCTGTGTCACACTACATACATCATCTGTCTATGTCTGATCCAAAGGTCCCTGCTCACTGGGGGCACTCATCCCATCTTGAAAAATAGAACACCGAACAATGACATTAGTTTTTCATCACAAGTGATCATCCTACATCAATAAAATATCAACATCTAGCTATTCAACTAATAGTTCTATCTTGAACCAGTTGTTTATCCTACTTTGTATCCTAAGATGGACATGTTAGTTTTCCCAACTCTGTATACTAAAGGGGGCACTTTTTCTATCTATCAACATTACCTGATTGATTCTACACATCATTTTGTGACTACACATTCCCTTCAACTGTTCTCCTCAAACATTTTTAGAAATAAAATTGGTACATCCCTATTTCGCACATCCTTTTTTTTCCAATTTCATTTCTGAGGGGTTAGTATACTAGGGTATCAAAATTTTTTGAAATATCAAAAACATTCTACCACAACCAAATTTTAAACATCAAATCAAATTAGGGAATCCAAACTAGGACATAATTTTTTTCTAAAATATCAAAAACAATTTACCCCAGCCAAAAATTTCAAACATCAAGTCTACCAAAACTAGGGTATCCAAGCATAAATATTGCAACACCTAATCAACATCACAATCAAATCATCAAATCAACACCGCAATCAAATTATCATCAAATCAATGACAATTAGAACATCAAATCATCAATGATCAGACATCAAACCATCAATAGACAGAGATCATGATAGTGGCAAAATGTCAGAATACCATCGAACATACATCCACTCATCAAAATTTGACCTAAAATCAAAAAATTGAGATAGTTTTTGAACTAATATGCTTCGGATATTAGCTCAAAGAGGGGCATTTGTAGACACCCAAAAATTGGTAAAGACCTAAATCACGCAATTCTAATCAATCAATCCAAATTAAAGAGAAAATTAGAAGAAACACAAAAGACTTTCAAATCAAAAATACATAAGGTCATTAATCACCCTTCAAATCGACAAGACCTAAATCAACTTTAAAAGAGGAGAAAAATAATTCAAATTCATAAAATGAAATTCAAAAAAGGAGGAAAAAGACAAAAGTGTTGAAAATAAATAAGACATTTATTAAATTAATAAAATCATTTATCCTCACAAGATTGAAAATCTCCCTTTTTCATTTTGAAAGAATTAGAAATATCCTATATTATCCTCAAAATCAAGTCTGTTGGACTCTTCCTCCTGGTCTCTTATGAGATATTTTTAGTTTCACTTTCACCCCTAGTCAAAGGTGAAAATCTTGATTCTTACCCCAACCCCTTCTGAAATCCTATAAATAGGAGGGCAATCTAAGAGGTAGGGACCAAAGTTTTAGTCATCTGCACTATAGGCACATTTTGATTCATCATTTTAGCATTAGCATTTTACCAAGTTCGTAACATTTTAGTATTTCTTTTATGTCATTTAACATCATTCATTGCATGTTAGCTTGTTTCATATCCATTTTGATAGCATATAATCTGCATTATAGTCATAGATCTTGCATGCATTCTTATAGATCTGCACTTTTAGCATACTTCGATTCTAGAACTATCACTAAGATGCTAGTATGAGAGCTATTTTAGTAGTTTTAGTTAGGGAAACATGAGACACTCATAGATATTACATTATGATGATGATATCTTGGGTCTAGTATAGTTCGTCGCTAGTCTATTTGAATTCTACCCCAAAGTTTCATGAATACATGTTCACACCATGTACACAGGTCATTCACCTGATTAATGACTAGTTGGGAATCTCCATAGACCTCTATTGTTGTTAATTTCCATTCTAAGGCTAATTTAAGACCAAGAACTATGGCTTCATATTCTACCATCTTATTTGTGAATGGGAACAACAGTTCGTATGACTTTGGTATGGTCATGCCTAGAGGTGTGTTGAATAGTATGCTAGCACTTGAGCCATGATGTGTGTATGAACTGTCAAAGTAGAACTTCCTTGTGATTGGCTCTATTTCGAGGATATGTGTATTTAGAGAATTTGCTAAGATAGGATTTGTGCTTTCCAGGGGTTTCTCGGCCAACTGATCTACAATAATTTGTCCTTTTATGGCCTTCCTATCAACACACTCTATGTCAAACTCACTTAAAATCATCACCCATTTGTCTAGTCATCTTGTTAATGATGTTTTTATGAGAAGATACTTGAGAGGATCAATTTTTTCTATGAGTTTCACCTTGTGTGTTAAGAAGTAGTGGCATAATTTTGGGGAAACAAAAACAACTGCCAGACATGACTTCTTAATGAAAGTGTAGTTAATCTCATATTTAACCAAGGTTCGACTGGTGTAGTTAATGGCTTGTTCCTTTCCTTGGTCATTTTCTTGTGCCAGGAGGGCTCCTATTAATTTTTTTGTTAGAGAGATATATAACAATAAGATTTTGTGTGGCATTGGAGACACCAAAATAGGTGGATTCATTAGGTATTTCTTGAGAAGGTCAAGGTTTCTTGACACTGATTGTCTCACTTAAAAATTATATCTTTGTGAAGGAGATGGGTAAAAGGCACACACTTCTTGGCTAGTTGAGATATGAATCTGTGAACTGACTAAAGTCTCCCCTGGAGGGAGTTTAGCTGGCTTAGGTTCTTGGGAGGTTGCATGTTGACAATAGCTTGCACATTTTAAAGATCAACTTCTATCCCCTTTGTAGAGACAATATAACCTAGGATCTTTCTAGATTGTACACCAAAAGTACATTTCTTAGGATTTAGTCTTACTTTGAAGGATTCCAAGCATGTGAATATATTATCTAAAATTGGAAGATGGTCTTCGCAAGTATGAGATTTTTCCAAAAGTTCATCTACATAATCATCCATAAAGATATGCATCATGTCACAGAATATAGTGGTCATAGCCCACTGATATGTAGCCCCTACATTTTTAAGGCTGAAGGGCATGACATTCCAAAAAAAATGTTCCCCATGCACAAGTGAATATCATTTTCTCTTGATCTTTAGGTGCCATCCTAATTTGGTTATGACCCAAAAAACCATCCATGAGAGAGAACTTAGAATGTCCCAATGTCAAGTCCACAATGGTGTCAATGTTTGGCAGGGGGAAGTCGTCTTTGGGACATGCTTTGTTGACATCATAGAAGTTAGTAAAGATCTGTATGCTACCATCTTTCTTGGAAATGGGAAAAAATTTTGAGATCCATGAAGCATAGGCCAATGGCCTAATGAAGTTGGTGTGAAGTAACTTTTCCAGCTTTCTTTTGACCAACAATGTTATATGTGGATGCATTTTTCTAAGTTTATGTTTTTCTGGCTTTGCATCTAGAGCAATGTTGAGATGGTGAAGGATTATATTAGGATATAACCCTGGCATGTCAACATAGGACCATGCAAAATTAATTTGTCTATCTTTGAAGAAGTGAATGAATTCACTTTTCTCTTTTGGAGTTAATGATTGTACCAAGTGGATGATTCTAGGTTCTTTCTCTGTTTGATATCAAATTTCTATGCGGGATCAATTAGGATCGATGATTGCTCCACTAAAAATTTAGGGAAGGGATCAATTATGTCATCTATGGGTTCCACAGTTGGATTTTCACCATTAGATGTGCCACTTCTATTTGTTTCTATTTTTTTGTCAAGACCGGGCATAATGTGGTCCGGGTTATCATTTCCTTGATATGTTTGACCTGCTCTCGTGTGACTAAGATAATTGATGCTAGGCCCTGAATGAAGTTTCTCTCTTGGTTTTAGTCTTGGAGATGGTTCAACTACATTAAGGTATACATAAATGTTGGAATCAGTGTCTAAGTTGGGAATATAGTGAGACTCAATTGTATTCCAATCAATAAGCTTGGGATGGGTCAAGGATAATGACTCAGGATATGGATATGGTTCAACTTGGTTTAAGTTCATAACCTTATTTGGTGACTCATATATTCTATCTGTTAAGTCTATAATGTGTGCCTCTTCTAAGTTGTTTAGGAAACTAGAGGTGTCAAACTGTTCATTGTCCTCTTGTTCAATTTCTACCAGAAATAGATCCAGAAATAAGGTCTACAACTGGAATTTTTCATTTGGCGCATCATCACTCTAGGGAGTGAGATTGGGTGTCTATTCCATATCTACTTCTCAATTAGTCTATCATGAGTTGGCTCTGTGTGGTGAAGGGGAGTCTGAGCTAGAGGCAAACTTTTGTGTTTTGATAGTTCTCTATGTAGGCATGTGACTATGTCACATTCTTTATCATGAGCAGGTTCCTCATATAATGAATCATTGAATTCCCATTTGGTAGAGTCATCGTCATCTTCATCATTGATGGAATCCACAAATGTTTCTTCTATCATATGTGAATTAGGGATAGATAGGTTTATATTCTTTAGGTGGGATGCACTCTGATCTATAATGTCCTCTTTTGGTACCAAACCAAAGTGGAGGAGGGGAATCTCTATGTTTATGTCATGATTTATCAAGGTGTGGTGCCGAAAACCTTCCTTTTCTCGTTGTGAAGAGCCCACTCCTATTTTTAGTTTGTTGGGTTTGAATTGTGTTTTTAGTAGTTCAACAATACCCTTGCCTTTTCCCATAGGACCATCCCCTTGGTAACCCATTTGTTAGATTGTGGTGACTGATCAGGAAAGTATTGTACATACTTCATAAATAGTGGGGTAAAAAAAATTTTTGGGCAGTAGCCGACATGGTAGCCGACATATTATGGCCGACATATGGCCAACATGTTATAACCCTAAAGTGGTTTAATACTTGTATAAAAGGGCTTAGGGTTGAGTATTTTTCATAATGTTGTGATGCAAAATTGGTTCTTGCAGTGGTATTGAGCTGTAAGGGATTACAAATTGTAATCAGGTTGTAATCACTGGATTGTAATAAGATCAGACTTGATGTTTGGTGGACGTAGCCCAGGGATTGGGTGAACCACATTAAATCTTGGTGCCTTGTGTTCATTTTTTGTGTGTTCTATTATTTTCTGTTATTGGTTATATTTGCATGTAGTTTTTTTTATTTCTGTCTGTGGTTTATCCTAACAAGTGGTATCAGAGCAAGGTTGTCTTTTAGTTATCCTCTGCAGGAAAGTCTCACGGTTAAGTGGGAGTCTCACAGTTGAGTGGGAGCGATGGCAGATGAGGGTAAGTTGAGGGTTGACAAGTTTAATGGGCAGAACTTCCAGTTATGGAAGATGCAAATGGAAGACTATTTATATCAGAAGGATTTATGGAAATCGTTGGAAGGAAAAGCCAAGAATCAGGGAACTATGTCAGAGGCTGAATGGGATCTTTTGGATAGAAAGGCACTCGAAAGCATTCGATTATGCTTGGCACCATCGGTGGCATTTAATATTACAAAAGAAAAGACGACAGAAGATTTGATGAAAACCCTAGCGAAAAAGTATGAAAAGCCCTCCACTTCAAATAAGGTATTTCTCATGAAGCATTTATTTAATGTGAAAATGGTAGAAGGTGGATCTATTGCAGATCATTTAAATGAGTTTAATACTATTACTAGTCAATTATCTTCTATGGGTATCAATTTTGATGAAGAAATTAGGGCACTCTTGATTTTGTGTTCTTTTCCTGAAAGCTGGAATGGCTTGGTAATGGTGGTGAGTAATTCTGTTCCTGGATCTAGTACCCTAAAATATGATGATGTGATCGGTGTTATTTTAAGTGAGGAAACTCGTAGAAAATCCTCAGGTGGATCTACATCAGGAAGTGCTTTAAATGCACAAAGCAGGGGCAGAATGACTAAAAGAGGAAGTAACTCTGGAAATCGTGGGAAATCAAGAGGAAAGTCAAAGGGGAGGAGGTCTCAATCGAGAGGACCAAATAATTGCTGGTACTATGGGAAACCAAGGCACAAAAAGAAAGATTGTTGGAATCGAAAGAACAATGAAGGAGATAAATTAGATGGAGACAAGGAGGCAAATGTGGTAAGTAACAAATCCGAAGAGGATGCTTTGCTTATGTCTTTAGAGAGTGTTGATGATTCATGGGTTTTAGATTCTGGTGCTTCATTTCATGCTACACCTCATAGAGGATATTTCATTGATTATGTCCAAGGGGATTTTGGGCTTGTTTATTTGGGGGATAATGAACCCTGTTAGATTGTTGGAAAGGGAAAAATTAAGATTAAGTTGCAGAATGGGAATCATTGGCTACTACATGAGGTAAGACATGTTCCAAAACTAAGTAGAAATTTAATTTCAGTAGGGCAACTCGGTGATGAGGGTTGTGTAGTTACTTTTAATGATAAAAATTGGAAGGTTTCAAAAGGTTCCCTTGTAGTAGCAAAAGGTGTGAAAGTAGGCACCTTATATCTTTGTACAAGTCATATTGTTCCTTCTACTTTGATTGTTTCAGAGAAAAATGAATATTCATGAACAATTACTGCAGTTGAGCAGGGAGAACAAATAGCTAATGTAGATTCTGATACAGCGTTGTGGCACAATAGACTTGGGTGCATGAGTGAGAAAGGTATGAAAGTACTTCATTCAAGGAAAGTTTTACCAGGTCTAAAATGTGTGAATATGGATTTCTATGAAAGTTGTGTGTATGGAAAACAAAAGAGAGTGAGTTTTGTAAAGACAGGGAAGGAAAACAAAAAGGAGAAATTAGAGCTTGTGCATACAGATGTATGGGGACCAGCTCAGGTATCTTCCCTAGGTGGCTCTCATTATTATGTTACATTTATTGATGATGCAACTAGAAAAGTATGGGTTTATTTCCTTAGACAGAAATCTGATGTATTTCAAACTTTTAAGAAATGGAAATGCTTGGTTGAAAATGAGACTGGTAAGAAATTAAAATGTCTCAGATCTGATAATGGTGGTGAGTATTGCAGTCATGAATTTGAAGATTATTGCTCCACTAATGGTATTCGTAGACAAAAAACTATTCCAAGGACTCCATCGGAAAATGGAGTGGCTGAACGCATGAACAGGACTATAATGAAGCGCGCAAGGAGCATGACGTTGCATGTTGGGTTGCCCTTACACATGTGGGCGGAGGCTGTCAATACTGCAGTATATTTGATTAATAGAGGTCCCTCTACTCCTTTGGGATTTGGTATTCTAGAGGAAGCATGGACTGGTAAGAAGGTGAGTTATTCTTTTCTCAAGACCTTCGGTTGTGAAGCTTTTGCTCATATAGACTCTGAAAATAGAACCAAGCTAGAAGCTAAATCAAAGAAATGTGTCTTTTTTGGATATGGCATTAATGAATTTGGTTATAGGCTTTGGGATTTTGAAAATCTTAAAATTATTAGAAGTCGAGATGTCAGATTCAATGAGAAAGTGTTGTACAAAGATCTGTTGCAGCAACATGAGAAGAAAGAAGATGATTATGTAGTGATGGATGATACTCCAAAAGCTGATTTTCCAGCCATTCCTCATGATGTGTAACAACTACAACAAAAAATAACACATACACCAGTAAATGTTAGACAGTCAACAAGGCAAATTAGACCTCCACAAAGGTTTTCTCCCTCTTTTTATTCTATTTTACTTACTGATGCTAGTGAACCTGAAAGCTATGATGAAGCTGTGCAGGTGGATACTAAGATTCAGTGGGAGTTTGCAATGAAAGATGAAATGGACTCTTTGCTGAAAAATAAGACATGAGATTTGTGCAAGTTGCCTGCAGGTAAAAGGGATTTATAGAATAAGTGGGTTTACAGGTTGAAAGAAGAGGAAGGAGGTAAGAAAAGATTTAAGGCCAGGTTAGTTGTAAAAGGATTTGCACAGAAAAAGGGAATTGATTTTGATGAGATATTTTCTCCTGTTGCTAAAATAACTTCTATTCGTATTGTTTTAAGTCTTGTGGCTATTGAAGATTTGCATTTAGAGCAGATGGATGTTAAAACAACCTTTCTTCATGGTGATTTGGATGAAGAAATATATATGGCTCAGCAATAGGATTTTGAGGTCAAAGGTAAGGAGAACTTAGTGTGCAAATTGAAGAAAAGTTTATATGGCTTGAAGCAAGTACCTAGGCAATGTTATCTGAAATTTGACAGTTTTATGCATGAGCATGGATATAACAGTTGTCATTCAGATTATTGTGTTTATTTTAAGAGGTTGGATGATGATAGCTACATTATTTTATGTCTATATGTTGATGATATGCTTATAGCTGGGTCTAACAGGCATCATATTAAGGGGCTAAAATGCTAGTTAACACATGCATTTTCTATGAAGGATTTCGGGGCAGAAAAACAAATCCTTGGTATGAAGATTTGTAGAGATAGGAAGAACAGAACCTTGACGCTATCTCAAGCTGATTATGTTGAGAAGGTGTTGCAACATTTCTGTATGGAGAATGCTAAATCTGTCAGCACACCTTTACTTGGTCATTTGAAATTGACTAAGGAGATGTGTCCCAAGACACATGAAGAGGAGGATAAGATGTCCAAGGTACCCTATGCTTCAACTGTAGGAAGTTTGATGTATGCTATGGTATGCATTAGGCCAGATATTGCACATGCAGTGGGAGTCGTTAGCAGGTATATGAGTCATCCAGGATTTGAGCATTGGAATGCTTTCAAGTGGATCCTCAGATATTTGAGAGGAACATCCAATAAGTGTTTACACTTTGGGGGCTCTACTACTGATTTACAAGGCTATGTTGACTCAGATTTGGCTGGGGATATTGATACCAGGAAGAGTACTACAGGTTATGTCTTTACTATTGGTGGGGTAGTCGTGAGCTGGGTTTCTAGGTTACAAAAGATTAATGCTCTCTCCACTATAGAGGCAGAGTATGTTGCTGCTACAGAGGCAGCCAAGGAGATGATATGGCTTCAGTTCTTCTTGGAAGAATTGGGACATCCTCAGAAGGATAATTATTTTTTCACAGATAGTCAGAGTGTCATTCATCTTGCTAAGAATTCAGTTCTGCATTCTAAGACCAAACACATACAGTTGCGGTACCATTTCATTCGGTCAGTTTTGGAGGATGGACAGTTAAAGCTGGAGAAGATAGATACCAATGAAAATCCAGTAGATATGTTGACAAAGGTTGTAACAAGGGAGAAGCTGAACTCCTCTTCAGCTTCGGTTGGTCTTTTAGACTGAACATGAATAAAAGAACAGTAGAGTCCAGGATGGTTTATCCAGTGGGAGCCCCATGTGGTAGTGGTATTGCTACAGGATTAGTCTCCAAGTGGGAGATTGTTGTTTAGTGTGGAGCCTGATCAGTCCCCAAGTGGGAGATTGTTAGATTGTGGTGATTGATCAGGAATGTACTGTACATACTTCATAAATAGTGGGGTTCAGGGCATCGGCCTGAAAAATCTTTTTGGGTAGTAGTCGACATGGTAGCCGACATATTATGTCCGACATATGGCCAACATGTTATAACCCTAAATTTGTTTAATACTTGTATAAAAGGGCTTAGGGTTGGGTATTTTTCATAATGTTGTGATGCAAAATTGGTTCTTGCGGCGGTATTGAGCTGTAAGGGATTATGGATTGTAATCAGGTTGTAATCACTGGATTGTAATAAGATCAGACTTGCTATTTGGTGGACATAGCCCAGGGATTGGGTGAACCACGTTAAATCTTGGTGCCTTGTGTTCATTTTTTGTGTGTTCTATTATTTTCTGTTATTGGTTATATTTGAATGTAGTTTTTTTATTTTTGTCCGTGGTTTATCCTAACACCATTTTTTCATCAAATCATAACCTTATCCATAAAGGTGGGAGGATATATCAACATGTCATATTCTCTCATCTTCTTCTTCCATTGTGCTTGTAGACATATCGCTTTCTTTAAAAAAGTGTCCATTGTAAGTGTTCTTTTTAGGTGGTCTCCCATGTTATTTGGGAGATGATGGTGGGTCAAACAATGAAACTGAATATTCACCTATGACCTTGTACTGTAGTTTGCATTTTTGGTCAAATTCTCTCATTAAGCAATACATTTTCTCATAATGTGTATGTTGAGAGTCTCTTAATGATAGTGGTGATGGAGTGGAAGAACTAGAACAACTCACTTTCTCTTTTCTCTTAGTTATTTTGGAAAAGTGGTTGTTGTTTTGGGTGGTGGAGCTTGAGGCTTTTGCTAATGTAGATTGGCTGACCAAACTTGTCAGAATGTTGATTTCTTCCCTATTGTGAGGAACAAGGGAGTTACAATAGTGTGTATAGTTTTGGTCCCCAAGTATGGTTACCTCCTGGTCCATGTATGGAAATTTTAGACATTGGTGATAAGTGGAAGGGACTGCTTGCATATCATGGATCCATGACCTACCTAATAAGGTGTAGGTCAGCTTCTAGTCCAAGACTTGATAGAAAATTTCTTTTACAACCGAGCCAACCCTTATGGGTAAAATTACCATGCCTTTTGAAAATCTCTCTTCATCATCATAAGCTTTAATTGCGATATTTTTCTCAGGATCAAAAACATCGTCTGTATATCCTAATTCTTTTACTAGGTTTAGTGTGCAAATATTTAGGTCAACCTTGCCATCAACTAAGGCTCTCTTCACTTTGTTCATGTGTATGAAGACTTCAATGTGAAATGGGAGTTTTGAGGATGAGTGAAGGACATGTCATCCTACACCAAAAAGGATACACAGTGAGGCACAACAAGGTTTCTCACCATGTTTTGGGATCTATTTACATCAAGGTCATTGGGCACTAAATCTTTGATGAATATCTCCTTATGCTCGGAGGATATTTGCAATAGTTTGAAGATGGAAATATGGGCAGGAGTTTTCAGTAGTTGGTTGACTAGACTATATTTGAGTATGGTGGAGCTTGTTGTGGCTTGGTCTAAACTGGTGGTTTCCCCTAGAAGAACCACTTTAAAGGCTTGACCTTAGGTAATGGTGTTCAAGGTTTTTTTCTTATGTTTATGTTTAACCATGATGACATTGAAAGTGACATCAAATCCTGAGATCATGTTAATTGTGTTGTCATAATTATGAGCATAGTTAACTTTATCATTAGAGGATGTGGGTTAGTTACTTTTGGAAGACTCACCTTTTTCATGATTCACGAAAGGATTTTTAAAATTTGTGTGATCATCATTATTGTAAAGATGGTGTACTTTAATTGTCTCGTCATTAATTAATTTTTGGATGGCTTCTTTAAGAGCATAGAAATTATTTGTGAGGTGTCCTTAGTTTCGATGATAAGTGCAAAAATGTTTTTCATTCCACCATCATAGTTTGGCTTGTGGCTCATAATGTTTAGCTTCTAGTAATACAATGAGCTCATCAACTAAGAGAATTTTGAAATCTCTTTTGTAGGTCTCACCTATGGGCATGTATACTTTGGGTATGTTGGTGGACTTGTATCCTCTTGGGGGAGGAGCTTGGTTGTATGCTACTTATTGATTAGAATTTTTTAGTGTTGGAGGAGTAGCTATATTTCATCAGTAGAATAGATGAATGTTATCTTATTTTGGTGGGTTTTGGTGAGTATGTACATTGGTGTTATTGATAGTTAGGTATGGTTGATATGGATAGGGGTGAGGTTGTGGTTTGATATGATTGGTTTCTACCACCTCATCATTTACCATGTTTTTATTATTGTTCCTCTGCCACAATTTTTGTTTCTCATTTGACCAATCAGATGAGTTGTGTGGTTGTGAGGAGCTATTCGAGAAACATTTTCCATCTTTTGATAGCTTAATGATGTCATTTCTTAAAATATTTTCTTACACTTTAGCTATGTTTTATAAAGTGGTTTTAAAGTCTTTCAAACCTTGGAGCTACAACTAGTAATTCATGGGTTTAAATAGGCAATTGATGAAGATATTTTTCTTCTCTTTGTCCAAAATGTATCGATGGTATTTAGAGAAGATATGTCTCCATATTTTAAAAAATACCTTGAAGTACTCTCCTAGGAGTTATTTTGTATTGCATAAGTTGATCATGGTAACCTCCCTTTCGAAATCATGTATGAGTATTGTGTGATGAAAATTGAAGCTAGTTGGTTGAATGACTTGATATTGGAGGGGAATTTTGAGAACCATTCCATGACTTGTCCCCCAAACTCCTTGGGAATAGTCATATAAGGTAGGTCATGTCATGGACAAATTCCATACTTAAAGTATAGAATTTGTAGAGATGATCTTGAGGATCTGATGTGCCAAAATATTCGTCATTTTTTGTATCTGCATGTTCTATGGAAAGGGTGTCAAGGTAATGTTTTTGTCAAATGGGAGAGGTCATACCTTCTTGAGATTGAATTCAATGAGTTTGACCTTTCCCCATTTCATTCTTTTCATTTCTAGTTGTAGGTCTTGAATTTTTTTGAGTGAGAACCTCTAGGGGTGATTCTTCTTGATCTCTCCTAAGGTTTCATACATCAAAGTCGGATGATAATTTTGCAACTTATGGTGCCAATGATAGAAAGAAACATTCTTTATAATGTTCAAGTATTTTTTCCATTATATCAATGAGTTCAGGATCTTGTTCGAAATCCTTAATCTTTGTTTCAAGGCTATTTTCATCCCATATTTGAGATGAACCCGTTTCCTTGGAGGGTTCTGAGTTTTGTTGTTTGAAAAAGGGTAATTCATTGGTAATGGTAGTTGTTAAGCAGTCAACAGGTGTAACAGGCTCAATGGTAGTTGGAGAATGCATAGATTTGATAGTTCATTTCTATATTCTAACACTCACCCATATGGCCAATATTTTAGGCTCCTTTTGTTTTGTAGCTACACTACTTTTATGCAGTGGCATGAGATGTGGATGAGACCCCTTTAATTCTTCTACATTTCAATGGAATGAAGATTTTTTAAGACCAAAATGGGTTGGAACATCAAGCTATGTTTCAAAAGGGTGTTTAGTGATGTTGATGATGATAAGACTCAATTATGTGAAGTTAGGTAAGGGATGGATGTGTGTTTCCATTTTTGTTTGACTTGATGTATGAAGTTGAGGTAACGATGGGTATTGGATAAGAGTCCCTATGCAAGGTTGGAACATTGCTTGCTTTAAAGATTTTGGTTATTTTCAGGATTCCTTAGTTTTGCAGAATGTTAATGAAGAAAAAGGGTCTCCAAATATGTTGTCTATTTATGAATATTATATGTATAGATAGCCTCTATTTTGAAAGTTCTCTCAGATGTGTTGTACAAATCTTCAAATGTGTTATTTAAGTGCTTATATGTATCATTTCATGTTGTGCTAGGCATTGTTCTACATGGTGAAAATGTTGCTATATATGCAGATGCACTATTGTATTGTTCAAATGTGTTGTTTCACTTACCAAGTGCACTAGTACAGGATTCAAATGTGCTATAGAAGTAATCCAATGCATTGTTTCAAGTATTTAATGCATTATTCTAGGGTATATAGCAACATTTGTGTTTGTTCTAGTGTTGGTTTGTAGTTACGTCTGAATTGGCTTGGAAGGATTATAATCTGGAATTCATTAACATGTATTAAACAAACACATACAATCACAACAATGAAAATAAAATGGAATATTCAATGCACAAACCTATAAAAAAGAAATGGCTTCCTAACAATGGTTAACTAAGGCTGGTCACTGCAAGGTTTTAATGTTTAACCAATAGTGTTTGAATTTACCTCTCTTGTGACAGAGAACTTTCCACCAACACAAAGGAGGTTTGGTGCAATCTCTTACGAGACTACTAGAGGAAGGTTATGTCACTAGTAAATTTGGGCCTATTTTTTGATGCCATTTTTGTCACAATTTTGACAAATACCCATCAATAGCCTCCATTGCAAAACTGTCATCTAAAGTTTGATGCATTTGACAAGCATTGATGTATTGATAGAAATATCTATCAAAAATCAGCTTGATCTATGTCATACATTGGTGCCAGATGACTAATTCAACATGTCTAACTATCGACACCAATGACAAATGATTCGACGAGCTTGTTATATTGTCGATGACAAACAACATTGAAATTGTGAGGATACGTAGAGTTTCCAAAAAAAACAATTATTTGGTCACAATACTCCTTCAGCACATTTTGAGAAGTATGAATCAATTTGTTCAAGTGAGAGAGATTCAATCTAACACTCAAAGTTTTGTTAGAGGGTATTTGATCTGCTGATTTTCTACTAGGGTTTTGAGAGACAAAGCAAACAACATAGAGAATTAAGAACAAACTTGTTTGAGTGAGAGGGATTCGATCTAACACTCAAAGTTTCATTAGAGGGTATTTGATCTATTGATTTTCTACTAGGATTTTGAGAGGTGAAGCAGACAATATAGAGAAGTTTTAGAAAAAGTTGAAAATGGCGACCGCAATGTAGCACCCATGGGTAGCATCGGTAAGCCAAAATTCTTGTAGAGCTTTTGAAATCTCAAGATATAGTTGCTAGTGATAGCACGACATTAGTTGCTATCATCGCCAGTGCGATTCTTAAACAATATGTGATTTTTTTGTCAAAGGGGATTCATCCTACCATTATGTCGAAAGCCTTTCATACGGCCTCTAAGAAGGACTTTGAGGTTTTAAGTGTCATGGCTATTCCTATTGAATTGATAGATTGTGACTCTTTTGTGAAAAGTGTGAGCACTTCTTTGAATAGTGAGTTTGTAAGCCAATATTTTACCTTATTGGCCCTGCTTTCTATTGACATCATCTTGAATTCATTACAAAATTCATTGTTGTTGACCACTTGCCAGATATTCATTACAAAATAAATAAATAAATACAAATACAAATACAAATAAATAAATATAGGCGGATAAATACAAATAAATAAATACAATACAATAAAATTCAAATAAATAAAGGTTGTTAGCCAATATTCTACCTTATTAGCCCCGCTTGTTGTTGATGTCATCCTAAATGTTATCAACCCTACGAAGCTTGACATTTTGGATTTGAGGGACATCAAAGTTTTTCAAAAATTGGGTAGGATTGTTGATGATACAAAGATGATTAAGTTTCTTTTGTTTGATAAGAAGGCAAGCCATACAAATGGAGACCCCACTTGGATTAAGAATGTAAAGATTGGCATAATACAGTTCTAGATTTTGCCTCCCAAGATGGACATTGAGAAGAACATTGTGGTCTCTGAATATACAACATGATGGATAGAATTTTGAAGGAGAGGAATTATATTTTGGTTATGATAAAGAAGATCAAAGCCACTAGATGCAATGTGCTAGTGATCCAGAAGAATATTCTACAAGATGTTGTCATTGATCTTTCGTTGTATTATCTATCCAAGGCAAAAAATTTGGTGGTCAAGGATGTGGAAAGGGATGAAATCGAGTTCATTACCAAGACAGTGAATTGTTTACCAATTGCTAATATTGAAAACTTTAGGGAGGAGAAGCTGGGGCTAAAAATTGATATCTTTAATAATTTAAATTTATTATTTTGTCAGCATTCTTGGTCTTGATTTGATAAACTTATTTTTAGGATGTGTATTATATGTACTGTTCATTGTGTATTATCTTTTAAACAAAATGAGAAATCATTATTTGCCAAACCATTGTGGAGCTCAAGGTGAAAACAACTTGAAAAATGTAACTTGATATTTACTTCATGTTGAGGTTCCACAATGCATGCCTCATTTCCTCTCTGGAATGGGGACCCCCTAGTTTATTTTTTAATATTAAAGCAATAGTCTGAGGTCCAAGTCCATTCTTGAGATACTCTTCGTCCCCCAGTTGGTGTTAAATCTCAATCCAATTTGGTAATTTATGCAAAGGCACACAAGCGCACCTAATTTGGTGGACTGATGTACCAAATCCATGAATGCATCTTTTAGGGCCACACCCTCACAGTTGTGCAGCTACGCAACCCTGGAGGTGTGGACCTCTGGAGTACCAAGTGGTGAAGGGGGCTTATAAACCCCCTTCACTTTTCATTTCTTCTCACCTTGCTTTGTGTCTCTGCATTTCTCCCCTGACACAACTTTACTTTTTCTCACACCCGCTCATGACCCCAGCTGCTCACCCACTTAGGTGCAGTTTCTCCACTCCCCTTCTTGCTCCTTCTATTCCATCCTACATAGACACAAATGAACAGAAGTTCAAACACTCAAAAATGGGTCCGCACCAGTGCAACGCACCCACTTTGTAAAACCTAACATAAGAAAGTTTAATACCAAATCATAAAACCCAAAAAAATTTGAGGTGCGCACTAGCACACTTAACTTGGTGTGCTAGTGCACACCCATAAATATGTAAAAACTCACACTTTAAAAGGGGTCTCGAGACATGTAAGGTGCGCACTAGCACACCTCATGAGGTGTGCTAGTACGCACTTTATATATTGGAATTTCATTTTGAAAATATGCATATAAGGTGCACGAGGTGTACCATAAGGCCTTTAGAGGTTAAAATAGGTTTTCTCTATGTTTTCGAGCAGTTTCCCTTTGCAAATTTTGTGCGACTCAACTTTAGGGTTTGAATTTATCATATTTTCTTTAATTCCAAACTAATGGACATCCATTTGTGCAGATATAATAGCATCTTCATCAGCTTCTATGGGCAAGAAAATGGAACCAAAACTAGCGATCTTCAAATTCCAAGGCATTCCAACAAAGTCTAGGTTTCAAGATACTAATTAGAGATCAAAGATACAGACTTGGGGCATACTAGTTTGGGGGAATTCCTAAAGATTTGTAATAAACCTACTGAGAGGTCTGCTATGGTCTTTGCGTTGATCTGATTAGGGATGGTGAATGCAACTTTGCACCTGATGTCACTACAATCTTCAAAGCTCATAATGACACTTGCAAAACACTTTGTCCTTGAGGAGAGGTTTGTGAAGAGTACAACTGGGGAAATTATCCTTGATCTCTGACCAGACAATATTGAGAAGGTATTTCATCTCCCACATTCAAATCAATTTATCAAGCTTATCTATGAACAAGTAGAAAGGTGGTATCTAGAGCATATTGAGGAAGCCTCAGAGATCATTTAGTCATCTTACCTTATAGAGAAGACTCTTGTGGGAAAAAAGGTTTGTAAAGTTGACATGACTAGGGGATATTTGAAAGAAGACATTGGATACTCAATTATACTTTTGAGTAGGGTTATGGGTTTTCTAGTAGCAGGACATTTGAATATCTTTATGGTACATTTTATCAAGACCATCAAGATTGCAAATATGACATTTGATTGGCCTCTACTTTGAGTGAAAATATATATGAATAGTTGGAGGCGATAAAGAACAAAAGGAAGTTCTATATGACATCATATTTGATGTACATGTTAGCCACAAGGGCAACAGACTATCTAGGGTTGTACAAGAGGGGTAGCATGCAAGATCCTAATGCATGGCCATACATCATCTACCCTTGGTAAAGAAGAAGCTCTCAAAACAAAGCAAAGAGTATAGAATTGTTAATGATGCCTTCATATTCAATGTAATTAGATTCATAGAAGGAGATTATGTGAAGAGATTATTAGATGATGTAATGGCATAGATAATGGTACTCAGAGCATACTACATTCAATTCAAAACATTTACATATCTAAGGGTAGCTAGTACCATGGTCAATATGAAGAAGCTTCCAAGGTATCCTTGTGATAGACTTGTCTTCTTGGAGATTGCTCGACAGATTGTGTTTGCATATGATAGAGTTAGAAAAAAACATAAGCATTTTTAGACATGGCCTCTAACCATTGGACCTTTTCAGGTACTTCAGAAAAAATATATTTCATCTTTGAGTGCGAATGGGATTAGTATCCCCTAGAAGAGTACAATTCTCCAAGGCCATGTTTTGATAATATTGAAAGATTACAGTATCTAGTAGGGAAGACATTTCAGCATGAAGAAGCCATTGAGGATCATTGGATGAATGCTACAAATGACTACGATGTCCGAATAAGGGATTATTGTAGGATGACTTTGTACTTGGTAGAGAAGGCCCTGAAGATAAAGATTTCATTGAAGACATTGCAACAAGACTCAGGGGAGCTGTTGATCCTTTGTTCAATGCAGATAAAATTGGAGAACGACCCATAGTGGATGTTGAGGTTGATAGGGAAGAGAATTCTAACATTAACCATAGGGCAAGGTGCTCCATTAAAATAAAGTAGAATTGGATCAAGAAACCATTCAAACTTGATACAATACGTGAAACAATAATCTTCCATGCACAAGCTTGTCCAACCAAAGGTAGAGGGAAGAAAGTCACCGTCCCTACCTTTGCAGCTTAGTCACCAATAAGACCCAAAATGGTGTACCAACTAGATAGACTATTTGGATACTACCACCCTCAGGAGAGAAGAGTAAAGGGTAAAAGAAAGAGGAATTCTCCCCAAAGAGTCAAGCCAGAAGAGGGTGAAATCTTGACAAGCCCACAGAAAGAAAAAGTAAATGTACAAGGGCTGGAGGATATTGGGGCCTCAAAAGTTCAAGATGACCTACAAATACCACCAACTACTATACCTAGCCAAATGGAGATAGAAGTTGAGATTCAAGAGGTCTCTCCACCTTGGTAGATAGAACAAGCATCCCCTTCTATGCCCAAGAAAGGAAGAAAGATCAAGACTCTGGTCAAGAAAAGGCAAAGGGTGATTAGGAGGGTAGTTCATTTCTCATCTGTTCTAGAACCTATTCCTAAAGAAGAGGAAGTAGAAGATGATGAGGACAATGTACCTTTGAATAGGAGAACCTAGCTAGCAAGAGCCATGAAATAGGAAAGGAGAAGAAGTTCTACTACTACACCACCACCAATCCTAGAAGAACCTCTATAGATGACCACATCAAAGGATTAAATGTAGCAATGAATTGATGAGCAAGATGTAGAGGGCATTAATATCTTTAAGATGTCAAATTTTGATTTCGTGCCCATAGGTACTAAATTGGTGGGAGATAAGATTAGGGATACACCGGCCAATGAGCCCCAATAGGATGATTGGACTCAAATGCCCCCAGAGTCACAAGGTCTTGAGATAACCGCTTCATCCCCATTGCAAATTACAATTGTGGATAAAGGCTCTGCTACTCCTCTACCACCAAGTACAGAGGAAGAACAAGTTCAAAAGAAATAGGAGGAAGATCCATAGCAAATAGAAACCAATGAAGTGTCTGGAGGAGGACCAATGGTCGAATATCCTTAGCAAGCTTCCTAGGACATCGAGGTAAGAACTGTGGGCTCCACTGAAACAGATACTATAGAGGGAGAGCCATCACAGAAAACCCCATAGAGGAGTGATAAGGGAAAGGGATAGCAGAGCATACTCCATCCTTGAGAGGCAGGCCTTCAGCGGAATGGATCCCAAGATGGTTGTGGAGAGAAATGATAAGAAACAAGAAGCAACAATTTAATACCAATGAGGAAGACATGATAGAACTAATCGAGATTCTAATGAAGTAAGGGTATTAACTTTCATCAACAGTGACCGAAATCAAGATTTATTTCCACAAGTGGCTATTCGACCTCCTGATTCAGAAATAGAAGATTTAGATTCACAAGATTACCAAATCGGAGAGTTTATGCTTGGAAAATCCCCGTCAAAAGAGGCAAGGATATTAACTTTCATCAGCAGTGACCAAAATCAAGATTTATTTGCACAAGTGGCTATCCAACCTCTAATTCAGAAATAGAAGATTTAGATTCACAAGATTACAAAATCAGAGAGGTTATTTTGGAAAGCCCACATTGGATATAGCCAATTTGATGGTCACAATGGGGATGAAGGAGGTATTCAGAAGTTTGGAATAGGAAGGGGCAGAATTAATAGCACTTCGAAGGCATAATGAAATCCTAAAAGGATATTTAGCTAAAGTTGTTGGTCCCTTGGATCCTACACAACCCAAGGAGACTTTGAATGCTGCACTCAAAAGAAGAGATAAGGGGGCTATACAATAAGATCCATTTTTTAATGGTGGGAAAGTTTTGAGGAGAAAGGCATTCTAATCATCCAAGGAAAATTGAGGCTACTTCATGTTATGCAAGAAAATGTGGATAAAATGGTAGCAATTTTGAAGCAGGATTTCACTCTTATGGATGAGGTACATACCTGGTAGAAAGATTTACAGGTGATAAAGGGCTAGAGGTATAGAATGCTTATGGATGTATATACTGCAGAAGAGTTAGATTTGATTGATGATTGGATAGAAAAGATAGTAGATAGTAATTAAGTAATGGAATCATTACATGCAGAGATCCATTGGCTCAAGGACCAAGCCCGAGAGCAAATTTTGGAGGCAGAGAAACATTATTGCATGAAGATATCTCTCACGCTAAACACAAATTGAGGAGATGATTTCTTATAAATACAAGATTGTAATATGTAATCAAGGTGGCCATTATTTTGCAATAATATTATGTTGTTGGTGCTCGCATTTGGAGTGTAGTGATTCTTGCCTAAATGTGTCATATTTTTGTGAATGTATGTTCATAGAAATGTAATTGAGCCAAAATTTTATTGCATTATTTCTGGTTGTGTGATCTTTTAATTTTGGTGTTTGCTACAATTTTACAAATTCTACTAATGTATCTAGCTCGAGAAGAAATCAACAAATTGTGCCTGCATAACTTTTTGTCTCACATGAATGCACTTTCCATGGCCTTGTGATTTGATGAAGAGTGAAACATCATACAATTACTACATTTCCCATAGATGATTGCATCAATGGAATCAAGGAAGCACTACTACTACTTTCATTAGTTACCTACCGATTTCTTCAAAAGCTTAACTCGTAGACGTGTTGTTTCTATAGCTTATGTCCATTAGGATTTTAATTTCATGTTATTTTCTTTAAAAGTTCTTGTTATTCTCTTTACTAAGCCCTAGTTAGTTTAGGAATTCATATTAGTTACATTGTTAGATTGCATTCATTAAAAAAATAGAAAAATACAAAAACATAGTTCTTTTGCATCTTTATTTTGAAGTAGCAAATAGATTCTACATCTCATTCAAAATCATTCAAACCATCAAAGGCCTCCTCATGAACAAAAACATTTATCTTCAATTGAGCGGATTCCAATAGGTCATGAGATCACCTGGAACCTTGGAGTTGATTCACAAGATTGACTTTTCAAGAGAGAGTTCAAAAGAATTCCTGTCTTTTAGCATCGTGCATAATGATAGCTCAACACTTCACAAAAATAGAATCCAATTTCATATAGATGTACTAAGCATGAGATCAATTTGGCACCACTTGCTAGAAATTCATTACAAAATAAATAAATAAATAAATACAAATACAAATAAATAAACACATAAATACAAATAAATAAATAAATATAATAAAATACAAATAAATAAAGGTTGTCAGCCAATATTCTACTTTATTGGCCCCACTTCTTGTTGATATCGTCCTGAATGTCATCGATCTTGCAGAGCCTGACATTGTAGATTTGAGGGACATCAAAGTTTTACAAAAATTGGGCGGGATTGTTGATGATACAAAGATGGTGAGGGATTTGTTGTTTGATAAGAAGGAAAGCCATATGGTTGGAGGCCCCACTAGGATTGAGAATACGAAGATTGGCATAATACAATGCCAGATTTTGCATCCCAAGATAGACATTGAGCAGAACATTATGGTCTCTGATTATACAATGGTGGATAAGATTTTGAAGGAGGAGAGGAATTATATTTTGGGTATGATAAAGAAGATCAAAGCCATTGGGTGCAATGTACTATTGATCCAGAAGGATATTCTACGAGATGTTGGCACTGATCTTTTGCTGCAAAAATCTATCCAAGGCAAAGATTTTGGTGGTTAAGGACGTGGAAAGGGATGAAATTGAGTTCATTACAAGTGAATTAAATGGTACTCATTCCATGTGGAATAACTATAAATAAATAAATACAAATAAATACATACATACATGGTTAGTGCTACCTAACTATGTCCAAGGCATCTACACACTGGAGGCATACTCTACCTACCAGGCTGCCTACACACCCACGTATACGAGATCAAAACCCTTGAACTATTCACTCTAACAATATGTAGTTCTAAATTCTAATTGTTTTGATATAGTTGTATTCCTATAACCACTGGTGAGCTTTACTCACCTAATGTAGCTCTTCGCCATCATACACCCACTTGGGAAAATCATGAGGTTTTCTATAATTACATACCTGTAATACCCTAGTGCAACATTTGTGTTATATTTTACAATTAATGTAAGGTTAACCTATATATGTCCTAACTCACTCCTTATATAGTTATGTTTAAAATCTTGTGAAAACAATCAATGGGTCTAAATAGACCAGTCAAGTTAATACTAGTTGGGAACACTTGATTGTTCATTTTATTATACCTAATATGATGACAGTTCTATAGGAATTTGTAATTAACCAAACTAATTAGAAACTACACCAATTGAACTAGTTTATGGCTTGTCACTTAGCACGGGTTGAGTGAGTTTTATTGTTTTATTATTTGGATGATGGAATATGTATGCAGTTGGAACAATTTTTTTGGGTGCTAATATGTAATAAGAAACTTAAAAATATCTCTTTGTATATATAAAGACCAATTCCATGTCCATGAGCTTCTGATGATATGTTTTTGATATCTATGTTGTACATAACATTCAATCTAAAACTTTCTATCATTGCCTGTGATATGATTATGTTGTCATTATCATAAAATATGCCTCTGAAACTTTCTATATATGCCTTTGATATTTGTGTTGCTCCTCATTGATAATGCCCTTGATGTAATGTCTCCTTTTATTAAAATGTGGGAAATAGGTACAAATAACTTGCAAAACTCAATTGCAATAGACTTCTTTCCTTAAAGTCTTAAATAACACTTAAAACTGATAATGATTAGAAAGTTAGTCTACGGTACCACTTTTAAATTATTTTTCTTATGTTATACAATTGATATGATATATGAGAACAATGCCATTGCTATCTATGAAAAAAAAAATTTATGATTTCTATAATTGGTTGCTACATTTTTCTGTTCATCCTTGAACTAATTTTTTTATGTAACAATTTTGTTTTTTGTTAAAAGTCAGATTGACCAAGCCCCTAAATTAAAAGATCATCTCATAAAAACTATGGAGGAGTTCTTTGGTCAAAATATTTTGAACAGAGCCCAACTTCTAAAAAAATCTTGCAAACATCTAAAGACTGTGAGAGACTAGTACAAATGGGCTCTAAAGCTCAACCCAAAGTACAAGCATCCTCCTATGGTGCCACAGTTGGAGTGGAAAGAAATCATTGAAGATGCAAAAGAGAAGAGACTAAGGGATAAAGGATTTAACCCACCACCTGGAAAAAATAGGTATGTGTCTCATAAACTTTAGACTCTTATCTATTCCATCCTTCCAAGAGAATCTTCAACATCTCATGAATGCATACTAAATGTTAAACATGCATGCACACCATAACTAGGCCTTTGTCACATTTTTTTCAAGAATGTTGATTTACTATTTTTTCTTGCAACAATTATTAACATGTTGATTCATGGTAAACTCTTCACAAGGATAAATGATTATGATTCAAACCCATAATATAACTATCAAGACAACCAAAAAATTAACACCTTCCCTAATCCCCATATAGTGAGAATCATGTAATCAATGTAATTTTTATTCTAAATTTGCATAGTATTTACTATCTAACAGTGAGTAGTGAGGCTTTTTTCCATTACATGTTATTTATAAGAAGGTTAGTGCATTGTCCTAAAAGAAGTTCCATGATGAACATATGAAAATACAAGGATTTGGAGACATTTGGAGTTAGAAAATATTGTGGTGACAAAAATGTTTGTCCTAGAACTTTTCCAACATCCTAAGAAGGTTCTTGATCATTTTTTAATGCCTTTTCACATGACCTGTAAGCATGCTTGACTAACGTTTCCTTACAACATAGAGTGCTAATATGTAATAAGCAACTTAAAATTTATCTTGCAATCTGGAAGTGTAAGAGTCAGATCATCATCTTGATCGAACATGGAAGGATGAAGTTGTAAGGTCAAGATTTGTGACCTATAAATTGGTTATCTTCAACCTATTATGGGGTTGGAATAGTATTGTACATATTTGGAATGAAATAGAAATCCTTTTGGTGGGAAAATCCTTACTCTTGTTGATTCGGTCTTCATCCCACCATAACATATACATACATACATATATAAATACATAAATACTTATGCATACATACATATATATACATATATACATGCATACATACATCTGCATATGCAATTTTATCAACTTATTTAACTAACTTTATTTTCAAATGAAAATTTAGGAACTAAAATATTAGAGTCATATAAAGGAATCGTGGAGGAAAGTCAAACAGCTAAGCAAATGAATATCCACCTTTGTGATTCCCAATACAAATATTTATCATGAAGAGGGCTCATTAATGGAAGACGGAAGCACAATAAAAAAATTAAAATAAAGAGAAGACTGGAGACAAACCAAGCCAATGTTGGAAATGAAGCAATGATAGATATGCAAAGGATAAAGAGGATGCCAGTACTGTTGTGGTTCAATGCATAGCTGAGGAAGCATCCAAAATAGAACCAATCTCTATAGTCTAATAGGTTCAATCAATTAAATTTTTTTGATATAATGAAGATGTAAAAGAAAGTCACAAATGAATTTAAAAATGTGTAAGATGTCCAAGTCCAAGTGCACATGCAAAACCAATATCAAGTGTATCCCACTATCAAGTGTATTTCAAACATTTTTGAGGTCTTGTATCCTACATTTATTATGAATACCATGAAGGCATAGACCTATTTTATTATCATTTTACACCATCAAGGGCAATTTTTGGTTTAGCAAACACTTAAAAATCTTAGATGGCTAGGTCTTTATAGAATCCAATTGAGGGTCAAAATCTTTTTTCTCATTGCTTTGTTCAAGGGTTCAGGCCCTTTTAAAATTCCTGCTTACCTTAATAAAAAAAATGTGGTAAATTCTAAATCCAAGAGTTCATCCAATCTTTAGAAAGATAAAAATTATACTATTGAAAATTGGGTCTATAGTTCAAAATGGAAATAATATCGATAAATAATGTGTCTCTAAAACTAAAAATCATCTGTGGTAAACATAACATTTATTTTGTTGAAGAAGAATATTTTGGAATAGGATGGTGAGCTAATTCAAGTCAATTGGTGAGACATTGATTCCTTGTAATATCTTGATAGACAACACCTCAAACTTTGTGTTTCCAATAGGCTCTTCTAGTAGCTATGCATACATATCCACTAATAGGGTATCAACATCTCCATGGAAGATTCCTCACTAACACTCTCACTAGGAGATCAAGGAAGAGAAATAGCTTAATGTCCACAAGTCTCCCAATTTTTTTCTAGGGTTATATGTTCAGATTAATTAGACAATCTATTCAAAATTAGGCAATATATACAATGTCTAAATCACCATAATTGATGGCCAAAGTAAAAATTACCTTGAATCCTTACCCTGATATTAAGCAAGTTGCAAACATAAATTACCTTGAACTCTTACAACGAAAATGAAAAATACCTTCAACCCTTATGTTGAAATCAAACAAGCAAATAGAAGAGGATGAGATCTTACCTTGAAAGAAAGTTCCAAACAGAAGAGGATGTGGATAATGCAAATGAATCCATCAAGCTTGCCTTGATGGCGCTGAAAATCTCTTAATTGGTCATGCCTGAAACCTCCTGCCCACACTTTTTCGGATGATATGAAATGAAATTTCACTCTTTTTTTTGTTTATATCCCTGAAAATGTCAAAATTTAGATGCCAATCTTAAATACAGCCAAAATTTTGACATTATTAGGATCAAATTTTTTTAAAATTAATTTACTTGACAAGCCAAATTGGCCTACCGTCAAAAATTACCCCCAAATGTACTAGTGTGTTTCGAACACGATTGACTTGCATCCAATTAGGAATGCAAGATGGAAGGCTTTCCCTCCCACCAGCCCTGCTAAGGAAAATCTTGGGTGGTAGTCGTTCTATGACTAAATAACTACCTAGTGAAAATAAAGAGAAATATAAATCAGAAGCAGGCTTGGGAATTTGATCACCCTAAAAGAGTGAGAGCATATCGCTACTACTCCAATCTCTAAAACATGGCAAATAGGATTGTTCAGTTACAAGCCTTTAACTATGGAAGACAAGAGGCACCTTTTTAATCTGCATGTTTTTTTGTTCCAAGATTAATTCCTACTAACCCATTTTAGAAGGTTTGGCATTATGATCAACTCAGTGAGATGAGAGCATAGGTCTATTTCTAAATAGGTCAAAGGAATCAAACTCCTTACTTAAGCTAGGTTATGAACTCTGAAATGTCGCAATTGAATTGACAAGGGTTTAGGCCTACCCAAATCGACACTAACAAAGGCTAGGAACATTTTTTGTTGTCTTCATTCCCTTTTCACAATTTCAATGACCTTGGAGTTCCTGTCTAGTACAGAAGAGACGTGTAAGTAGCCAACAATTAGATCAACAAGTTAGCTATGGAATTTTATAGCTCTAACCAGATGTGCTACAGAAAATGGCATATGCATTATACAAATGTGAAAATGCATTATAATATCACTCAAAAACACTAATTGAACATATAAATGCACTACAACCTCTAGTAAATGCACTATAAAACAATGCAAATGCATTAAGAACACTTCAAATGTGTTATAGGATACTTCATATGTGTTAGAAAATAATGTAGAAGTGTTAAAACTGTGTTTAGAAGTGCCAAAATGTTGGAGAAATCTTAGACCTGGTATTCGTGAGATCGAGAATGTCTTCGAAATGTTTTTGCTCCTATTATGTGTCTTCCCAAGTGTTGTAAAACCTGTAACAAGTCAAATCTACCCAAGAAATTAGAGTGATACACAGATCGACAAGAAAAATGAAAGATTAGAATGAAAGGTTAAAGAACAAATGATATTCTAGGACGAAGCCCCACGGTGGGTACCAATTTGTACACAATGGATTCACATATTCATAATACCTTAGTGCAAAGTGTAATCTAAATAATAGTGAGATAATCTAGACCCAAAAAGTAACTATTAAATAAAGACTCCATGAACATATCATGTTTCCCTAACGACAACTATTAAAATTGCTCTCAGACCAACATCTTAGTGATAGTTCTAGAACAGGAGTATGCTATGAATGTAGATCTATCAAAGTCATATGACATTTATACAAAAATGCGGATTATGTGAAGATAATAACACTAGAATGCTAGAATATGTGCATGTATAAGACTAAAACAATTCCAAACAATACTAAATAGATGTCAAGACTATCCTAAAATGTAGCTAACATGACATTAATTCTCAAAAACAATGAGGCTAAATGATAAATCTAAATTCCTAGGTATGGATGCCTACAAAGTTGGGTCCTTTTGCTCTTGATTTTCCCTCCTATTTATAGGATTTTAGGAGGGGGTTGGGGTAAGGGTCAGGATTTTACTTTTCACTAGAGGGTAATTGTGAAATTGAAAATATCTCATAAGGCACCAAGAGGAAAACTCCAATAGACTTAGTTTGTGAGGATAAATGAAGATTTTTTCAATTCTTTTAATTTCAAAGAGGATTTTCACTTTTGAGAGGATAAATGGCTTTTGTTGATTTATTAAAATGTTGTATATAATTTCAACTTTTGTCTTTACCTTTTTCCTTTTCTTATTTTGTTTTATGATTTATGAATTTGTTTTCCTCTTCTTAAAGTGATTTTGGTCCTTTTATATTTGATAGTGATTAATTGACTTAATTGCTCGAATGACCTGATGTTACCATTAATTTGAAAGTCTGTTATTTTTCTTTGTTATCTGATTTTGTCCTTAATTTTTATTGCTTGATCGAAACTATCATTGTTTTAGGCCTTTGCCAATTTTAGGGTGTCTACAAAAGTGTAATGAAATGATATAATACGAGGTAGGTCAGCTTCAAGGGTTAGGGCTTACTACCTAGAATCTTATTGGGTAGTAAAAAGTACCTATATAAGGAAGGCCCATAGGTTGTCTAGAGAAGTGTTGGGTAATAGTCATAGCTTTGTCTTGTATACTATTGTAAGGAATTAGGCACCCATGTGGGTTTGAATATTGTAATTTTATAATTTTGTATTTGTGACGATAATAAGAAGCCCATATTTTGTTCTCTCAATTTGCATTGCTCTTTGTTTCTTTTTTTTTTTTTGTTATTAAGGGGAGAACCCTTCATCAAGTGGTATCAGAGAAGGAATTCCCAAGTGCGTAAACAAGTCACCAATTAGGAGGTAATTTACACTAGGACCATGGTTTGGGCTAAGTGTGTGGACATATCACCAATTGTGAGGTAGTTTGCACTAGGGTCTCAGAGGATGTGTAAAAAATGCCTCCATGAAGAGAGCATAGTGGAAGATTCATAGATGTTATGCCTAAGAGTTTTAGAGCCCTCCAAAGATAGATGCAAGCATTGGAAGAACAAATGCACAGAAGAATAAATATTGTCATAAGAGATGAAAGTGAGGATGAAGAAGAAGAAGTGAATGTTGAAGAAGAGAGGCTTTTTAGGGCTATTTCTAAGATTGGAAAAAGACCTAAGGTTGAGGTTCCCACAGTATTGGGAAATCTTAACCCAAAAAAATTGATCGATTAGATCAATGAATTATGAATTAGAGGAATAATTTGAGTATGAAGGTATTGAAGATCCGTATAGGGTCAAATTTACAAATGCAAAACTGAAGGGTCATGCAAATACCTAGTGGCAAGAGATCTAGTTGGAGTGAAATAGAAAAGGGAAGGAAAAAATTACAAGATGGCATTGGATTATAGAAAAATTGGAGCAACAATTTATTCTTGTGGATTATGATCTTAATCTATTGAAGAAAATCCAAGGGTTGAAGCAAGCGGGAAGATTTGTTCAAGAGCATACCAAAGAGCTCTAACAAGTTCTCATTAGAACAAGTCATGTTGAAGATGACCAAGGAGGAGTTTTTCCATTACCTTAATGGGTTGAGGTCAAGCATTTAGGAGGAATTGAGTCTGGTATGAATTAACAGTATTGAAGAGGCATGCTAGTTTTCCCTAAGAGTTGAGGAAAACTTGAAATGGAAGTTTGGTAACAAAAATAATGAAAGAGGTCACGGTGAAAGATTTGGTGGATGGTCTTATGGAGGTCAAAATGATGATCAAAAGAATAAGGATGAAGCCTATAGTAGAATCTAGAACCAGAGGGGAAATAGTTTCAATCATTTCCATGATCAAAATAACAGAGATCAAAGAGGAAGAGAAAGAAGGCAAGGATCTAGAAGATGAGGCTTCTATGGAAAAAAAAATTATTGTAGAGAAGAAGGGAATAGATAATTTTAGTGTTCCCAACACCAAGGAATGATTAATAGAATTACAGAAGGTTGGGCAAAAAGTACACATGTTAAATCATCACATTCTAAATATGATGAAAGATCAAAAGTCATAGTTAATAGAAGATTCTTGCTAAGTGGTGAGAATGAATATGATCAAAGGAGGATCATGTTTCATACAGGGTAAAAATGTGAGGATAAGTGTTGTGATGTGATCATTTATGGTGGATGTACTAATAATTTTGTGTTAAAAAAGATGGTCAAAAAGTTAAATCTCAAGAGGTAGAAATACATGTGTCCATACCATATTGCTTCGGTGCAGGATGACCATAATGTCATGGTCAATGAGAAATTCTTAGTGAAGTTCAATATTGGAAGCTACTTGGATGAGGTACAATGTGATACCATACATATGGACATGTCATATATTATTGGGTACCTAGTGGTAGTTTGATAGGCATATTGTACATGATGGGCATACAAATACTTATACTTTGACAAAGGATGGAGTGAAACATAAGCTGAAGCCATTGAAGGAGAAAGAAGATGAAAAATGTAGTGCTCCCATAATATGTTTCATTAATAGAGGATTTTCTGAAAGGTATAAAATGTGAGCATATGTATTTTGTTGTAATCCCAAAAGATGGTAAAGAAGAACTAGAGTTGATACCTTCTGAAGTTGAAGATTTGTTGGAAGAGTTACCAAATATTATGTCAACTAATGTACCTGATAGATTTCCCTTAGTGTGGAAGATCATTCACAAGATGGACTTGATTCCAAGAGCTAGTTTTCCAAAGATGACAACACATAGAATGACACCAATAGAAAGTGAAGAGTTGAAAACACAAATACATGAGTTGTTGCAGAAGGGGTTGATTCAAGAGAGTCTAAGTCCATGTGTTATGCTAGCATTATTGGCACCTAAGAGGAATAGAGAATAGAGGATGTGAACATATTCTTGATCTATCAACAATATCACAATTAAGTATAGATTTCAATTACAATGGATGGATGATATTATGGATGGTTTGAGTAGAGCTATGTATTTCACAAAGATATATCTGAAGAGTGGGTACCATTAGATTCACATTAGAGAAGGAGATGAGTGGAAGAATTATTTCAAGAAATGGGAAAAAAAATGAGTGGTTAGTCATGTCTTTTGGGCTAACCAATGCACCAAGTACTTTCATGAGGCTCATGACCGAGGTGTTGAAGGAGTTTTTGGGTAAGTTTTTCATTGTTTACCTAGATGGTAATTTGATCTTTAGTAAGATATTGGAGGAGAATTTGATACACATTTTAAAGGTGTTTGACAAGTTGAGGGAGGAAAAGTTGTTGATAAATTTGAAGTGTATCTTTGTGAAGTAGTTGGTGTATTTAGGATTTTTGGTATCAGTAGAAGGTCTAAAAATGGACCTTGAGAAAGTGAAGGCTATCCTCGAATGGCCTACTTCAAAGAGTGCAACAAAGGTAAGATATTTTCATGTACTGGCTAGTTTTTACAGATATTTTATCAAAAAAATTAGTAGTATTTATGGACCTTTGACTAAAATAATGAGAGGAGATAGGAAAGAATTTAAGTGGACTCTAGGAGAAGATAAGATTTTTAATTTGTTGAAATAGAAAGTTATAGAGCAACCTATTTTAACACTTCTAGATTTTAGTACAGTATTTCAAGTAGATTGTGATCCTAATGGTACTGCAATAAGAGTTGTTTTGAGCTAAGAAGTAGACATGTTGCTTATTTTAGTGAGAAATTGAATGGTGCCAAAAGAACGTATCATGTTTATGATCAAGAATTTTATGCTATAGTCTAGGCATTGAAGAAGTGGAGAAATTATCTTCTTCCTAAGGATTTTGTTTTGTATACTTATCATCAAGCTTTGCAATATTTAAATAGTCAAGGAAAATTAAACCAAAGGCATTTGAAATGGGTTGAGTTTTTGCAGAGTTATATTTTTTTTTTGAAACACAAGAGTGAGAAGTCTAACAGAGCTGTAGATGCTCTTAGGAGAAGACAATTTTTATTGACACAAATGCAGATTGAGGCGGTTGGGTTCAAGGAGATCAAGAATTTGTATTTGGAGGTCCCTAATTTTTTTGAATCTTGGAAATCTTGTACATAACCTATTACACTTGATAGGACAGAGTGGTTGGATTTCTTAATCCAAGATGGTATGTTGTTCAAGGGGTCCCAGAAGTTCTATGAGAGAGAATCTCATAAAGAAGAAGCATAGTGGAGGATTGGTTAGACACTTTCAAGGTAGAGATAAGACCATTGCTTTGATTGCTGAGAATTATATTGGCCACAATTTCAGCAAGATGTGAATAATTATGTGTAGTGTTACAGAGTATGTCAGATGATGAAAGGAGTGAAGCAATATATGGGGTTATATCATCCATTACATTTACTTGAGAAACCATGGGAAAATGTTAGCATGAATTTTTTTCTTGGTTTACTAAAGACACAATTAAGGCATGATTTGATATTTGTGGTGGTTGACATATTTTTAGAAATGGCACATTTCATTCACTACAAGAAGAATAGTGATGTTGTTTATGTGGTGGAGTTGTTTTTCAAAGAAATGGCAAGACTACCTGATCTACCAATGAGTATAGTTTCTAATCAAGATACCAAGTTTGATGGGTATTTATGGCATATATTATGGAAGAAATTGAAGACAAATTTGAAGTTTGGTTCATCACATCATCTACAGACTGATGGACAAACTGAAATTGTGAATTGGAATTTGAGAAATTTACTGAGATGTTTGGTTGGAGATAAGCTGAAAGGTTGGGATTTGATTTAACCACAAGAAAAATTTGAATACAATAGTTTTTTCAATAGTACTAGTAAATTGCTATTCTAGATTGTATATGGGAGCAATCCGAGAAATGCTTCTGAATTGAGGGATTTGGATAAAGGAGACATAAGTAGTGCTGAAGTGGAATATTTGGTTGAATATTTAAAGAACATCTATCAGAAGGTGAGGAAGAAAATTAGAAATATGAATACCTAGTATAAGGCTAAGGATGATGTTAAAAGGAGGTATAAGGAATTTAAAATTGGAGATGAAGTCATGGTTCATTGGAGGAAGGAGGGATTTCTAGTGGGTACATATAATAAGATGAAAATGAAGAAGTTTGGACCATGCATGATAGTGAAAAGGCATGGTTCTAGAAATGCTAATGAAGTAGAGTTTCCTACTAAATTGAATATTCCACAAGTGTTTAACCTTTTAGATTTGATAGAATATTATGAGGGAGATGATGGAGATAAAGTTGTAGAAATACAATGGAGTATTCTAGCATCTACTTCAGCTACACAAGAGATTGAGAAGATATTAGACATTCATGAGGGGGGAAGCACAAGGAACAAAACATATTAAGAGTATCTGGTCAAATGGAAAGAGAGGTCAACGGAGGATTCATCATGGCGAACATGGAAGAAAGTTAATTGTCTTGGTTTTCCTTTGACTACCTAAGATGTGATAGGGTCACTTCTCAAGTTACCCCATGTGTTTGATGTAGGAGCATTTTGGGTGTAAGGGCACTCTTGCATGACCCAAAAATATTTCTTTTTCCAGTTTTCTAGTTTTTATGTTTTTAATAAGGGTTATTCCTGTACAGAGTTTCTATTTGAGGGAGTTTGCTAATTTTAGTAAGTTGGTATTATTATCTCAAATTGTTCTAATCTCATATGTGGAGGTTCATCTTAGACATATCAGGCTACCAAATGAGTTTTATTATCATTTCATATCTATTGGTGTAGTCATTGTAGATTTTTAGTGTAGTCATTATAGATTTTTGGTAGGAGTTTTGGCTATCCAAACCTTAATTCCAGTGATGAAGGCATAAATGGCTTTAAAATGAGGCAAAACCTCAACTTGAGGATACTTTTGCTATTAACCGTTGTAGATCACTAGCTAAGGATTCTAGAATGGGGTTATAATGGCCCTTCAGGTCAACAATTTGTTGGTTATAGTCTCCAAAAGTGGACCCATCCAAAAAATCTAATTTCTAAATTATCTTGAGTTAATATTATGTAATAAAGTATAATGAAATGATATAATATGATTTTAGTTGAACTCAAGGGTTAAGGGCTAAGTGTCCAGAACCTTCTTCAGCAATAAAAAGTGTCTATATAAGGAAGGATCATAGGTTGTCTAAGGTAGTTCTGGGTGATATTTGTAGCTCTATCTTGAAAACTATTGTAGGGAAGGTGACCATCTGGTTTTGCATATTGCAATTCTATAATTTGGTATTTGTGGCAATAATAAGAAGCCCATTTTTTTTCTCACAATTTGTGTTGTCCTCTTTCTCTATTTCTATTAGTTTTTTTGGTATTAAGGGTAGTACCCTTCATCAAATCCAATCTTCATTTTCCAAAGCATCTTTTACTTATTTAGGTACAACTTCACATAATAAGCATGTATCATTCTTCAACTTACTTCTTGTCATGGCTCCTAAATCTTTTCTTCCAATGATTCAGTTTGGTGTATGGTTCCTCTTTACATACTTTTCTAGGATAGGTTTAGGTCTTCTTTCTTCTTGATGTATTTTATTTTGTTATGCTTGCTCTTCTATTACATGTATTTATAGTTACAACTCAACATTATCTGTCTACTATTCAGTTACTTTTGTCTTATGTTTGGGTTCTCAATTTTGTGACTAAAATCCTATAGCCTGATGGTCGACAATTTGTTGATGCTTGACAAATCTTTTCTACTAAATCTCAACAATGCCTAGTTGTTGATTCGCAATAGCCTCTTTTATTGGTATAGGAAAAATACTAGATTCACCTTCATATATGTAGACAAAGTTTATGTAGTCTTTAGGTTTTTTCTTTCATTCCCCCTCGTTCTTTCTTTCAATTTCATCACCTCTAACATTTTCACTTTCTAGAATTTTTTTATTGTTAGAATTCAAACACTTATATGCCTTGCTTTTAGTGGAATATCCTAGGAAGACACCTTTCATCACTTCTTGCATCAAGTTTTCCTTTCCTTACATCTTTCAATATGTAACATTTTCTTCCAAAAACTTTGAAATAATTGACATTAGGTGCATAGCCATACCAATGTTGAAAAGGTGTTTTGTTTGTCTCTTTCTTCACTTGAACTCAGTATAGAATGTAGATTGCAGTACTTACAACTTCTCTCTAATACTTTTATGAAACATTCTTCTCCATCATTAATGTCCTTGCACAATCCATGATTGATCTATTTCTTTTTTTAGATATCCCATTCTGTGGTGGATTCCTTGGTTCACTCATTTGTCTCTTGATTCCTTTGTCATTGCAAAATATGTTGAACTTGTCTGATAAGAATTCACCTCCTCTATCTGATCTCAAACACTTTATACCCTTTCCTATTTCTTTCTCAACTCTATCCAAATACCACTTAAACATTTTAAATTCATCATATTTCTCTTTAAGAAACATCACAGTCATCATTTTAATGAAATTTGTGAGGCCCCACTCAATCTGCCCTAGCCTAGATGACATATTTGCATTATGATACTTCTAATTCAATATTTTGATACACTTTTGAGACTATAGGGTTATGTCATTTTAATATCTGCATTTTGATGATTTGCACTTATGTTTGCACATTAGGACCTAATTGATATATTTAATGATTCCATTTCATGATCTAAATTACTTCAATTGCTTTAGTAGAAATTGAATTGTGGAAATGTTTGAAATTCAAATTGTAATGTTTAAATGGAAATTACTGTTAAAGGATAGATTATGATATGCAATAGGACCTAATTCACATGCCTAGTGACTTAATAGTCATGGATTCAGTATTTCATCACTATGATAGAGAATAGATTGTAAGGTTATTCAGAATGTTATTTAGATCATCTTAAGTAAAGATCAATATTGATATACAGGGATTGATAATTTAATGTTTCAAATAGTTTACATGAAAATGATTAGAAAAGGGAAAGTTAATTGGAAATGATGAAATATGCAAGCCTAATGTTGAATATGATAATGATTTATTCCACATATTTACATATTGCTTACATGATTTTTTTGGACTACTGATGCTCAAGTTTAGTGTGTAGGAATTTAACCATGGGGTTTAACTGGGAACCAAGGCTCAACCCCATGTGAACATGACATAGCCAAGGAGAATCTTTGGAAGATTCAAAGCCTCATTGTGATGTGCTTGTTTCATAAATGTAAGCTTGGAAGTGTGTGGTAAATTTAACCTCATAAATACATTAGGGACATGTCATGGTGATGTGTAATGTGTTATAAATGTGTCCCTTGACACTTGTAATTGTTGGTGTGTTAATGACATGTCACCTAGGGTTTTGGTCATGGTTACACTTAATCTTAAACTAATTACCTTTCACAAGATTAAGTAAATCCACTTGGAGAAAGGATAGGATGGGTCACCATCAAGGGGAAATTCGAATTCAAACTTGACAAGGATTTTTAAGGGTCAATATGTGGTCCCAAAGTGTCATTTTTGTGAAAATAAGCCACTCATATGCCAGCATAACATTTTAGGGGCCTAAATTTGACCATTTTAGTGCTTAGCTAGCCAAGGGGGGCATTAACCAATGCATTCTTCCACCAAATTGAAAATTGAGTTTTCCTATGAGTTCATCCCCATATTTCCACTTATTCAAAGGTAGAAAAATTGGTAGGGACAAAGTTGTAAGAGATAGTGGCTTGATGTTTTTACCAAAAGAGATAGTGGGAGAGTCTTTTTAGGGAACTTGGACAAACTAGTGGGGTGTTCACCCACTCTCTAAGTTTAGAGACAATGAAGGTTTTCAAGGGAGAAGGCCAAGGAAGAGAGCTCTTCAACAAGTACCATTTTCCTTTTTACTTGGATTGAAGGTTCGTGCCCATGCCATTATTTTCATTGAAGTTGCATAATATTGTTAAATCTATATTCATGTAGAAATGAAACTGTGCATTGTGTCTTGTGTTGTAAATGTTGTGATATGTTTATTGTTGCATTCTTTTCCTTGATTTTACCTTGTTTCTTTGTTTTGACATGAGTTTTGTTCATGGGTGTGAGGGCTTCACTCACCCTTTGGGAAGGGAAGAGAAGTCCAAGGTGAAGGGGTGGGTTGGTCTTGACAATGCAGTTGAGAACCTTGGAGTATGGGCTCCATTGTATGCCATAATCATTCATATCTTTCTTGGGGGTGATAAGTGAAGTATGGTGGAGAGAGGAAGTTTATGGAGTATGGGCTCCAAGGAAGATATAGCTAATGATAGTGTGTTTAGAGGATGATTGTGAAAGCCCCAAAAGAGCATAGAATTTACTGATTTTTGAAAGCCCCAAAAGGGCATGGAAATTGTTTATTGTAATATTATTTGATATGGAAAGTATCCTATTTGAAAATCACACCTTTACCCTATGTTCATGGTTCCATTAGTGAACCATTCTGAAATATCCTTGGGATGGAATTGTTCAAGTGCTATAATGTGATGTGTATGTGTTGTAAGAATGGAATGAAACCTGGTTTGAGCCTTGTTCCCCTAGCTCAAGGGTGGTCTCTTTGGAGGCCTATGGTTGGGTAGAGAGTACCCACGATTTTTTTTTTGTTTTGTTGTGATGTAATTGTATATTTTGTGCTCAAGGGAGCAATGGAAAAATCTTGGAAAGATCATCTTGTAGATGTTGCTTCAAGGAGAAGACTTGTCATTGTGCATTATACATGTATTGGAGAATCTCTCTCCATGTTATTCATGTTTTTTCAATGAATGATTGCATATTAGAAAGGAAGGGATGTGTAACTTTGCAATGTAATTGAAGGGATGAAATCCTTCTCCATGTTATTGTGTATTGCATTGTAAGATTTGAACCATTATATTTTGTCGTTTGTGTATTGTATTGTAAAAAAAGAGATCTTCATTTTATGTACATTGTTGTGAAGAATAGACCCATGAAGGAAGTGAAGAAATTTGGACATTATAATATGCAATTGTATTGTAAGATTCAATGTTATGCATATAGTTTTATTGAAATGGAATTATTTTTTCAATATTATAGTTGTAAATGAGAGAAAAGAAAGAAAAGACAGAGTTTCATGTAAAGAAATAGTCATAATTATTTTTGAATCATAGATGGAAAATGCATTCAATTGTGATTTCTCATGTAAGAAGTTTCATATTGTAATTAGTTGATTAGAAATTTCATCTATAGTTTCATTTTAAGGAATACACTAGTAGATGTTATAATGGATCTTGTCCAAATGTAAGCAATAAAATTTATGTATTATATCAAGCAATTAGTATGAAAAAGTCCTTAAGATTTGAGTTTACTTACTTATGATTTCAAGTGGCTTCGATAGAACTAATTATTGAATATAATAGGCTAGCCAAATTAGGTCACTATTAAAATCACATTCACATCCTAACAAATGGAGTATAGAAGAAAATGCAATAAAAATCTTAGTGAAACCTTAATGTAGATGCATTTTATCTCTTTATATTTTGTATGGGAAGTGGGAAATAATTCCCCTCCCAATTAGGATCAATAAAACATTCAAAAGAATATTCCTTAAAATCCTTTGTAAAAGTATAAATAAAATAAATAAATTGGAAGAGCTAAGTCATAGGCTAAATTGAATAATAACCTATTAGTCAAGAATGGAGACCAACTCATAAGAGACCTTGACTTAAACTTGCTAAATGAGTCTCATAAAAAAAAATGATAAACTAACAAGAAGGACGTCCAAAGTCCTTCACATGACCTTTCTTTATGATAATCAAATCCCCCATGAAATAAAATACTTATCATCGCTACACAATTCCCCAAGGAAATCGATCCACCTAGATAAAGGAGGGACCAAATCAAAACAAGAAAATAATATAATTGAACAAGCCTATAAAAAAGGATTATAATAATCTAAAACTTTCAAAGCTTCTCCATGAAAGGACACATCGCATCAGAAGGAAAGGGACTTAGAAAGGAAATATGACACCATTCCAAATAAAATAAAATAGATTAAATAAACCTTCCCAATGTTGGAGGTCAACCATTTCCTTTGGAGAGAAAAGTATTTCTCAAAAAAAAAACAGTGTTGAACTTGAATAAATGGAGAGGAGGAAGCCATGTTAGAAAGTACATGGAAGGTGGGAGTGGTCCTCACCTCCCCCAACCCTCCACATTCTCCTTCTCTTATCTAAGCGCCTTCCACCAAAAGAGAGCGCTCTGTCTAAGTGTGTGCAGCCCCATCCACCCATCACATCACTCTAGTCATGTTGGTATTGGGGAGATCTTAGGAGTCATGTGGGAGGTAAGAAAAGGGTTAGTTAGGTGGCATTAGAAATGGGAATACTTTAGAAGGGAGTTTTAATAAGTTATAGTGCTTGGACTTTAGCGCTAAGGGAAGTCTAAGGAAAGGCCACATAGGAATAAGTTATGAGGTTTCAAGGGGGTCACGTGGACATATGAGGTAAGGGGGAAACAAATTTTAGGATGAAGTGCATGTCAGTAACATTAGGAAATGTTTGATTTTTGCATAACATTTTGTTTTGGGACTAATGAATGAATAAATTAAATGAGATAGTTAAATGTTGATGGGTTAGAAATAGAGTTGGTTAGTAGATACGCTTAGTTGGTATTTAATATTTAAGTATATCAAATAAATTTGTTAATTGATGTTAAATTATTAGTAGATGATTGATAATTAGTAGATAATAATAATGTCATAGTAGTATTTAGAATTAAAATAATTAGTAAATGATTTCAACAACCTAGCTAGTAGTACATAGTCAATAGGTTATTAATATGGTTAGAGTCTAATTAAATGATAAAATACAAGAGTTCATATATATATATATATATATATATATATTTTTTTTTTTTGTATCATATGATGTGAACAACCACTATTAATTATCCATATGTTATTCTTATTCACATGTGAAATCAATGTAGTTGTCTCATCTTCATGATCAGATTCATCTTTCATTGTAACATAAGAAAATTCTTCATCATTTTCATCAGTATCACTATCAAAACCATCTTCTTCAATAATGTACCAAGATTTCTTACCTTTTCATTTGTAGTCTTTGTTACCTTGATTCTCTCTTCTTTCTCTTATTCATTTGTACTTGTTGTCCTTCATTTATTCCTTCTCATCTTTGTTAGGACATGTAACAAAAATATGACCAACTTTGTTGCATATAAAATATATAATAGGGAGTTCACCTTTGTATTTTTATTTTCCTCTTGGTAGCCTTCTTTCTAGTAATGCTTCAAGATCATCATCTAGTGCGCTATCAAGTGTCCACATGTATGCTCTTCTTCTTTCTCTTAGATCCATCAAGGCTCAGTTGAGACTTGAAAGCACATTCAACACTAGTAGGTGAATAATTATCAAAATTTGACAACTCATATGTGGTGATTCTACCAATTAGACTATCCAGGGACATGTTAAGACCATGTGTACATCTCAATTCTTGAATTGTAGATACTCTAATTGCATAGATAGGAAGTAAAGCCCTCAATACCTTACTTATCATCGTCTCATCATATACAATGCCTCCAACTCGTCTAATAGTATTTATAACTTCCTTGATTTGGCCACAATATTGAGAAATAGTTTCTCCTTTCACTCTTATGTCATCTAATTTTCCTCTCAAGCTTCCAACTTTAGCTTTCAACACATTTTTGTCTCCTCCATGGATTTGTGTCAAGTTTTCCCACATTTTCTTTGTAGTAGTACATTCCTTAACATCATTGAATTCAACGTAACTTGGGGAAGATGCTAGATCTATCATCATTTGATTATGATCTTGCTTCTCCTCTATTAGTTCAATAGAAATGGGTCTAGGAACTTCAATGTATTCATTTTTTAGGTAGTATATTGTATAGTCTCCAACTCCAAATAGATGCAATTTCATTAGTCATTTCCATGCTCAAAAGTTCTCCTTGTTCAACTTAGGTACCTTTCTCTTATACATCTTTATCTTTATCTTATATCCTTCAAAATTTTGTTATAAGTACCTAGAGATCTAATACCAATTGTTAGAATATTTAGAATAACTAAGAGGGGGTGTGAATCAATTATCCTTAGGTCCAGATGTACCAATTCAACTTTTACTAGTTTCAAACAACTTACATAATGATATTAAATGACTTGGTTCATATAGAAACGTATCAGCAACTTAACATTTTGCTCATTATTAACTCTTTTTTTAGTATATGTCAATCGACAGTAAATAGCATGCATCACACATAACATTCACATATGTATGACACTAGGATTTAACATGGAAACCTAATTCATGAAAAACCACCAAGTAGCATGCTACCGCTTTTCACTCTTCTAAAGTGAGCTCAGTTAAGATCCAACCCTATTAAAGTTTACAAAACACACTATTATGATCCTTTTAGGAGTGGCCTAGTTAGGGGAATTTGGATCATTCCATTAGAATTTCACCTTTATTAAAAAGATTTACAAAATGGTTGTTAGTTCAACCTTGATTGAAGGATTTTGACTACCATAATGGTTAGAAAGTAACAACATGTTTGATCTATAAAACACAACTCACTTTGTAAATTTAGATCTCCATTTAGCTCATTTGTTGGTTCATTGACTAGACTTTATTGACATCTCCATCTCTAATCTTCTTGGAAACCCTTCAAGAAATCACACTTCACAAATCTTCTCACTTTTCCTTTGCTACTCTATTGTTCACAAGTTCTCCATAAAATTACCAATCAGCAACAAACCAACCTTGGAAAACATCTCCTATACCTCCTTAATCAAGTAGCTTTGATCTTTTTCCGCTTAAAAATTATTGTAGATCTTAGGGTTAGGTCTGATTCAATAAATCTATCCATCATTTTTTCCTTCTACTCCTTTCTTAATACTTCTAGAAACTTCTCCTCAAATCCTTACCTTTGATCACATAATAAACTGAATTTATGCATTAAATATGCTAACTCATCAATCCTTATCATCCATGCATTTTGACTAATCCAAAAATTCAACTATATCAGCCTCAAATTTGAATCTTTCACAAACTATAAATTTTTGTGATACTCGGTCATCACTATGTAGCCCAGTCTCTATTGTTATGTCTTGTTCATCTTACACTAACTATCTCGGTCTTCACTATGCTTAGTCACTACTACACTTTTCTTCTTCAACTTTTTCGACCTTAACTAGCACTTGGCTAATACTATTTACCCACCTATCTCTTAAGTTCCTTAATCTTCTATTTCAACTCCTTCATTGATCGACCACTGTTCACTATGCTTTGTTTGTTTTTAACTCAACACTTCTATACTTCATAGACTAAGTAAATAATACATCATCATGTCAAATACTAACTAGTCAAGTTCCCATTATAATTCCATCATACTTGCTCATCTTCACACAACAACTTCACTAGTTCATCTAGTCATGTGTCCATTTTAAGATATTATTTTAATATTAATTAAATAATATAATTATTAAATAAATACTAATAAAGTCATATATTCTAATTAATATTAAAATATGAAATATGAAATATGAGTATTAATAATTAAATATTACTATTATAATATAAATACTAATTAAAGAAAATACAAAATAATAGTTATTAAATATTAAAAAATTAATGAATGAATAAGTCTTAAAAAAATTAACTACAAGAGACAAAATTGTAGAGAATATGTTACCTTTATAAATAGGATTTAATAATAAATAAGTACATAAATATTATAAAATAGAACAATTAAAATTAACAAAATCTAATGAAAGGTTAAGAGATATGTAATGAAAAGTTGTGACTCCTTCAAAATAAGATACAAAAGGGAAGAGAGTATAATTGAAAAGAAAAATGGAAGAAGAGGAGAAGAGAGGAGATAAAGAAGGATTAATAGAAGAGGAAAGGAATGTGAAGAAAATAAGGGAGTGACATTTTCCAAAGGTATGCATTATGAAAGGATGTGACTCTTCGAATGTGTTCTAATTATGAATGCTTGTGACACTCTAAAATAGTTGTAATTATTTGAATTGTTATTATGAAAGGTTGTGAACTTTTGAAAGGACCATAACTATGAAGTGTTATGACTTTTGGGAAGAGGGTTAATTACAAAGGGTTTTAACTCCTCCTGAACATGAGGAAGATGTGTGACCTTTCAATTATTGGTGGATAAACATAATCCATTAAGACCATGTGTCATGCAACTATTTAGCTTGGAATCAACCAATACACTATTGTAATATAAAAGAACAACTAGTGATAAAAGGCGACAGTTGCATGCCCTACACACAAATGTTAGTTAGATATAACATATCATATCTACCATCTAGCTCTATGTGTATGATGTGTGTACTCATAAACTATTTTCTCTTGAAATTTTTTCATAAAATCAACTATGCATAGACTTTTTTTTTCCAACTCATGCCTCTTTAATTATTTTCCATCTTTAACACCATATGTAACTAACTTGTACTTTCCAAGAGAGACCAGTGTCT
Organism: Cupressus sempervirens; assembly: GCA_028749045.1. NCBI lineage: Eukaryota > Viridiplantae > Streptophyta > Pinopsida > Cupressales > Cupressaceae > Cupressus > Cupressus sempervirens. Next base: position 267,871,624 of record CM053793.1, read on the forward strand.
TACCAATTTCATATGTGCTATCTAGATGTAGGCATCTATGCAACTTTTGCAAATCACCACATTGAGGAGAAAAATATTTCAAACACATAGTCTTATAATAAATTAACCCATCATCTTTTTTACATAGTACACTTGCAATAAATTCTCTTGGTGAATAATGTGTAGTAAACTCAACATGAACCCTACAACAATATGTAGTGCTTGTATGATTTATCTCAACATAGAATAGTTTGGTCATCTCAAAAAACTTTGGCTTATTTTAATTTGAGGAAATATTTGAAGAAATAAAATTGAGCTTGAGTCATATCCAAATAACTTTGTTTATGTGGCTCACGGTTTATTTTTTTGATTCATCTTTTGACAACATCTTTTTTTTGAAGCCCTTGTCATGCAAAAAGTTTTAAATTAATGTTCTTAGTGCATCAAAAATAACTTTATCCTTATATGGGAGTCTACCTTGGAATGACCAAAAATAAGTATTGTTATCATCCTCAAATTTCTCTTGCCTTACTAAGGCTTTGACTAGCGTTGTTCTAGTTATCCTTAATTATTGACTTGTTTTGCTTATTATATGAGATTTTTCCATTTCCTTTCTGATTATGATTGATGTTGTTGGATATAATTGTTCAATTATGTCTTGTCTTTCATGTTACACAAATGTCATATCAGTTATCAGACGAAGTCTACCGAGCTCAATTGGCCAGCAAAGCAAATTACGGAGTCTACTGAGTGTTTTTGAAAGTTACTCTGTAGAAACAGTTTCTACCGAGCTCACTCAAGCATCAAAGGTTTCTGTGGTAGAAGTTAGTTTCTATCGAGCTCACAAGGTTAGCAAAGGAAAGTTAGTGTTTATCGAGTTCACTCGGTCTCCAAAGGATTTTGCAAAGTTCGCAGTGTTTACTGAGCTTCAGTTGTTTAACACTAGAAATCATTTCTGGAGCAGTGTTTACCGAGCAGGGTCGACCAATGAAGAATTTCATTATTTTGGGAAATAAAGCTTAATTTTTTATGTAATGAATGTAGCCGACTGATGTATGATTATTGGTAATTGTAAGTTGTAAATGAGCCAATTGGATAATTTGTAAGGTATAAATAAAAGGTCAAGTTGTGAATTCAAAATATGGTATGAATGGATGGATGAATGAGTGAGCATGCAAGTGTGAAGAGGAAAGTATGAGAAAAGTTTGAAGAAGGATCAGATATCCTTAAGAAGCAACAAAGTTGTATTCAGTCAAAGAGGATCTAGTGAAGTAGAACAGAGATCTATATCAGCAAAGTTCAGTTGCATCTCATTCAGGTCACTTCATTGTTACTTTCTTATCATTGTAGCAATGATTTTCAAATCTCTTAACAGAGTTGGTTTAACAGTCATTTTGTAAATCCTCTAACAAGGTGGAAAATTCTATTGAATTGTTCTAAATTCCTTCAGCAAGGCCACTCCTAGCAAGGTGATTAAATCCTTTAACAAGGTCACACCTCACAATGTTTTTTTTTAACCTTTAATAGGGTTGGCTCCTAAAAGAGCTCACTTCAGAAGAGTGAAAATTAGTAGCTAGTTACTTGGTGGTTTTTTCCATATTGGGTTTCCACATTGAATCTGGTGTTTGTTCATGTTATTTGTTTTATGCATGCATGTTAAATCTTTTTGAATCCTTAAAGATCAGTAATAAGTTAACATACATCTACCGAGTTATAGCATTTTTCTATGTGGCTACCAAGTGACAGCAGTAACTAATTTTATAAGACATCTAAGGGATCTATGGATTTGTTTTTGTGGTAACTGATTCACACTCCCCCCTCCCCTCCCCCTCAATTACTCCATCTATATTTTCAACAATTGGTATCAGATCATTTGGTGCTTATAGGAAGGATATAAAGGATCTAAGCTAAAGATTAGGATGTCTTACAAGATGGAAATTCCAAGGCTTAACAGGGATAACTTTTTAGCATGGCAAGGTCTCATGAGACTCCATCTGGCTTCCATTGGAGATATAGGATTAAAATATTTTGATGAAGAATATGTGACTCCTTCTGGTACACTATCTGTTAATGACATTGCTAAGAAGAAGACTCATAACACCATGATGATAGACATTGCATCTGCCCTAAGTTATGAAGAATTTAATGATATCAAGGACTGCAAAATTGCCTTTGAAATGTGGAACAAGATGAAAGATATCTATGGAGGTGATGACAATGTGAGAAGAGCCAAAGCAAAAAGTCTAAGAGGATAATTTGATCAGACAAGGATGAGAGAGGATGAAAACATTGCCAAATATGTTGAAAGAGTCAAAGTAGTCATCAGTGCAATCAAGGCCTCTAGAGGAGACATTGAGGAGGAAATAGTTGTAAGTAAAGTTCTTAGAACATTACTTCCCATTTATGCAATTAGATTTTATGAAATTCAAGAAAGAAGATGTGAAGAAAATCATAAGATAAATTTAGAAGCCATAGTAGGAAGATTGACTGTATTTGAGCTAGATAACTATGACAACTATGTTTCAGCTTCTAAGAACATTGAATCAGCATTTGAAGCCAAGCTTTCACTCGAAGAAAAGAGCAAAAAGATAAAGGAATCTCAATAAAAAAGTGAAGAAGAATCATAACAGAGTTCTGATATTGATCTTGAGGTGGTTGAAGCTCTACTGGCAAGGAAATATTCTAGAGGCAAAGGGAAATACAAAGGTAAAGTTTCTTTGATTTGTTTTTCATGTGAGGAAATTGGTCATATTGCTGCTAGGTGCCCAAACAAGCAAAAAAAGGATGAGAGCAAAGGTCACAAGTGCAATGGCAAGAAAGACTTCAAATCATTCAAGGACAAATGTAAGAAAACATGTTTCATGGCTAAAGATTCTAAGGATTCTAACAATAGTGAATATGAGATTGTTTACATTGTTGTGAAAGATGAATATGATAATGATGAGGAAGATAAGATAACACTTATCTCTCATGTGAGAAAAAATGATACATGGATCATAGATAGTGGTTTCTCTCACCATATGACTGGTGACAAAACAAAGTTTGAATGTTTTGAAGACTATGATGGTGGTAGTGTGAGATTTGGTAATAATGAACCTTGTTGCATAAAAGGAAGAGGAAGAATTTCACTAACCAAAGAGCTTGTATGTGATCATGCCTATTGGGTTGAAGGACTAAAACACAATCTGTTGAGTGTGGCATAGCTACTCAATATCGGATTCAAAGTGGAATTCATGCGTGGAAAAGCAAGACTATTGGATGACAAAGGAAAGTTGATTGGATCAAGCATACAAACTAAAGATAACTTATTATATCTTGAATTTGGTGAATGTTCATGTTTTATTGCTTAAGTTGAAGAAAGTTGGTTATGGCACAAAAGGTTATGTCATGTAAATTTTGATAACCTAGTGAATATAAGAAAATTCAAGAAAGTAAGAGGCATTCCTAGTATAAAAAAATCTGAGGTTGTCTATGCAAGAATTCTTAGATTGCTAAGATGGGAAAGACTAGCTTTAAAAGTAACAATTATCAATCTGGAGAAATTTTGGAAATTGTGCATACTGATTTGTGTGGACCTATTGGAATTGAGAGTTATACTAGAAAAAAATTCTTCATTCTTTTTGTTGATGATTACTCTAGAATGATCACTGTCATATATCTGAGAGAGAAATCAAAAGCATTTGAGAAGTTCAAATGGTATTTTTTCAAAGTAGAGAAGGAAATATGGAAAAGACTGAAATGCTTGAGGTCATACAGAGGTAGTGAATTCATCTCCCATAAATTCAATCACTTTTGCATTGAAAAGGGAATCAAAAGACAGATATCAGCTCCTGGAACTCCCGAGCAGAATGGAATTACTGAAAGGGGGAATAGATCTATCATGGACTGTGCAAGAACTCTAATGATTGAAAATAACATTACTATCAAATACTGGAAGGAAGCTATCAACATTGCAGTTCATACCTTGAACTGAGTATAGCTGAAGAAGGACTCGTTCAAAACCTCCTATGAGTTATGTTATGGCTATAAACCTAATTTAAGTTACCTAAAAGTATTTGGAAGCAATTGTTACATTTTGAAAGAATCTAGGAAAGGAAAATTTGATGTAAAGAGTGATGAAGGCATATTTTTGGGATATTCTTGCAAGAGTAAGGCATATAGATGTTTAAATTTGTCTACTCACAAAGTCATAGAAAGTGCACTTGTGAAAGTTAATGAGTTTGCAAAAAGGACTGAAGAAGAAAGCAAAAAGGAACCAGAAGATTACAGTAGATTTTTTTTCATTGAACCTGACACAATGCCAAATACATCAATCAATTAGGAAACCTCTACTCCCGAGTCTTCAGTCACAGAGTTGCAAGAAGTTCAAACCAAGTTGAAGGAACTTGAGTCACATTCAGATGCTACCAAGCCAATGCCTATCGAGTCTGAAGGATCCAAGTAGTAGACAGAGCAACTAGAGCCAGAAGTTGATGCTCAAAAGGAAGATAGTGGAACTCCGTCAAAAGGCAGGGAACCTATATTAGCCAAGTATGTCATGAGACATCATGCACCAGATTAGATCATTGGAGACAAATCTGAAGGTACTATGACAAGAAGTTAAAAGGTACTTTTTTAGTTGTTGATTTTGAACCTAGAAATGTCAAATATGCATTAAAAAATAAAATTTGGATTGATGCTATTAATGAAGAGATAGAGAAAATAGAGAAAAACGAAACTTGGACTCTTGTACCTAGGCCTAAAGATAAAAATGTGATTGGAACTAAGTGGGTATTCAGAAATAAGTTGAACGAAGATGGTAAGGTATCAAGAAACAAGGCTAGACTGGTATGTAAAAGCTACTCTCGAGAAGAAGGAATAAACTATGGAGAGACTTTTTCTCATGTTGCAAGATTGGAAGGTGTCAAGACCTTACTTGCATATGTTGCATACAAAGGATTTAAGGTATATCAAATGGATGTCAAATTTGTATTTCTCAATGGTATACTGGATGAAGAAGTCTAGATTGAATACCCTGAAGGTTTTATTGATCCAAACAAGAAGGACATGGTATGCAAATTACACAAAGCATTGTATGGTCTGAAACAAACCCAGAGAGCATGGTATGAAAGATTGCATAACTATCTTATTCAGATTGATTTTTAGAGAACTAATGATAATAGTAGCTTGTATATCAAGGAAGGACCAAATAACAAGATTGTTTTGGCAAAAATATTTGTGGATGATACTTTATTTACGAGAAATCCTATCAAATAGACTCATCCCTAAATCAAGTGACCATCCTCATTGGGAGAGCCATTCCATGGCTCATATTCTCATTTGAGGGTTTCACTTTGTCTCTCATATATGTTATGATTTTTATGCTAGTTAATGCTTTGTTCTCTTGATAGATTAGTGTTTCTTGCTAACATATTTCTCATATACATTTTGGCACGCCTGGTGGGACCCCACTATGGGTCATTCATTCATCCATTTCAATCTATATGTTGCTTTTATTAACTAACCATCTGATGTTTCTTGTTGTTTGAGTGGATTGTAGGGTGTTTCACTTATTTTTGTAGGTTGAAGGGCGCACTTGGGAAGAAGACATACCCTCTCAAATTTGAAAATAATAAAAAAATTTAAAATTTTTTGAAAAATTTTTGCGCATTTCAGTTCTTTTCATGCAGTGTTGTCTCCGCAGATTGGCGTCTGCGCCTGCAAATTGTCGTCTCCGCCAGCTATTCTATCGTCTCTACAACCAAATTGTCGTCTCCGTAGATTGGCGTTTGCGCCTAGTGAACTATTGTCTGCGCTTGGCAAACTATCGTCTCCGCAACCTCAACTGTCGTCTCCGCAGATCAGTGCCTCCGCCAAATACTATGTCGTCTCCGCCACCGCCTCTAGTCTTCTGTTGTCTCCGCCGCCGCCAACCTAAACAGTCATCTCTGCAACCTAAATTGTCGTCTCAGCCACCGCCAACCTAAATTGTCATCTCCGCAGATCAGTGTCTCTGTAGTTCAACGTCTCCGCCTGGTTTCCTATTTTTTGTGCTGTCAAACTGAACTATCATCTCCGTCTCTTTCTTTGTCATCTCTGCAAATCAGCATCTTCACAATTTGGCATCTGCGCCTAATGAACCGTCGTCTCCGCTTGTCTTTATTGCATTTCTGTTTTAACATCTCTGTTCCTGCACTTTTTAGTATAAAAAAAAAGAGTATAAATCAAATTTTAACTTTTGGTGGTTCCATAGAGTAGAGGTTTTTCTAAGCATTTTTACGCCTAGAAAAAGTAGCAAAAAAAGTTTAAAAAAATTTTCTCATAGTTAAGCTTTCCTTTTGGAAGATTTTGGGTGACTAATCAAATTGCTTTTTTGTCTAATTGCAGGTTGGAGCAACGAACTTCATCATATTTTTTAGGTTTTTCTTGGAATGAACTTGCATGGTTAAACACATTTTTCTTTGAATGTATGTTGCTCAAAAAACACTCTTGAATGCCATTGATTAAAATCAATTTTCCTTGGAATGCATGATTAAAACAAACAAACACAATCTTGAATGCAAAAGATCAATTAACCATTGCAATATCTCACACTTCAATTTTTGGGCATAAAAAGAACCTAACTTCATAGTTTAGAAATGTTCTAACTTATAAAAATTATTAAAGACGCTTTGAGTGAGTTTGTAGTTGGACTCACCATCTTTAATCACCCATCAATTTAACCATTGGTTGCAATCTCAGCGCCATCTATGGAGATGGGTCTACCTAAGAAGGTGTTAAGTGCTCCACACAAATCAAACTCCACTCACTTGGGTTTTTAGTAGTTTTTTAAGTTAGAAAATCTCTTGAATGAAAGTTAGTCTCACTAATACTTCATTTGGGCACTAAAATTGAACAACTATTGACGTGGAGGGCCTCCGGGTGCATGCTTGACAATCGAGTTTCACACATCTTTGTTTTGGGCTTAAAAAAAAATCACACCAACTCTTGAATGCCTTAAAGGAAATTAATTGATACTTGACATGGAGGGCCTCCGAGCACGTGAGTTTACTTTCTTGTTGACCCTAACTCTTCTTCTTGTTCGCATTCTTCGATCGATTTTTCTTTGTTGGCGCATTTGAAGTTGGAATTGAACATTGTCTCTTAAACATGAGTGCTTGCAAAGTCTAGATCAACACACATAAGAGTCAGTTGGTAAAAGAACAAGCGTGTTTTTTAGCCCAAGGTCATCCAAGTCTTCTCTCCCCTTGTCGTCTTTCGAGGCCATCTTCGGTGCATAAGATTAGGATCCAAAACCTTGTTTCTCTTTTTAGGAGGCCTGCTTGGGGATTTCATCACCCCTTGGGATGACCTCAACTCCAGCGTTTTAGCAGAGTATAAAGATCGGGAGGTGAATCCAAAGACACCTCTCTTGGAATCAAGATTTTGTCACTCGGGCTAAGCCTCAAGGAACTTTATACCCTTGAGAAGTGAAAGAGGAGAATTGGGTTACTGCTCCTCTCGGCTGTGTGACATTTTTTTATTTTCATCTACGAATTTGGGCCTCACGTACCTTGGGTATATCAAGGACTCCCTAGCTAAACCAATTGTCAGCCTTGCAGACAACCATCTAGGGTGTTAATGTGTTTGAAGTGACAGATCGAAACATTTGTAAAACATACACACTCCTTGGCGCAAGTATCACATTCTGAGAATCAAAAACTTCTATCTGGTTGTTCCTATCTATTGCTTGATTTTTTATTTGTTGAATGAATGTTTGCCAAGCTTGGTCAATCCTCTTAGGGCATACTTAGCGTAGTCATTTCCTGTTTCAGGAGTTGAACGAGTCGAAGCAAAATAACTGAGATCTCTCAAAGCCAAGCAGATTCAAAAATTCATGTCAAAACAACCCAAACCCAAACAGAAGTTTCACAAAGTCAAACTCAAGCCATCTTAGGCATACCAAGAACTTTCAGCCAAGAGAAAGGAACTAACACCAAGCCCTTGAATTGCCAAACTCCACAAAGAAGAGGACAAAGCTGCCGATGAAGCCCTTCAAGATGCCCGGTTAGATAGCACTATCCAACTTAACCAACATCTAAGAGTTAACAATGTTTATGCCTTACCAACTAGGCATGATTTCTATGATTAGACCCTCTTGTTTCTTTACATCTTCTTGCATAAGCTTCACTTTAGAGTCATCTTTGTAGAAAAGCCAGCCATCTTTAGTCCTCCCCTTAAGCATTTTAGCTCATCCATCTCATTTAGAACCAAACCATCTAGCCAACAATCCAAAACTTCACATCCAAGCCTTCAAAATTGTTGTCACCTTGCCAAAAGTTTGCCATTCCTAACATCTTCCAAATCCACCAGCCTCACCAAGGTTATCCCTTTGACAGAGCTTTGTCTAGGGTAATCTACCTTTGTCACTTGATATTCCTCATCACCTTGAGCTAAAGGTTGGGATCCACAAGTGGTCGATCTCGTGTTCTTCCTAAAGGATCATTAGTCTATCCTTAAGTTGACACAATCACCACCAAGCTTGCACATAGGAAAGCAGACCTTTCATGCTTTGGCAACATATCTTTGAAGTTAGAATCCCCAACCCAATCCTCCTTAGGTTTTTTTCATATAGCTTTGCATCAACCTAGGAAATTATTTGCATAGAAAAGCCTTCCCCTTTTGCATCCATCAACATTGTTGCATCTCATCCCTAGGAAACATTCTGCATTTTCATGCCACCTGTCACTCGCTTAGCCAAGAAGAAGGAAACAATGGAGCCCTATCATTTGGATCAAACAGCATCGCTCCCCTTAAGAAGTCAACCATCCTTTGGCCTAGAGAACACCATACCATCACCTTCTGACATTAAAGCTTTCATGAACCAACCAAGAAATGTAGTATTGGTGAATGCCATTATAGACAAAAATAAAGAAACAATCATGGCTAACTTTCGAAGGGACAACATTGGAGCCTTCGACTTTGGAAGAAATCCTCCCTTATTAGATCCATCTCACCCGTTGTTTGGGTAGCTACCACCACTCATAGGCTCTTATGATTCAAATTATCCTCAATATGTGCCAAAAGAAGAGGCTCAAGCCAATCCTTTTGATCCAACAGACCCAAACATACCAACCTCCACTCAAGTTAAAATCTCCCTTCCACAAGCCAATCCAGCCACCACCATGCCACCATTGGTCCATACCACTCCATCCCAAACCTCCTTCGCCCTAAACACCTCATCATTCACTCCCTTCACTATTGTTGTTGCTGCTCTCCAACCCATCCTTCCAAATCCACCCATCTCCCAAATCAGTGCTAGCATCTTTGGCCAACCTCAGCAATATAAAATCGGGATGCCACCCATGGGGCCAAGTAATCAACCCTTCATCACCCCCAACTTGTTTACCTCAGCTCAGAATACAATTCCATCATTTACACTAGGCCCTTGGAGCTCAGTGCCATCAACCACAAATCCAAAAGCTACTACCCTCACTCCACAAATCTATCAAACCCCACAAGCTACTGCCAATGTTCTGCCAAGCTCTCAAGTGACCCAAGCTCCTTCCACCACTCTACCAAGCTTTCAAATCCAACCACCAAGCTATCAAACCCCATCAGTTCCTTTCCCAAGCTTTCAATTCCCACCACCTCAACCACCAACTAATCCATTACCTCCTATCACCAACTATTTTTCCATGCCACTTCTAGGAGGAAATCCACCACCACCAACCACCAATTACTTGGCCTCTTTTTCCATGCAGATACCTTCCCAAATGGGGGCACAACCCACATATATTGGTCAAAGTCCTCAAATCCAAAGTCAAGTTCCACAAGCTCCCCCATCCTTTCCCCAAGCTTCACACCCATCTTATAGCTTACCTCCACAAAGCAATCCATTTATCCCACAACCAGCTTATGTTCCTCAATCTCAACCTCAAATCCAATATCAACAGCAAGCCTCACAACACATGCAAAATTATGTGCCACCTCCACCTCAGCAACCCATCATCCACCATTCAGTTGCCCAAGCCATGTACAATCCCTACCAGCCCATACCTCAAAGCCATCCATATTCCATTGCCCCATCTAGCACATACCTACCTCAGGGCACTCCTACATTGGGGGCACCCCAGCCATCACCCATTAATGCAGAATGGGAATCCATGGAGATAGCTTTGAAGAACATCCAAGAAGGAAATGATCCAAAAACCTTCAAATTTGAGAATGTGTGTCCTTACCCATTTGACAAAGCCATTACCATGACACCATTTCCCAAGCATTTTGAGACACCCAAATTTGACAAATTTAGAGGAAAAGGACACCCTGTCACACATATCAAAGAATTTTACATGCACTGCCAAGAAGTGGCATAGGATGGCATCTTCCTCTTACGTCTCTTTCCCAAAAGCTTGGTCGGACCAGCTCTTGAATGGTTTTATAGAATCCCATATGGCACAATTAAAAACTTTGCTAAATTTTCTGAGGCATTTGTAGCCCAATATGCCCATCTTGTTGAAATAGAGCTATCAGTAGTTGATCTTGTCCACACTAAGCAAAAAGGTGGAGAAAGCCTTCCCGAATATCTGCAAAGATGGCAAACCCTTACCACCCACATATCTTGCACCTTGCTAGAGCGCCATTTGGTGAAAATGTTTATTGATAATGCCCATCCTAGCTTGGCTCACCACATGACCATGAACTATTTGCAGACCTACAAAGATATCAAAGAGAAAGGAATTATCCTTGAGCAAGGACTCATTAAAGATGGTGTGGTCAAGATTTACAAAGAGGCCAACCAAAATCAAACACATTCCAATGACAAGTCTAGGTATTGGAACAAAAACAAGCATGTTGCAACAGATGGCGTCATTGACACCAGACATGTGAATATTGTTGGTCCTTCTCAAAACTAGTCCAACTCACCATATCAACCAAACAATCAACAAGCTATCAACTACCAACAACAGAATAACCAAAGCTTCTAGCAATCAAGCTAATGCCATCAATGTAGCTGCAGGGCAAAAGCCCAGATTCCAACCTGCACCTAGAAACTATACACCCCTTGGTGAGCCATTGGATTTCATTTTTGAAAAATTAGTCAAGGAAAACCTCATCAAATTTCCTCCTACCCAGCAAATCGACCCAAGCCAATCCAAAGCTGCATGGTACAAAGATAATGAGTACTGCAAATTTCATAAGGTAAAAGGTCACACTACCCTCAGATGCATGAAACTGAAAGACTATGTGTAGGACCTCATTGATCGAAAAGAAATCACCATTGGTGCCCAAACCTCTCCCAATGCAGGCTTACAGATCTATCAAAATTCTTTTCTTCCTCACAACAACCAAAATCTTGGAAAAACTCCTATCCAAGCCAACAACAACAACACCAACAACTGCCAGCCAAACCAACAACATGGGAAGAACAATGACCACACTTCATCCTGTAGACACCTAAATTTGATTACACTATTTTAGTAATCCTATTTTAGTTATCTAAAAAGGCATTATTAATTAAATTTCTATTTAATTAATCCTTTGTCATCCCCTAGTTGATTAATTTAATTAATCATCTATAGTCCTAATTGATAAATCAAATAATCTATTATTTATCAATTAAATCCTATTCTTCTATCTAATTCCAAAAATCCCCATTTATTAAATAAATCTATTTGATAAATGAAATCCTCAAATTCAAAAACCCCTAACCTATCTCTAATCCTCCATTTAGCCTAATCCACCCCATCCACCCATGCTAACCAAGCTTAGCCACTAACTCACCCACCCTCATTAATGCCATCCACTTGCACATCTCTAACATCCCTAATCTAATCCTAAACCCAAGCCTAATCCACCCCCTAATGTTGTCACATTCCTTAAACAAGTTTAAAACTTTCCTAAACCAAACCAAAGTCTTCCCTCAAAAAACCCAACCACTAAGTCATGAGTGCTCTTACAAAACATAAAGACTCTTACAAGCCCACTCATGACTCTTACACCCATCTTCCACACTCTTCCCTCTTCCACACTCATTCCTCTTACATCCCTCTTACATACTCAACCCCACTCATCATGACTTTAACCAACCCTTAACCCTACCCTCTCACACTCATCCTCCTTGTGACAAGTGTCACCTTCCCATTGGTGCTAAACAAGCACAATCCATGTGCTCCCCTTTGAGTGCATCTTAGCCCTCCTTAAGCCTTCATCCATCCTTGCATCTAATCCCTCCATCCCTCTACCCCTTAGCCTATAAATTGAATCCCATCCCAAGCCATTTCATCAACAATATTTGAGCTAAAGTTACCATGCTATTTTGAGAACCAAAGCCATCAACCATACCCTTATAATGCCAAATTGAGAGCTCACAAAGCTACCAATTTGCCATAACCCATCTCCATTGAAGCAGCTTTTGAGCATCTTGAGCATACATCCACAGCAAAAGGACACATCTACAGAATCAAGAAAGCATGGAGTGTTTTCTCTTGTGAGGTTTGCACTTCTTATTTTCTTTCTTAGTCTAAGCATATATGTGAATTTAGTTTTTGGTTTGTGAATGTTTACTTCATTTGTTAATGTTCTTTGCATACTGATTCTGGTTCTACACATCCTATATAGACTATGGTAGCCTCATAGGTTGTATATTCGAGAAAGAGCCTTTTGTCAATGTCATCAATATCCAAGCACCAAACAATGAGTGTGCAGTCACCACTCGAAGAGCGCAATTTAACATCGCAAGCCCACCAGCACCATCAGCTCCATCAAAAAGCCAATACAATATCTTGGAACACCTTGGGAACATGCCAGCCCAAATCTCCATTTTAGACCTTCTCCGCACTAGTCCTGTGTACAAAAGCATCCTTGAAAATGCTCTCATAGAATCATGTGTCCCTTCAGATATCAATGCTACTGATTTTCATAATCTTGTTGGACACCTTTCATCCTCATGTGCCTTATCTTTCAAACCCACTGACATACCCGTGGTCGAGCTAGATCATACCCTTTCGCTTTGCATAGCCATCAAGGTATCCAATTTTTCCATGAAAATAGTAATGATAGATAATGGATCATCCTTGAATATTTGCACCCTAAAATCCATAAAACAAGCTAGGTATACTAAGGCAGATATCATCAGTGAAGTTATCACCATCAAAGCTTATGACAACTTGGAAAGAACCACAGAAGGAACTATTTTGCTGCCAATCAAAGTTGGTCCAGTCATCAAAGAAACACTCTGCCATGTTATTGATCTAAACCTACCATTTAACATCCTCCTCGTTCGGCCATGGATTCATGCCATGAAAGTCGTTCCATCCACTTACCATCAGTGCGTCAAATTTTCACATCAAGGCACTGAGGTAACCATCCATGCCGATCCAGAACCCTTTGCTTATTGCAATACAGTTGAAGCTCCATATGCAAACCATTGCCTTGGAATTGATATCGGCATAGCCATTGCCAGCTCATCCCACACTTATAATGACCCAGAAACCATCCTCGCCTCCACCCTGTATACCGTGAAGATCAATAACAAAGTTTGTGGAGAGTATAGTCTGTCAGATGCATTTGCTATCGGGGCACTCCCACTTAATCCACACGCCCATGGACGACCAACACATCACAAAGCTAAGGAGATTCCACCTCCTTGATACAAACAGTTTGGCCCAACAACCTTTGTATCCTCAAAAATCCCTCTTCATGAGGAGCTCACTCCAGATATCAAAAATTGGTTACATAAAGATGCACCTCCAAGAAATCAAGCACACCTTGATCACTTAAGCCAAAAGTATCCCCAAGAACATAAGCTCATCACTGACAAATGGAACTATCAAGGTGGTGGTCTAGGACCAAAAGAAAGAGGCATGCAGTGCCCCATCGAAGCACACAAGTGGGAATCAAAGTCAGGTCTTGGCTTTGGCATACCCACAACTGGGGGCACCAATGAGAATGGTCACGCTTTTTTGAACATTCACCACAACCTTGTCAAAATCAAAGACATTCCTGAGGAAGTTGAAAAGAGAGCCTACAAAAATATCCTAGACCAAATCTCCCTCAGAGACTCTGTTCTCCAAGAACTATCCATCCATTTCATTGACCTACCACTCGCCCACCCACAACTCATAGATTGGGACCAACCAAGCATCATACACATTGATGAGTTCACATTAGAGGAAGTGCTTCTAAGATTCATGGGAGCTGAAACACCTCACAAGAAAATAAAGCTAGATTTCGCCTATATCTATAAACTACATCCCAAGGAGTATTTTGGAGAAAATCCCCAACCTAGTTCCGATACACCCAAAATTGGAACTAAGGTGAATCTGGGACTAGCTAAGATAGCAAAGAGAACCCCTCGGCAAGAAAATCTAGAGTCACAAGTAGAACATGAGGATTTAGCATTGCCTCCTCAAGATAATCGACCAGAGGTGTCTTCTATTCTAATTGAGGATACTAGAGAAGTCAACATCAGTTCTTTAGAGATCCCCAGACTTCTTCACATTGTTGCATCCCTATCACAAGACCAAGCTAACCTCCTCTTTGAGGTCTTAAGAGAGAATATTGGCCGATTTGCATGGTCATATCAGGACATGCCAAGACTTGATTCAAAGCTTGTAGTTCATCATCTTGCAGTCGATCCAAAGATCAAGCCCGTCAGACAAAAGCTTAGAAAAATGCACCCCAAGGTGGCATTACTGGTCAAAGCTGAATTAGAAAGAATGTTAGCTACTAAATTTATTCGAGCTATCGACTACTCAAAGTGGATCTCCAACATGGTCCTCGTCACTAAACCTTCTGGTGACATCATAATTTGCACTGATTTCAAAGATCTTAACAAAGCTTGTCCAAAAGATGATTCACCCTTGCCCAACATAGATATGATTGTAGATCTTACAGCTGGACATGAAATTTTGTCCCTCATGGATGGATTTTCTGGGTATAATCAAATCAAGATTGCAGAAGAGGATCAGCATAAGATAGCATTCACTACCCCTTGAGGAACCTTTTGCTACAACATGATGCCTTTTGGCCTAAAGAATGCAGGGGCTACCTATCAAAGAGCTATGACAGCCATTTTCCATGATCTTATCCATAGCATTTTGGAGGATTATGTGGATGATATCTTGGTCAAATCTCATACCTTCATGGATCATCTTGCTGACTTGGAAAAAGTCTTTGATAGGTTAGCCAAATATCATCTCATGCTAAATCCCAAGAAATGTGTCTTTGGGGTCACAGCTGGCAAGCTTCTAGGCTTTATAGTTTCTAAAAGAGGTATAGAGATCAACCCCAAGAAGGTCAAGGCTATCTTAGACATGCCTCCTCCCCAGACACTACGACAGCTTCGCTCTCTTTAGGGAAAGCTTCAATCCGTCCGGCGCTTCATCTCCCAGCTTGTAGATAAGTGTACACCATTTTCACATTTACTGAAAAAGGATGAGAACTTCAAGTGGGATCCTTTATGTCAGCGTAGCTTCAATCAGCTCAAGTAGTATCTCACCAATCCCCCTATCTTGGTTCCACCAGTTCCTGGTCATCCCCTGATTTTGTACATATCAGCAATGCCTACTGCTCTAGGGGCACTTTTAGCACAGCTTGATGACTACAGCAGAGAAAGAGCCATCTACTACATTAGTAGAACCCTTGTTGGTTATGAACTCAATTATACGCCTATGGAAAAAGCTTGTTTGGCAGTTTTTTTCTCAACTCAAAAGCTTCGCCACTACATGCTAAGTCATACCATCCAACTAGTCTCCAAGATTGACCCTCTCAAGTATATGCTCTCCATAACAGCACTTACAGGTCGTTTGGCCAAATGGGTTATGCTCCTTAGCGAATTCGACATCCAGTATGTGGACATAAAGGCAATCAAAGGGCAAGCTATAGTAGATCACCTAGTTGATGCACCTCTAATAGATGCTTATCCTTTGATCACAGAATTTCTAGATGAGCATATCTGTCTAATTGAAGAACAGCCCCCATGGAAACTTTATTTTAATGGCTCACATACATCTCATGGATCAGGGGCAGGAATATTGTTGGTCACACCTCAAGGAGATTACATTCCAAAAGCTTTTAAGCTACAATTCCCTAGCACCAACAATATAGTTGAATATGAGGCTCTCATAGTAGGATTAAAGATAGCCGCAAAATGGAACATCACTGAATTACAAATCTTTGGCGATTCTCAGCTCATCATCAAGCAAGCCCTAAATGAATATCAAACCAAAGATGAAAAGCTATTACCCTACAAAGAGCTAGTTGATCAGCTAACCCAGCATTTTACAAAGCTTCAGTTTACACAAATGCCTCAAATGCAGAACAAAGCAGCAAATGTTATGGCTATTATCGGCTCACTCTTGGAAATTCCCCAAGCAACTACACAGTATGAGTTTTTAGTCGAGCAGCTCCTCACACCCGCCTATGTGAATGAGGATTCAAATTGTGTTTGTATCTTGGTTGGTCCCCAATCCCCTTGGTACCATGAGATTCACACTTACCTTAACGATGGTATCATATCCCCTCACCTCACATGTACCCAACGCCAAAACCTCATCTGAAAATCATCCCGCTATGTTATCATAGCCAATACCCTATATCGTTGGGGTTATCACGATACTCTCTCTCGATGTTTAGACCAAAACGAGGCCGCGATGGCATTAAAAGAAGTACACTTTGAACTTTGTGGTCCCCACACGAGTGGTATTTTCCTAGCGTGACAAATCCTTAGAGCAGGTTACTATTGGCCTACAATTGAAGAAGACTCCTGTGACTTTGTCAGAAAGTGTCTCCCATGTCAGCAACACGTAAATCTTGTGCACGCTCCAGCACAGGATCTACAACCTATTGTACCACCTTGGCCTTTTGCTTGTTGGGGCCTCGATCTAGTTGGAACTATCACACCCCTCTCATCTGATGGACATAAATGGATAATAATAGCTATAGACTATTTCACTAAATGGGTGGAAGTAGTCCCCCTAGTCTCAGCTATAGAAGTTCAGGTCTCCAAGTTCATCTTGTACCACATTGTTTGCCGCTTCAACATCCCATCCACCATCTTCACTGACCACGGAGGTAACTTTGAAAATCTCAACTTGGAAGAATTATGCACTTCCCTTCGCATCTATCACCGCTTTTCTAGCCCATATTTCCCACAAGGTAATGGCCAGGCAGAGGCAACTAACAAAACCCTCCTCAAAATCCTAAAGAAAGTTGTCAATGATTCCGGCCACGATTGGCACCTACAAATAAATCTAGCCCTATGGGCCTATCGAACCTCCTTTCGTACATCCACAGGAACAACTCCATACTCCCTAGTCTATGGTGTCGAAGCAGTACTAACCATAGAAGTTGAACATCCCTCTTTGCGCATATCTTTGTAAGGGAAAATATCAGATGAAGAATACAGAGTAGCTCGGCTCACCCAGCTAGATCTCTTAGACGAGAAGCGATAAGCCTATGATCATCTCACAGTCTATCAAACTCGTCTCAAAAGAAATTTCAACAAGAAGGTGCTTCCATGACACTTTCAGCCAAGTGACATGGTCCTCAAAGAAAATATGAAAGTCCAAGTCGATCGAGAAAAGAAAGGCAAGTTTGAACCTACGTGGCTTGGTCCTTATGTTGTCACTGCCTCCTTTGGCTCCGGAGCCTATTAGCTATCTACACTAGAAGGAGAACTCGTCAATGATCCTACTAACATCATTCATCTCAAGAAGTTCTATGCTTGAAGATCCTTGGTATACCCAGCTTTTGAAAAATACAAAAAAATAGTAAAGAGAAATAAGCGTCCAATGGTGAAAACTTGGCAATTCAAGCACCTTGGATAGGTACCTTGGTGAAAACCTGGTAATTCAGGCACCTTGTGTACTAAGACTAATCCATTATCTATCACTATCCTATCCATCTGCTCACCATCCCATAAAACACTTGCTTGTTCCTTTGGTGTTCCAACCAAATATCCAAAATCTGATGAAGCTTGTAAATACCTCCTATACAGCTTGTAAAACTTGTACCTCAGCTTGTAAATCTTGTATCCTAGCTTGTAAATCTTGTATCATCCCTTGTATCATAGCTTGTACATCTGAATCTTGTCCAAAGCTTGTACCATATTCCAGCTTGTAAATAATCTTGTATCCTAGATTGTATCCTATCACATGCACACAAAGAATCCCACTTTCCTTAAGCTTTTCGCAAACCATCTACCTATCCACCTATCAATTATTGCATACATCCCACCCTTCACAAACATTTCCATCTCACAAAACTAAAACATGAACAACCTTGTACATTTGTAACATTTCTTGGTTTGTCAGCTTGTACATCCTCTTTAGCTTAGTACCATTGTATCTATCCAGCTTTCGTGTCAGTTCCTCCTTGATCAGCATCTTACACACATCGCACAACCCTTGGTTAGCTATTCCAATGCATCCTTTAGCTAGATCTCCTGTCACCAAAGTGTTATCCTTCTTAGTTCAGCTTTCCAGATGCATCACTCATCTAGATCCATCAACTTAAGTTCTCTCCGATAGATCCTTGTAGGATATAGCTTTCCTCATGTCTGATCTTGGTCCGTTAGTACCTCATCCTACCCATCTCGTTGGCAAACGATTCTCTTTTGAATTTTCACTTTCTTTTGATTTGGAATCTTCCCTTTTGGGTTTTGAAATATCTCTTCCAAGCAATCTTTGTGTTCTCTCCTCAAGGTTGCCACGATCTTCCATATCATGGTATACTACGAATGGGGCAATCTGAGCGTAAGGTCTTGGTCAGGTCTTTTGTTTGTTTTTCTTTTCTGCTTGTGGGTTACCCAGTGTCAGTTCTGCTCTGATTCTTTTGGGATTCATGTGTGATGTTGGGGAAATCCTTGCATATTTTTTTTGAGTTAGTTCATCAGTCCTCTAGACAGTTGGTGAAAAGGCCTTGATGTTCTTGGTAACCTTAGCAATTAACCAACAATCCTATAACAAATCTAGTGCTCAACTACATGGTGGTACTTCTCTTTGAAGTATCCCCCTGCTCAAAAAGCTTCAATGGTTTCCCTTCATCTCCATTATCCCCCATCCATATTTAGCATAAGTCTAGTCTCTCCTCTTCTTATCTAAGACTGGGGCAACCTTGTTGCTAAAACATCTTCCTCATGTCGTCTTCATTCGAACTTCTTTGAAATAGTGTTGTCTCAACACCATGTCAAAGAGGGGCAAAATGTAGACACCTAAATTTGATTACACCGCTTTGGTAATCCTATTTAGCTATCTCTAAAGGCATCATTAATTAAATTCCTATTTATTTAATCCTTTTCCATCCTCTAGCTGATTAATTTAATTAATCATCTATAGTCCTAATTGATAAATCAAATAACCTATTATTTATCAATTAAATCCTATTCTCCTATCTACTTCCAAATCCCCATTTATTAAATAAATCTATTTGATAAATAAAACCCTCAAATCTAGTAACCCCTAACCTATTCCTAAACCCTTCATTTAGCCTAATCCACCCCATCCACCCATACTAACCAAGCTTAGCCACTAACTCACCCACCCTCATGAATGCCATCCACTTGCAAATCTCTAACAAGCCTAATCTAATCCTAAATCACCTCTAATCTCCCCCTTAACCTTGTCACATTCCCTAAGCAAGCTTAAGACTTTCCTAAGCCAAGCAAAGTCAACAATCTCAACTCCCTCCAAAATATCCCAACCACTAAGCCTTCAATGCTCTTACAAAGCCATAAAGACTCTTACAAGCCCATTCATTGCTCTTACAAGCCATTTATGAAGGGTCTTTATGAAGATATTATCCCTTGAGCCTCCTTTTTTGACTCATCCTTGCCCTTTCCTCCATCCACTCACTCTGTGACATGTGTCACTCCCTGGTTGGTGCTAAACAAGCACAATCCATGTGCTCCCCTTTGAGTGCATCCTAGCCCTCCTTAAGCTTTCATCTCTCCTTGCATCTTAGCCCTCAGACCCCCAAGCCCTTGGCCTATAAATTGAATCCCCTCCCAAGCCATTTCATGAAAACCTTTAAGCTAAAGTTATAATGCTAGTTTGATAAACAAAGCCTTTAAACCATACCCTTATAATGCCAAATTGAGAGCTCACAAAGCTACCAATTTGCCATTACCCATCCCTACCATTGAAGAAAATTTGAAGCTTGATCATACATCCAAAATCCTATCAAATAGACTCATCCCTAAATCAAGTGACCATCCTCATTGGGAGAGCCATTCCATGGCTCATATTCTCATTTGAGGGTTTCACTTTGTCTCTCATATATGTTATGATTTTTATGCTAGTTAATGCTTTGTTCTCTTGATAGATTAGTGTTTCTTGCTAACATATTTCTCATATACACACTAGACTAAAGTTTACCAAGGATGATGAATCAAAGGAGGTAAATTAGACATTATATAGATCAATGATTGGAAAGTTGCAGTATGTAGTTCATAAAGTCTAGATATTGCTCTTGCAGTTGGTATAGTTGCAAGATTTTTAGCAAAACCAAGAGAAAATCACATGATGGCAATCAAAAGGATCATGAGATACTTGAAAGGCATTGAAAATTATGGATTATGGTACAAATTTGGAGGTAATCTAGACTTGAAAGTGTTTATTGATGCTGATTGTGTAGGAAACATTGATGACGGAAAGAGTACAAGTGGAGGAGAATTCTTTCTTGGAAAGAGGTTTGTTTTTTGGACAAGTGAAAAAAAAAATTGTACATCTCAATCTACAATAGAAGCTGAGTATGTTGCAGCAGCAGTAAACTATTCTAATATTGTTTGGTTCAAACAGTTATTGGAAGGTATGAAGGTTGAGATCAAAGAACTAGTTGTTATGTTTTGTGTCAATACAAGTGTTATCAACATATCTAAAAATATAGTGATGCATTCAAAACCAAGCACATTGCAATAAAGTATTACTTTGTTAGAAAATTGGTACAAGATAAGGAGATCAGATTGGAATATGTCCATACAAAGGAACAAATTGCTGACATATTCACCAAGCCATTACGTAAGGATGTATTCTTGTATCTAAGAGGTAAGCTAGGGGTCATTCCCCTATCAAAAGTTTACTAAAATGAAGTTTTTAGTGATGCATAAACAGGAACCAAGTTGAAGATCTTTCAGTTCATGCAGCATAGTCATGGAAACATTGCATATGAATTAGTACTCAAGGTACATTGCTACTCATTTCTATTGTGTTGTCTTTGGCATGTGTTGTCAAAGAGGGAGAGTATACTGTCATATCTTTCTGAAATTTGAATTTGTTTGTGAAGAGTTTGTTGTTTGAAAAGAAGCTATGTAATTCCTTCACATAGGGAGATTACTATATTTGAGAAGTTTGTAGCTTAAAATCTAAGAGGGAGAAATATTCTATCAGAGAAAGACTTATTTTCAAATTTCATCTGCTATGACATGTTGTGTTTCCATCAATGCCAAAGAGGGAGATTGTTGGATACAATTGTTCAATTGTGTATTGTCTTTAATGTTACACAAATTTCATATCAGTTATCAGACAGAGTCTACCAAGCTCAATTGGTCAGCAAAGCAAATTACAAAGTCTACCGAGCATTCCTAAAAGTTACTTTGTGGAAACAATTTCTACTGACCTCACTCAAGCATCAAAGGTTTCTGTGGCAGAAGTTAGTTTCTACAGAGCTCACAAGGTCAGTAAAGGAAAGTTAGTGTTTATCGAGTTCACTCAGTCTCCAAAGGATTTTTCAGAATTCCCAGTGTTTACCGAGCTTCAGTTGGTTAACACTAGAAATCATTTCTGGAGTAGTGTTTACCGAGTAGGGTCGGCCAATGAAGGATTTCATTGTTTTTGGAAATAAAGCTTACTTTTTTTATGTAATGAATGTAGCCGACTGATGTAATGATTATTGGTAATTATAACTTGTAAATGAGCTGACTGGATAATTTGTAAGGTATAAATAAAAGGTCAAGTTGTGAATTCAAAATATGATATGAATGGATGGATGAATGAGAGAGCATGCAAGTGTGAAGAGGAAAGTATGAGCAATGTTTGAAGAAGAATCAGATATCCTTGAGACACAAAAAAATTGTATTCGATCAAAGAGGATCTAGTGAAGCAGAATAGAGATCTATATCAGCAAAGTTGAGTTGCATCTCATTTAGGTCACTTAATTGTTACTTTCTCATCATTGTAGTAGTGATTTTCAAATCTCTTAACAAAGTTGGTTTAATAGCCATTTTGTAAATTCTCTAACAAGCTGGATAGTTCTATTGAATTGTGCTAAAGTCCCCTAGCAAGGCCACTCCTAGCAGGGTGATTAAATCCTTTAACAAGGTCACACCTCACAGTGTGTTTTTATAACCTTTAACAGGGTTGGCTCCTAATAGGGCTCACTTCAGAAGAGTGAAAGTCAGTAGCTAGTTACTTGGTGGTTTTTCCCATATTGGGTTTTCACGTTAAATCTGGTGTCTCTAATGTTCATGTTATTTGTTTTATGCATGCATGTTAAATCTTTGTGAATGCTTAAAGAACAGTAATAAGTTAACATACATCTACCAAGTTACAACATTTTTTTGTGTGGCTACCGAGTGACAGCAGTAACTAAGTTTATAAGACATCTAAGGGATCTTTGGATTTTTTTTTGTGGTAACTGATTTACCCCCCGACCCACCCCCCACCCCCCTCTCAGTTACTCCATCTATATTTCCAACAGATGTGAGGATAGATTGAGTGGTATTCTCATATTGACTACATGATTTTGAACTAATGGATTGGTATATATAAAAAATATTTCTAACAATGCTTCTTTCACTACTATTTTCATATGCTCTTAACCCCAAAATTCTAATTGTCTCTAATTTTAGATTTTTAAGCATTTCAACAAGAAGTTGGCATTGTCCACTTTAATTTAAATTTTCAAAGTAGCTATTCCAAATGTTTTTAACGATTCTTCTGCAGTTTATTTATGGCATTTTATCATGCATCGGCGAAAAAATATTTTCATCAATGTCAATTAGAAACTTTGGTTTTTTACGAATTATTCTAGGAGATGTTGACATAGGTGCATGCTCTATATTTTTATTACTTCCATTATGTGCATTCATCATGTCAACTTGAGATGTCAAATTAGGTGGTGTAGGTATATTTCTCATAACCATTTCAATGGGGTATGTTGAACATTATTGTTTGTCAAATTAGGTGCATTTGTGACATCAATATCAAAAGGTGCATGTTCATTATTTACATTTGCAGCATTAAGTGCATTAATCATATCAATTTGAATTGGTATATTTTCTTTCCCTTGAATTGGAGGAGTTTGATGGTGTACCTTTGCACAATCTCCTCACACACTCCCTTGTTTGTGCCTTTGTTGCCTCTCATTTTTCAATCATTCTTATTATGTTATTTCCCATGATAATGGATCCAAATTGCCCTACAAATAATAATATGAGAAAAATACACAATCAAATACAAAAATAGAATAAAATGGATCATTATTTTATGTTGAATTACAAGATACAAACATAAAATAACATGTGGACACAAGAAAATAGATCAAATTCATCATTTCCAAGAAAAGAAGACTAAATATTTGTATACCTGGTGCAGAAAGACATGTCAAACAACAGTAGAATGTCATGGGCCAGAATGAAACACTATAATAGTTGTCGACATGTTTTTATATTTACACTTTTTACTAACCCGATTGGGTTATCAATAGCCTGATTGGGTTTTACAAAACTCATTCAAGTTATGTAGAACTATTACGCGCGCGTGCGCAGAGAGAGAGAGAGAGAGAGGGGGGGGGGGGGAGGCTAGGGGTTAGGGGTTGATGAGAGAGATAGGGGGTTTAAGGATTAGAGAGAGGGGGGTTAGGATTAAGATAGAAATAGAGAGAGGGGGATATTGGAGGTTTGAGAGGGGAGAGGGGGGTTAGTGGCTAGGATTCAATTAGGGAGATGGGGGTTAAGAGTTATAGAGAGGGGGTTTAGGATTTAGATAGAGATAAATAGAGGGGTTAGGGGTTTGAAAGAGAGAAAAGGGGATTAGAAGTTACATAGAGAGAGAAAAGTAGGTTAGATTTTTGAGAGGGGGAAAGAGGTTAGGGTTTAGTGAGAGAGGGAGGTTGGGGGTTTGAGAGATAGGGTTTAGAGTTAGAGAGAGGGGGGGTTAAGGGTTTGAGAAGGGGAGAGAGTGTGGTTAGGGGTCAATGAGAGAAGGTAGTTCAAGGTTAGAGATGTGGGGTTAGGAGTTAGATAGAAAGAGATGTAGGTTAGAGGTTTTGTAGTGCCTACCCCTAAGTCACTTTTCTGTTATCATTGCCAAACTCTTTTAGGCCAATTTATGTTTGATGATTAGTATTATTATTCTAGATATTATCAGATGTTGTTTTACACTCAGTTTATTATATGATGAGATTACTTGGTACTCTATATTTCATGCATGTATAATGATTATTCAATGTTCTCAGTTATCGATGATGATTAGTTAGATGGTTTATTATCACACGTGCTTTCTTATGGATACTTACCCCATACTGCATGTGTATGGTGTGCGTGTTTGTTTTTATTTATGTATGGTGTTTCTGATGTGGTTAAGGAAGGGAGTCGTAGTCACCTGCTAGTTGAGATCTACACGATGCACCACTTCCTGCCATTGTCTGTTTAGCTTAGAATATTGTGTTTGTACATGCGTGGAATTTTATGCAAGTTGCAGGTACCGGGTATCGACTTCCCTGAATTGTCAGGATGAGCGTACCCTATCGCATTGTCTCAATGGTAAGAGAGGGGAGATAAACTCTTAAGTCCAATTCCTAAACCCTTTAGCCAATTGTCCTAATTGATAATTAGGACAAGTATCTGAGTTAAGTACCCTCCGAATGCATCAAATGATGTAATTTCGGGATTATAACCCTTTTTGTTTTGATTTAGTATATGCTTTTCTATGTAGGGTTTTTGTATGTTGTTATAAGAGTCCTTGATGTGTTTTCTATTAATTAAGTCTAATTAAAAAGATTAATTAATGATTTAATTTAATAGAGGATTAATATGATATCTTTAATATTTAATTAATTGAGAAATTAATTAAATAAAATAATTAAATTTGGAAATTAAAGTTCAAAGATAAATTTAGAACAGGATAATATTTATTTAATTTAATAATAATATATTTAGAGTTCATTTTTAAATAAATGCTAAATATTATTGTTAATTAAATTAATTAAATATGTTATCAATTAAGTTTCTAAAATTAATTTAAAAAGTTGAAAGATATAAAATTATTAAGAATTTTAGATTGCATGATCTAAGCATGAGTTTAAATATGAGAAATAAATTAAAAGATTAAATAATAGAAATTAATAACGTTATTTTAATTTCATGAAGTGCACATGAGATTAAAGTAATAAATTAATTTAAAATAGAAGTCAAGTAGAATATTAAATAAAGTTATTTAATAAATCAACTTAATGTGCATGAAAGTTGAATGCAAAATAAAAGAAAAGATAATAAAGGTTAATTTGGAGTTAACTGAGTGGTGCAAAGAGTCTTCTCGGGTGAACGCACAATTAGTGCCCCGATTTGAGGAGAAAATTGCTTATCACAACTTTGGGGGTTCATTTTTGGGATATACGAAGTTGGACGAGAATTTTTGGGGAGACAACTTTTGGAAGCGAATTTCAGAAGGCTAAATACCAAAGAAAGATTTTCGGAAGAAGGTTATTGAGAGGAGCGAATTCTCTTACAGTTCCTGGAGATTGCATAATAGCATCAGGATCAGGTAGGGTCTTGTGTTTTTGTTTATCAATTAAATACGCAATTATCTTTCCCGTCTTCTTCGTGTCTGGGGTTTGTAAATCCGAATTCTCTGTGATGAAAGTTTTAAGCTTTCAATATTGTGAATTTATTAATTGTTCGTCAATAATTTCTGTATCCAAGGAGACTAGATGAATTATTAGAACCCTTGTTTTCTTGATTTAGGAATTAAGATTTAATTAGGTAAGGGTTTTGAATGTAAAATTGAAAGTTCTAATTTTTAAAAATATATATATATATATTATATATATTTTCCTTGGAGGATATTGTCTTAATAAAAATTAAATAAAACTAAATTTAAAATAAACATTATTTATTTTATATATGTATATTTATTGTTTTAATAAAATTAAATAAATCTAATTTAAAATAAAATTAATTTATTTTATACATTTATTAAAAACGAAATTGGGGATTGTTTTAAAATATTAAAAAAAAAAAAAAAATTTAAAAATATATATATTATATGTATTTTGGAGTGGGGCAGGGCCACCACTTCCCACGCCCCACACACCCACGCTGCGGTAGCAGGTGGTACTGCTGCCTGTGGCAGCAGTAACACCTGCGGCCGCAGGGGATGTCAGGCCGGCGGGCCTTTAAAAACGCTGATTTTTTTATATGAAAAATATATAAATTACGACCTAATTTTATATTAATCATTTTTTTTAAAATGTTTTAAATAAAAATTGTTTTAATCAATATTATTATTAGTTAATTTAAAATTTATTAAATTTTAAATTATATTGAAATTTTATTATTATTTATTAATAGTTTTATAAATAAATAAATTATTAATAAATGTAATATGTTCTTTTATGTATCATTAATTAATCTTATTTAGGTTTGACTTAATTAGGATTAATTAAATTGAAATTTTGTTTAAGCAAATTTAATATTATAACACCGATTTTAATGGAAGTGTAGATTATTATAATCAACAAGGATTATTAATAAATTAATTATTACCCTTAGATTGTTTTAGGACTTTGACTTGAAATCAATTAAGGGTAATTAGGTGTTTCATTTGGAGTTAGGAACGGGATAATTTGTAAAGGTGAACTATGGATTCTATCTGTTTAAAACATACGTTCAACTGGAAATGGAAACCTCACATTAACTCAATAGTATATTATCAATCAAATTGAACTATAAAACTTTTTTTTACTTGAATATAAACACTGGAAACTGAAACATAAACCTTACCTTAACTCAATAATATACTTTCAAATCCAATCTCTGAGACTTTGATGTTGTCTTTGTGCTTTGAATGTTATGGGGTTGGTTTAGCGTTGACCAGTTTAGGTTGTTACCAGAGGCTCAGGGTTGTGAATGTGATGTCATGATGATTTGGTCTCGATCTTTCTTAACCCGACCATGGTAATGTGATGAAGTGCTCTATGACATGATTGTGTTTACTATTTGTTATTGCTTTCCACTTTCCTTGTGTGAAGCTCAGATGTATGTATTTGAGATACCTGACTTAACCATTTTCGAGTCTCGATCAATTATATTTGATAACCATTTTTGAGTCTTGATCAGCTATACTTGGTTTTCTTTTCGGTCGCTTGAGAGGACTGAAGTGTTTGTTATGTTCTTGATGATGTCATGTTTTGACTGGACCATTTTAGAGTCTTTGATCAGTATTGTAATTTACTATTGGGATACTTTTTGGTTGCTCGTTGGAGAACCATTGGATTTTGTGATTTATCATTGATGCCTTCAGTTGCTGATAGAGAACTGTCGTGATCATATGATTATTATTGGATGCTTATCGGTTGCTCATGAAGAAATGATGTGATTTTGTGGCTTATCTTTTATGATGTTTTTCAGTTGCTTGTATAGGACTGAGGTGATTTTATTATGATTCTTGATTTGTGATTTCATGAGCCTAGGGTAGGTTATCTATGTGTAGTGTCGGGAAGTGGCTTGCAATGGGGATCGAGGCCCTAAGAGGCTGCCTGGAGTAACCCATTGTAAGTTGTCTTAATAAGTGAAAACATTTACACTAAATGAGAGAAAATGAACCTAACAAAATAATTGTATGTTCTCTCCCATGCCTTGAGTGCTAGTACAGGCTAGGATGGGGTAGAGAGAACGCTTGGTTACAACCTTGCACTCCATAATATGCCTCGTTAGTACGAGAGGATACTAGTGGCCGCAAGGATCAGTAGGGACCCGGGATTCCTAAGGGATTGCTCGGGTAACTTCTATGTGACTTTTGCGATGACACTTTCCCGCTTGCATATTAGGTTTCTTACGTGTCTTGTGGTACCTCTGGGATTCAGATGTCGATCTTTTTAGGAACCCTTGAGTTAGCATACTTATAGGATTTCCTAGACTTAGAGAGTATTTATGATTATAGGTTTTGTTATCCTATTTGGGACTTGAGACTATCTCCTCAGGGCGGTGGGAGTGGACCATTTAGGTTCCACGCGGTCGGGTGGTAGTGCTTTTACTCTTACCATTGAGATCCGTTCCGTGGTCACCGTGGCTGGAGTTTTCGTGATTGGCATTTACCTTCACTATGTTCTTGGATTATTATGATGGATGGTTAGATTTTATGTTAGATGTTTTATCATTATGGATGTATGGACGTATCAAGTATGGTGAATAGTTTTGTATATATCCTTACTGTACTTTGTATCATGGATTCATGGAGGTTGATGTATTTCTATTTTTACATATGTATATTCTTTTAAGCCTTTCATACCCTGTGACTTGTACAGTGGATGATTGAGCATTCCGAATTAATTTGCCAAGAGGCATTCGGAACAAATGTATAATATGGACATGGGACTTTCTGATTATTCTTTCATATGTATGTGGTAATTGTTAGACTTAGAATTAATTAAATTTAAACGTGACTCAATGTCTTGGGATCCTTAAGGTGTAACTTGCAAGGTATGGTTATTGATGATTACATGTTATTGCTTCCGCTACTATGTGTTTGATGTGTATGTTATACATTCTTACTTTAAAAAAAAAAAAAAAATGTTTAGCAAACTTAGTGAAACTTTAGGTTAATTCTTTTGGATCCCTTGGCGGGGCGTTACAGGTTTGAGAGGGAGGGAGAGAGATAGGTTAGGGGTTTGTAGAGAGAGGGTGTTAGGGGTTATCCTAAATAGAGAAGGATTATGGGTTAGAGGGAGTGGGTGTTAGGGGTTATTGAGAGAGAGAGAGAGAGGTTATGAATATATGTGATTCTAAATACAAAAATAGAATAAAAGTATTTAATTATATATGAATTTTTTTGTATACCTATATATAACATTTAATTTATATATATATATATATATATATATATATATATATATATATATATATATATATATATATATATATATATATATATATATATATATATATATATATATATATATATATATATATATATATATAATTTATGGAGAAGTAGATAATATTTCTAACAAAGGAGTAGATGGAGAAGATATTCTAATAAGACAAGCTAATATGATAAGTATAAGTTAGACCATTGTTCTTGGAGTGAAACTAGTTTAGAAATTTTACTATCAAAATAAACATGTTGATTTCTTTTGTTAGGTTTTGTATGTGTGTGTGTGTGTGCGCGCGCGTATGTGCAAGCTGTATGATTGACCAATCTAGTTGATATCATGGAAGTTTAATGTTAATAAGTGACTTATTTTTGGTTATTCAAAAGAAATTCTTATATAATTTTGATTTTAAATTTAAAATTAAATGGAGATAAGTTCCATTTATTTATTATGAAGCATACTTCTTTTTTATCTAATAACTTGATCATAGCCAAGTTTAATTTACAAGCTATATTTGCAAGGAATTATCAAGAGAAAAGTTATGAATTCGTAAATAAATAAAAGGTACTAAAATTGGTTAAAACACTTTGAGATATTTATTCAAGGGATACACCAAGGATACCTATCCATCTCTGATCTTTGGTGCCCAATTGAGATGTTTTTAATCTTAAAAAAATATTGAGCCTCATAGCCTTTTATTTATCAATGTGTGTCTATGTATATACATATATATTCATATACACACACACACACACACATGTGTGTGTGTGTGTGTGTGTATATGTATGTATATATTATTGGAAATTGCAATGGGAAAGTAAACTCTAAGAGGAGGGTGAATCAACACTTCAAAACTTTAACCATAAAACATTCACCACACATCCATCTCACAATTTAGCATGTAAACTAAAATAGATAGCTACACATGTCCATCCATAGCATGAAAAAAATAACACATAACACAATAAATTTGTTACCCAAAAACCCTCTAATGATAAGGTAAAACTAGGGTGGGGATGACATCCACAAATCTTCACTACTGCATCTATAAAGTGTAGCTAGTTATGGTTACAATAAGTTTGATGTTAAACTATATGATCTACCCTATGAAAGGTTTTCCCTATCAAAGGCTTACAAATATTGTTAGGTAT
Source organism: Cupressus sempervirens (assembly GCA_028749045.1). NCBI lineage: Eukaryota > Viridiplantae > Streptophyta > Pinopsida > Cupressales > Cupressaceae > Cupressus > Cupressus sempervirens. Next base: position 267,901,803 of record CM053793.1, read on the forward strand.
CACCTTGTTAAAGGATTACAACACCCTACTAAAAGTGTTCCTTGTTAGAGGACTTTAACTTACAATAAAGCAAACACTCAGTTAAGAGATTTACACAAGCCTATTATGACTACTCTGTTAGGAGATTTTCTCTACATCACCTATTAGAATGATTTAGCACCATGATCCTTTGGTTAGCACCTTATTGCTAGATGTCAGATCTTCTCTTTACTAATGTGTACTTGATCCTTCTAATCAAATATATATCCTCTTACCTCTCTCTACTTTCCTCTGTTCTCTCTAACTAATTTTGTAATTCATAACATTATCAAAACCTCCATAGCCACCATGAATTCCCTCTTTGCACTTAGAATTCATATCTCTTGCATCTCCTTCTCTATTTTCATGCATACAAACTATTTAGGGTTTGTCTCCTTAAGTAAACGCAAGTGGGCTAGGGTTAGGTTAGAATCAACGACTGAGGTTGATCCATATTTTTGCTTAGAACATCCCTTTATCTTATTGGTTGCATGCTATACATAGGGATTCATAATATACATCTATCCTTATCTTCTATAATCGTAAAATAATCATTGGGTCAGCCCAAAAATGGTTTACATAGAAGTTTGTGCCATTACAAACAACTATGCCAAAAATTGTTGACTCAGCACTTGAAGTCTCTAATGCTTGACATCCACTATATCTTCAATGTTGTAACTTGACTTCTGAATTGCTTGACATTCATTGTTTACTAGGCTCCTGAATCACTCGGCATGAATAGTCTACTCAACTCATGAGTGACTTGGCACATACTAACTATATTACTCGGCCTGTATTGTTTGGCAACTTATGCTTGGTATGCTCTGATCACTCAGCTCTGATCACTCAACTTTCACTGTAATACTGATAGATAATGACTCAGTGTTGTGTGATTTCCTTGTCAAAACCAATCTGAGATTAACAATCTCCCCCTTTGACATGAGTGGAAAAAACACGTTGCCATGCAATACAATCTTTATTATGAGCATAACTCAAACAATGTATATCTATGACTTGGCTCTTATACAAAATTTCAAAACTTTAAAATTCTAAAAAATGGATGACTAACTGTCATACCTTATTTCTCCATTTCTCCACTACTCCCCCTAAGTAAATATTTTATTACTGTATCTAAATTTGATACTCTTATTGAGTATATTTGGTGTACCCTATTTCTGCATGATTACTCCCCCTTACTCAAAATTATATTTCCTTTATCAACAAAAAATTTATAATCCCCCTTTTTGACACTTACCGCATGGTTGGTACACTAATAGTGTGTTTATCCAAAAATTATTTATGGATCTTCATTATGATCTTCAAGGTGTCATCCCAATTATTGCATGCTACCTCTAGAGATTAATATTGAACATCTAGCTCAGTAGCAAGGTTAACTAGACCATCATGAGTGGAAAGATGAGAATATTTCTTCATCAAGGTCTTAGCATAGGTTAGTTCCTTGTGCAATACTTCCATGTGTGGAGTCAACACGGATTGGATGTTGATCAAGGTAGCTTGAATGTTGGCATCTTGTTCTATTAGCTCGACAAGCGTACCTTGTGTGGATAGTAGTCTCTAAAAATGTGACTGACTTTGAAGAGGAGATAGTTTTAAGGTATTACTTGTAATCTTTAGATCTCCCTCCAGTTGGTCAGCATCCCTCTGAATCTCTTGTGTGAAAAGATTCACATCGCATAACTTGGTGTAAAGAGAGAAAATGTTTGCAAACACCTTTTTCACACTCTCCATCTTGGTTGCTAAATCAATCTGTCATAGTGCAAGGGCACTAGATATCTTTTCAATTACCTTAGTGTGAAATTTTCTTTCAAGCCATTCTAAGAGTTTAGTATTAAAATCCAAGTCTTCATCACTAATTTTATCAACAATATTTACTTGTTGCTCAATAATTGATTTGTCTTCATTAGTAGTTGGAAGGTTGAAAGCATCAAGAAAGATATCTTTGATGTCATGAAGCACTTGCTTCTATGTATACTCCCTTCTTAGCAACTCTTGTTGTTTCTTCCTCTGTAGAGCTTCCTATAGAATGCTCATCTTCTCAATTGTAATTGTATCAAGATCAAACTTTGGTAGTTCAATTACCTCATCTAGGCTTACATCTCCATAAGATATTTCATCTGAGCTCCTTGATATTTTTGCACTTGGCCTTGATATCTGCAAGGGTGTGGCATGAGTGCTTGGCCTCTGAAGAGATTGATTACTAGTAGGAGTAACAAAAACTAGTAATGTAACCAGAGTCTATGGGGAAATTTGTTCCTTTGGGGAAGTAGTCACCTTCAACTCTTGAAACTTATCATCTTGTCTCACTTCTTTCTATGCTTCACCTTAAGTTTGTGGAGTAGGTGTAGGACTTGATTCCTGACGTTGTTTAACTTTAGTTCCATCTTTCTCAATTGTGACTAAGGCTTGATTAGTTGAAATGAGTGGCACTAGAGACAATGTAACTTGTGTTGTAGTAATAATACTTTGTTGTTTAGTGCTTGCACTTTGGTCTTCTATCTCTTTTACCTCTTTAGTTGGAGGGGGCACATTGGATGTGTCAATTTGTTTCTCCCCAAATTCATGCCACTTCTACCTTTTCAATTTTATCTATTCTCACCAATACAATATTTGTGCATAATTGTGATGTCATGGTGGAATCCCTCAATATCTTCTTCAAATCATCATCAATCAAAGGATTGATGTTCATAGCAGAATTATCAGGAACATCCTTTATTTCTATTGAGTCTTGTTGACTCACTTGGTCTACATGTGGGGGATTGTTACTCGACACTTTCACATCTTGTACATTATGTTCATCTTGCTACTCTTTTTTAGTTTTTGCCTCTTCTATTGTTGCCTCCTCAGTGCCTCCCACACTATGTAGCATCCTTGATTGATACCTCTTGCATGATCTTTATTATCTCTTGTTCATCTTTCTTATGGTTTGGCATTTCTTTCTCACCTTTCTCTTTTATAGCAGGAGTGGGTAACCCATAAATAGATTTCCAAATAGTTGTGATTTTGGTTATCATATCCTCAATATTCTTATTCAAGATATGGAAAGCTCTATATTTAGGGGAAAATTGAGACTTGTGTGTTTCCATAGCCTTAGCAATCTTTCTTTTGTCCAATTCTGGCATAACTTGGACTAGAGTTGATTCCCTAATCTGTCTTTTAGTTTGTAATTAGTTGTATTGCCATTTATGCTCAACTCAGTCATATAGACTCTTGGGTAGTGAGTTGGCAATCTCAAGAGGAGTTGATTTGAATGTAGCCATCATGACATAGATGGCTTCCTCAACAATATTTTGTTCAACTTTCCCTAGCTTATCAAAATCAATGTGTGCAAAACCAAATAAAACTACATTTGATTTTATATTTTCACACAAATTATCTAAGTCAGAGGAGGGATTATGGCTTACCACCTTGAATTGACTCATGTCATCAAACTCTATTTTCTCCTCATCTGACTAAGCTATTGGAGTGTATTTTCTCCTCGTGTATGTCTTCTTTGTAGGCTGGCTCAGCTCTACTAAGGAAATATTACTTTTTTCTTCTGATTTCTCAGCTACCTTAACTTGCTTGGTGGTTTCCCTTGTGCTAGACATGGTAGCAAGTACTACTAGCTTCTGTTGTGAAACTTTCACAAGCTTCTTGGTTTTCTCCACTGTAGGCTCCTTTGCCTTTCTCTTCCTCTTCTCAACTAGTTTAGGTGCTTCCTCAACTTCTTCTCAACACCTTCTACATTAACTTCCTCATCTTCTCCTTGTCCTTGAGTGAGTTCCAATGGGGCTTGGACTTGTTCGCCTTCTTCATCATCTCCTTCTTCCTCTTCTTCTCCCCTATTGCCAAATTTCTCCTTTGGCTTCTTGACTAGTTTGTTCTTCTTCCTAAGAACTATAACTATTTTTAAGTCAATTATAATCCTAGACATGGTTTCCTCATAGTTTCTTTTATCAATTTTTTCTGCCAATAGATTTGTGATAGCTATAGATGTTGCATCTACATTAATCTCATATGAAAGGGCTTAAGCCATCTGACCCTAGGAATAGCTTCCTGCACATATGTATAATATGCATCAACTAAGAATCAAACATCATTGTAATGTTTCTCCACTAGTGACATAGGAATCCTTAGTCTTTCCTTCATGGATTTATTAAAATCCTCAAAATAACTAGTCATAACTGACTCAAAATTATCTCCAATTTGCTCTATCAACTCTACAATCTGAACTGTAATAGACCTATTGGTCTTCCAAGAAACTTTTCCAAAAGTTGTAAATGTTTTTGATACATAAACGAATATATAGACTAGTAAAGAACCAAATTTGGAAGATGCACTCTTTGTTTTCCGTATGGCCTCCAAGTTTTCATATAGTTGTTGAAGTTGCAACTTGGCAAGGTCATAGGTGTGATCTCTCTTCACTATTTGTATCCCAAATTCACATCCATATAAGATACAATGTTCCATCTACTAGACTGAAAGAACTTATGTGTAATCACTCTCACTGCAAAGGTAATTAGGAGGTTTGAGATAAAATCTATAGACATCCCTCTCTTGTTCCATACTACACCTATATTTTTCTCAATTATCTCCTTTGAATCACTATTCATGCTCTTAAATCTGTCTAGGGTAAGATACCATGTTACTCAATTGATGATCCTTTTGGCGATCTTCAATGGTCCATTTTCTAACCATATGAAGTCATCATGTATTATACTGAGCACAATATTTATCCATTCAGTCTTGAATACATTAGGGAAATCTAGGGCATGGGTCAACCCTTTCTTTTCTACAATTCTATTTTCTTCCCTTAAGACTCCATCCTCACAAAGTTTTTTGTAAAAATCCCTTATCTCCATGTATCCTATACTTCCATCTTTACAAGTATAAAAAAACCTAACATCTTGAATCATGAGAACTTTTGGTGGTATCATGGATAACACACCAGATAGATCTCTTTTATATGTTAATTTAGGTATTGCTTGGAAAGGTGGTTGTCTTACATCATTACTAATTTGTTTAAAATTATACTCTTCCTTTCTTTCCTTCCTAACATTCACAAAAGAGCTAACTTCCATTTTTGCTACTTAGGGTTTATGAAAATTCAAATAGTGAAACTTAGCGCTAGTAAAATACCTTTCAATTTGATGAATTTTGTCGAGTTACAGTTGAATTCGGCTCACAAATGCAAGAATCATTTGTTGCAATTCACCTTCATACTTTTCATTCTCTTAGTTCATTCCTCATTTGTTCATTCTATAACTTTAGGGTTGTGATCTCAATGTCCTTTCCATTCAATTCATGGTTTGCAATAATCAATTGATTCATGGTATCCAATTACATGTTAGCAATCTTTTTCACATTTGATGTCTTCTCTTCCAATCTATTGGTTAGTGTTCTTTTGTCATCTTCAAACATGACTTTGTCTTCTTCATCTTTCTTTTTCTATTCGGTCACCTCACATAATCATATTGATTGGACTTCTTGTTTTATCTTAAGATTTCTAACCTCTTTAGTTAGGGCACCATCCTTTTCCATCAAATCTATAACTGCTACATCAAACTCACTTGAGTTTCCATTCTCAAACAATCCAGTAGTGTCTTGTTCTTGGTAATGAGTGTCATTTAGCTCAATAGCTAGTTCCTTTCTTCTCTCTAATGAATGTTGTAGTTCATCTCTTGCTTCATTAAGTTGGTGTAGGGAAAGATATACTTCAATCTTCTAGTTCTCAATAACCTTTCCCAACTTGTAGACTTCCATCTTCAAGATCTTTCCTCCAAGTTGTAAAGCTTTCCTTTCTAGAGAACTAAAGTTTTGATATCAATTGTTGGAAATTACAATGGGAAAGAAAACTCTGAGATGGGGGGTGAATCAGCACTTCAAAATACAAACCATAAAAAATTCACCACACATCCATCTCATAATTTAGCATGTAAACTGAAATAGCTAACTACACATGTTCATCCATAGCATGAAACAAATAACACATAGCACAATAAATTTGTTACCCATAAACCCTCCAATGAGAAGGTAAATTTGGGGTGGGGATGACACCCACAAATCTTCACTAGTGCAGCTATAAAGTGTAGCCAATTATGGTTAAAATAAGTTTGATCATAAACTATGATCTACCCTGTGAAAGGTCTTCCCTGTTAAAGGCTTACAAAGACTATTAGGTTGCATCCTGCCAAAGGATTTCAACACCCTACTAAAAGTGTGCCTTGTTAGAGGACTTTAATTTACAATAAATCAAGCAATTGGTTAAGAGATGTACACAAGCTTGTTAGGACTACTTTGTTAGGAGATTTTCTTTGCATCACCTATTAGAATGATTCAGGACCATGATCCTTTGGTTAGCACCTTATTGCTAGATGTTAGATATTCTCTTTCTTGATGTGTACTTGATCCTTCTAATCAGATATGTCTCCTCTACTCTCTCTTTGCTTTCCTATATTCTCTCTAACTAACTCTGCAATTCATAACATTATCACAACCTCCATAGCCACCATTAATGCATTCTCTACACTTAGTATTTATCTCTCTTGTGTCTCCTTCTCTATCTTTACGCATAAAAACTATTTAGGTTTTGTCTCCTTAAGTAAACATAAGTGGGCTAGAGTTAGATTAGAATCAACAGTGGAGGTTTATCCATATTTCTGCTTAGAACATCCCTTTATCTGATTGGTTGCATGTCATACATAGGGATTCACAATATACATCCATCCTTATCTTCTAGAATCATAAAACAATAATTAGGTCAGCCCATAAATGATTTACATAGAAATTTCTATCATTACAAACAACTATGTCAAAAACTACTCACTTGGCACTTGAAGTCTCAGATGTTTGGCATCTTATATCTTCAATGTTGTAACTTAGATTTTGAATGGCTCAGCATCCACTGTTTACTCGGCTCTTGAATCACTGAGCATGTATAGTCTCCTTGGCTCATGAGTGACTCAACACATACTAAGTCTATTACTCGGCACATATTGTCTCCCAACTTATGCTCGACATGATTTGATCACTCGGCTTGCACTGATTCCTTGGCTCGCTCTGATCACTCAGTTTGCATTGTAATACAGATAGATAATGACTAAGTGTTTTGTCACTACCTTGTCAAAACCAATATGAGATTAACATATATATGTATATATACATACATACATACATACATACATATATATATATATATATATATATATATACACACACACACACACACACACACACACACGTACATATATATATATATACATACATATATATATATACATATATATATATATATATATATATAATATTTAATTATATATTAATTTAGTTATATAATTATAAATATATATGAATGTTTAAATAAATTTGAATTTGTTTATATATTTATAAATATTGAATTATAATTTTATGATAGATATAATCTGATCAGGTTATTGCTATCATAGTAACCTAAGAGGGTTATGTGAATGCAATATATTTTGTATTCACTCATTAATAACTCAATCAGGTTTTGTCTCATAAAAACTTGATCGGGTTCTTTAACCATTATAACGTATTTTTGGCTCTATAAATTGATCGAGTTACTTGAAAACATAAAACCCAATCGAGTTATGGCTTGGAATTAGCCTTGGGAGTTGACCCAAAGGCTTGAGAGCTCTTTTTTCCTCCAATTTTAATCCTTTAAACATTTTGTCATCTTCTAAAATAAATTCTATCATTTTCCTTCATCAAGTTTCCAAACAATAGAGTGGGAATCTCTGAAATCACCACCATAATCTGGCACATCTTCTTACCTTTCTGAATATTTTTTCCTTTATTTGATAACATTAACATTGTAAATGTTAATTAGTTTTACCATTATCTCCATAGACCTTAAAGACATGTCTAACTTTTTTTAATAACTTTTAATGTACTTAACCAACTACAAAATAAATTACATATTATTGTTCTACACTTCATTCTATAAACTTTTTTAAAAAAATTATTTTCAATTATTTTGATCCAAGTTATGCCTTGCACACAACATGTACCAAAATTCCAGTATGTAGTCACTTGAATAATTCATTAAAAGATTACTCATCAAAAAATTACACAAAAATACACAACTTCCAGATATCACTCTTAACTATCGTCCTAGCCAAGGGATTTGCAAAATACTAAATATAACTAGGTATTTTGTGTTGCATGTGAAAACAACTATGTATGTCTTCTAAAAAAGACCAGGAATTTTTTTCGTGTCCGCAGGGTTTGATCCACCTAATCTTATCCATTTTGTAAGAACTCTAGTAGTTTAAAAAGTAGATTCAGAGTACTACAATTTATATTTTTAACACATCTTTTCATTTTTAGTGGATGACCCTCAAACATCTCGTCCAAGTTCAAGTTTACCTAATTTCAGAAAAATGGTGTCCAATTATACCCCATTTTTGTACACCATCTTGGTGCACTAACCCTTATTGGTGATCAGTTTTATAAGTATGGGTTTAATTTTATTTCTTCACAACTAATTCAACCCTCACAATATGTTGTTTGATATCTTTTATACATCTCTTTGGATGACCATTGTTACTCTCTTGGCACAAGGTGATAAAGGGACCAATCCTATGATATTGTTGTAAATGCATCTTTGTGTTGTATGCTTGGCGACAATGCAAACAAAGAGAGATATGTTTATTTGTGGTCTTTGGATTGTTGGTGTTTTTTTTGTGTTCTTCTATTGTGTTTGTACTTATATGACATTAAGGGATGATGTCAATTTGATATAATTATTCTTGATATTCATGAAATATCATATACACACACAAAACCTATTCCTTTGTGATGTTTTTTTATGTGATTCATTTCCCTTGATATTTCCTTGCTTGGGGAATATCATAGTACAAACATAATTAGCTTTTGGATACATGTATGCTACCTTAAATTTATTACTCATTGTAGTGTATGTGATCTCTTTTTGGTAACTAATCTTACTAAGTCAAGTACACACTCTCTCTCCCTCCCCCCTTCCTCCCTCCCTCTCCCTATGTAATTTATTGCTTAGTTATTTTAGTTTTTAAGAATTATGAAATCAAGGAAAATCATGTAAGAGAAGAATACAAATTAATCATGTTTTTTCAAACTCTGTGTGTGTGTGTGTGTGTGTGTGTGTGTGTGTGTGTGTGTGTGTGTGTGTGTGTTTCAAAAATTCCTAAACAAACACATGGCTCATGCCTCTTTTTGGTATTTTCAAATGAAAATGTAAATGTAATCTTAATTTTAAGTTTTGAAAATAGACACATTTTTTAAAATGAAATTTTGAGTGTATTCTACACGTATTTTTCAAAAAAAAAAAAAAAAGTCGAGTGTAGAATATATTAAAAATACACAATGGATAGATAGATTAAAATATATATTTAAAAATCTATGCATAGGTTTTTCACAAGAAAATAAGATATTAGGAAAGGAAATTAATGATCAAAATTTTAATGTAATTAGATTTAAGAAGGAAAATATAATTAGAAAGTTAAAGAGTTTCATATTTTATTTTATTTTTGCAATATTTTAAATTGTGCAAACTTGATGGATAGTGTACTCAAAATATGTTTATTTTTGTGTATTTTGTATAAAACATCTAATTGTCCAAATCATATATAGGCTCATATTTTTTGATTTAAAATGTAAAGTAATTCCAATTCTAAGTGTTGGAATTTCTTAAAGAAAACAATAATTTATGTGCATTATTTCATGCATTCATTAGAAAATGATTATAAAATCTATGCATTTTTTAGTGTGTGAGATTTGATAAACATAACAAAACAGAGAAACAATTATGGCATTAATCATTTAATTCTAATATTAATGATGGACTATGAATCTACGCAATATAAATTATACTATTTTTAGTGTTTGCTTAGTTGGGGTGAGACTAATCCCCTAAGGATGTGCCTACTCCCCTGAGCCCTTAGATTCAAACTCGAGACCATGGGGAACTACCAACAATCTTAAGCCCCCTCTATTGACGAGACTAAATTATTGAATTTAGAACTCTAAAACATAGGGAGGTAGTTAGTTACTTTAGTTTTTAAAAATTATGAAAATAAGGAAAATTATATAAGAGAAAAATACAAATTAATCATGTTCTCTCTCTCTCTCTCTCTCTCTCTCTCTCTCTACTCCCTTTGAAATATTCTTTTTTTTTAAGTATTTCAAAAATTCCTAAACAAACACATGGCTTATGCCTCTTTTTGGTATTTTCAAATGAAAATGTAAAAGTAACCTTAGTTTTAAGTTTTGAAAATAGACGCATTTTTTAAAATGAAATTTTCAGTGTGTTCTACACATATTTTTCAAAAAAATAACAAAAAAGTCAAGGAGTGTAGAATATATTAAAAAGACACAATGGACGGCTAGATTAAAATATATATATTTACAAATCTATGCATAGGTTTGCAACGAGAAAATAAGATATTAGGAAGGAAATTAATTATCAAAATTTTAATGTAATTAGATTTAAGAAGGAAAATATAATTAGAAAGTTAAAGAGTTTAATTTTTTTTTTTTTTTTTGCAATATTTTAAATTGTGCAAACTTGATGGATAGTTTACTCAAAATATGTTTATTTTTGTGTATTTTGTATAAAACATCTAATTGTCGAAATCATATATAGGCTCATATTTTTCGATTTAAAATGTAAAGTAATTCTAATTCTAAGTGTTGGAATTTCTTAAAGAAAACAATAATTTATGTGCATTATTTCATGCATTATGTAATTCTAATTCTAATTTGATTTAAAATGTAAAGTAATTCTAATTCTAAATGTTGGAATTTCTTAAAGAAAACAATAATTTATGTGCATTATTTCATGCTTTTTAGTGTGTGAGATTTGATAAACATAACAAAACAAAGAAACAATTATAGCATTAATCATTTAATTCTAATATTGATGATGGACTATGAATGTACGCAATATAAAATATACTATTGTTTAGTGTTTGTTTAGTTGGGGTGAGACTAATACCCTAAGGATGTGCCTACTCCCTTGTGCCCTTAGATTAAAACTTGAGACCATGGGGAACTACCAACAATCTTAAGCCCCCTCTATTGACGCAGCTAAATTATTGAATTTAGAACTCTAAAACATAGGAAGGTAGTAGTTATTTTAGTTTTTTTTAATTATGAAAATAAGGAAAATCATATAAGAAAAGAATACAAATTAATCATATTTTTTCAATATATATATATATATATATATATATATATATATATATATATATATATATATATATATATATATATATATATATATATATATATATATATATATAATGGTAAGTACATGCTCCCTTTGAAATATTCTTCTTTTTTTAAGTATTTCAAAAATTCCTAAACAAATACATGGCTTATGCCTCTTTTTGGTATATTCAAATGAAAATGTAAATGTAACCTTAATTTTCAGTTTTGAAAATAGACACATTTTTAAAAATGAAATTTAGTATGTTCGATACTATTTTTCAAAAAAATAATAAAAAAGTCAAGAAGTGTAGAATATATTAAAAATACACAATGGATGGATAGATTAAAATATATATTTAAAAATCTATGCATAGATTTTAAACGAGAAAATAAGATATTAGGAAAGGAAATTAACAATCAAAATTTTAATGTAATTAGATTTAAGAAGGAAAATATAATTAGAAAGTTAAAGAGTTTCATATTTTTTATTTTATTTTTGCAATATTTTAAATTGTGCAAACTATGGATAGTTTACTCAAAATATGTTTATTTTTGTGTATTTTGTATAAAACATCTAATTGTCCAAATCATATATAGGCTCATATTTTTCGATTTAAAATGTAAAGTAATTCCAATTCTAAGTGTTGGAATTTCTTAAAGAAAACAATAATTTATGTGCATTATTTCATGCACTCATTAGAAAATGATTATAAAATCTATGCATTTTTTAGTGTGTGAGATTTGATAAACATAACAAAACAAAGAAACAATTATGACATTAATCATTTAATTCTAATATTGATGATGGACTATGAATGTATGCAATATAAAATATACTATTGTTTAGTGTTTGTTTAGTTGGGGTGAGACTAATCCCCTAAGGATGCACCTAGTCCCCTGTGCCCTCAAATTGAAACCCAAGACCATGGGGAACTACCAACAATCTTAAGCCCCCTCTATTGACAAGGCTAAATTATTGAATTTAGAACTCTAAAACATAGGGAGGTAGTCAAACTTCCGTATCCAAGATAAGCATGGTTCAGTCCACAAATTGAATGTGATTAATATTCAAATTTTCTTTTTAGTATATTGAATTATCTTGAAGGTGGGAAAAAAAGTTAATTCATAGGAACCTTAATTTCCTCTTCTTATATGTTTCTATCTTAAATTGGAATATATGGAAGTTATTTCTCCAGATCCTTGTTATCACAAATTCAAACTATTTTACTTAAATTTTAAAGGCTTCTACTTTTGAATGGTGTTTTAATAAGATATGTCATACAAATAAAGATTGCCTAACTAGATCTCTTATATTATTAACAAGCAAAAGATTCTTCTAAGAGAGCAATGTTAATAAAAGATAACACCCCCTTAAAGTCTAATAACTTTATAGACTAAATGCTACCAGATTATTGTGTTGCATATCATATTGAAAACTTAAATGTGTATCATTAATATTTCTTCCATCATCTATGTTTAATATGAAATTTGTTAGTTACTACATACAAAATTGGAGTATCCATCCCCACATCTTACTATTTGTAATAGTAATTAAGAAAGGCTTCGTTAATGATACAAACTTCTCATTTGTCTATTTTTTTAAATTCATCTACCACTTTTTTCTTTTCTCAAAATGTACTTCATTAAAAATACATATAGGAATCTTGTCTTCTAATCTAAGTATAAAAAAACATCTACTCTCATCATTCCAAATATCAATCTCAAATTCATCTACCACTTTTTTCTTTTCTCAAAATGAACTTCATTAAAAACAAATATATAGGAATCTTGTCTTCTAATCTAAGTATAAAAAACAATATCTACTCTCATCATTCCATATATCAATCTCTATAATAAGAAGCTACAGCACTCACAAATATGTTTATTACTATAACATCAATAATAACTAATCCAAGAATAATAAATAATAAATATCATGATCCTAACATCATTTTAAATGGATGGATTCCTGGTCCACATGGCAAATCAAATCCTCAGCTTGTTTACAAGCTCTTCCTTTACAAAATACCATCCTGTGAGAAGTGTCTATTTTATGAAATTTATAAATTTTAGAAAAATATTTTTAAGAGAAGAATATGATGAAGTATTGATTTAATTAACTTAAATATATACCCTGATGAACTAATAAAATCCAAACAAGTTAATATGGACATCAAGCATTAAGCTATAAAACAAAAATTCTAAATTGAAGTTGTTCTCCCTACTAAAAGTGTATACATTAATATCGTAAGATGCATCCTTCCAGATGTTGTGTCCTTTTAACATGCTATCTCTAAGAAAAATCCAATCCTAGATCTTCACCTTTTATTGTGTTGTGTATATGTTCACCGATCTCGAAAGCCTCCTGCAAGTACTTTTTTTAAAATGTTATTTGTACATTGTTGGTTTTATCATGCAAATAAGTGGTCTCTTTTGAGTGTGTGCTCTGCCAAAGCCGACTGCAAATCCCTTTTTGACTAATGTTTGCAAAATGTTGAAACAACCAGCTTCACCAATGTATGGTACAACATGTGAAAACTCAATCTAATACCCATGTGTTAGAAATGGATCCATATTGACTTTGAAATATTTGATCTGCTGTCCTTGGGAACTTTGGAAGATTTGAATCAGTTTCCTGGTTTCCTGGGGGTAAAAATAATCTATCGTTTTTTATATTGAATCAAAGCTTTAAAAAGTTATATAACAAGACAGGCAACACGTTCTGACTGTTTCGAACAGTATCTTGGTGTTACTTTTCTTCAGAATTCTTCCAATTTTTATTCTAAATACAACCAACATAGGTAAGCCAATGAAAAAAACACTGCAGATATCTCCTTTAATTGTCGGCAGTATTAGCTTAGCCTTTTTTATATTGAATAAGTTTCTACGATTTAATTGGAGGACTTTGGAGGTTCCCAAGGGCTTTCATCCTAAAATCAAATATCTTTAAATCAAATTCATTGAAGTTTATAACGGTTTGAGCCACTCCTATGCAACCTCTGTAAATTGAGTTTAACCCTCTTAATGATTGGACAAGATTTTATTGCATAAAAACTGTTTCAAGAAAATGAAATTTAGCTTTAATGATTCAACTCTGATTGTACACCTTGCCAAACGACCTTGCAGTGGAATAAAAAGACCATACACCTTATTATCAATTCTTATGCAGATTCTATGTATTCCAAAGTAGTTACAGAAAATATATTACTCCGTGTATTGGAAAGCACAACTCTTTATCCTGTTGGGCAATGGAATCTTCTTCTATCTGCAGAAAAAAATTCTGTCTTCCACAATTACATGGAGTCTTAACAACTTTTCAGCACCTGAAAGAAGACCTGTCTGTTAATGCTCATGTATTGCATCCTTTATTTTGAGTACAAAGCCAGCAGAAATGGACTGGAGATGACATCTCAACTGCAAGATATACATACATACCAAAAGTCAACTCATATATACATACATAACAAAAGACAGCTCAAGACTGTTACGTTATCCCGTAAGCCAAAATGTTGCCACTGGACTACTTCATTAAGTTAATTTGGACAATCTGTACAGGGGCAACTTTAGACATCAAGGACACAAGAATTTAAGATCACCCAAGAATTGCAGCTTTGAATTTGCGGTGCTTAAAGTTTTAATTCAAAGACCTGGGATACCAGATCCCTCTTGACTCTGGGCAGGATTCCCAAATGGAACAGATTCTCTGTGGACCCTTCACCCGGATCCACAAGAAATTCAGTAGGATCCACAAGAATCCGGACTTCTGTACAAAAGAAATCAGGGAGGATCCATTTTGAGACTTTGTGAAGTAGGCATATGATATAATCATATATTGACAATTCTGGATTTAGCATTTTCTGAGAATCACGCTTCTAACTTATTATTATCATTATATGTTTGAAAGTTTGAAGCTCTGAACTAATGATGAATAAGCATTGACATGTTATGTGCATGGAAACTATGAATATACATAAATATATACCTTTTTCAAAACCCTCTATCTATCTATATCTATATCTATATATATATATATATATATATATATATATATATATATACCCACAGATTCAGGATTGGCCCAAAAAAATTGCCATATCCTCGAGACTGAATCCCAATCCAAACCAGAATAAGGATTGGCTGCTTAGTCGAAGACTGTAAAATTCTATATATATGATAAATTGTTGAAGGGAATCTTACAGAGCAATCAAGCCAAAATGGATGTGAATGTGAGGGTTGACAAAATAATAGATGTTGAGTTAGAAATGGGTAATGTTCTTTGTAGCATATATCCAGTTCTCCTAAATGCATTCATGCTCAACATTCATCAAAAAATTGATCTTGGAAAGTAAGTAATAAAACAGACTCCAGATCAAGGAAGAAATGCAACTGTCATTAACATCCATAATATTTTTGGCTTGCAGAGCACTATAAGCTATCTATGCTGCATGGCCTCAATCTCCATTACTCATGCTAGAAAGCAGTTACACACAAAATTTATCTATGATATCCTCTAAACTTGAACTCAAAGATGTTATGAACCTGTAATCTCTAGATAAATAAAGGAAATTCTGGTTTCAATTGTACAAACATGGACTAAACCCATCAGAACAAAACTTTCCTCTTCCTCCAACTCATCGAAAAACTACTAATGCTGTTTACGTTTGGATAGCAATTGTAAAATTTCTTATATAGAAACCTTGGCCAACTTTTTTATCATTCTGTGATTGTTATTGTCATCTTTGACTTATTGAATACAAGCTATACTAGCTACACATAAACAGTATCATATTGCAAGTGATGTTCACCTGTAGCTTAAGTGGATGCAGTTAAAAGTATTGTACTCTTCAACAGTGAAAAACAAATTATTAGCACCTAAAATGTGATAAACAATAAGATAATCATTTCACCTCAAATTCCAAGATTGTAGACGCATGAAATCAGTACTAGGAAATTCTTCAGCATCCCAAAAAATCACATGTTTTATACATCACTCCACATTCAATCCAAGTTATTAATGTCCTGTAATCCATCAGGTTTGAATATTGTCCCCTAATCTATTAGATTTCAGCTCGGACATACATCATATTTCTAATTACATGGCGGATCACATTTTGGATTTTAATGAAGTAAAAATAAGCAACATTCCTAATGGTAGGACTGGGAATATCAACGGCACCTTTGAGCCCTCTCACTGAGCCAGCTTACTCAAACCAATGATGCAAGAATCAATGTGGAAGTGCACTCTTAACATGCTCAGTTTCCACCCAAATCTTATGTCTTCTCAAAGTCTGAATGCTGGCCCAAATCGTAGCAAATATTGCAGATCCTATGAGAGATGCTTCAAATCTAATACCAAAGATATATGCTGCCAGAAACAATATGTTTACCTCCATCTCCATACTATTAGGAGGCCAGCAGGCTATTCTTGTTTATTTCATGAGAATACAAATCAGAATGGACACGAGAAACAATTCACAATAAGAATATAGGGGAAACCCTAAATACCAATACATGGAATACAGTTGCTAAGGTATAATGCATATTCTCCTCATGCTTAATCAAAGAGCTCCCACTTTGGAGTGGCAGATGATGTCGAATTAGGAGGTGCGGACTCAAATGTTTCCCACTTTGTTGTCACTACAGGGTGATCCAGCAGTGATTTTGGCATTGAATTGCGAACTTTCATAGCATCCAAAGTCTCAATGCACTTCTGTACTCTCCTAACCTGCATACATTCTCCCATATTTTAAACAATACTCTGAGAGATGATTAATTTAAAATAAACTTCCTACAACATGAATCAAAAGGGAGACTCTCACAGAGATTTCACCCATTTACACTACTTGCATCAATAACTCAATTAATAAAAACTGTCATAAGCATGAATGACTTTTAAAGCAATAAAATAACATTTTACGCTAAATAAGGTATTCTAAAGCTTTTCTGAGGAAGAAAATGTAAAAGACATTATGCATTTCAAAGGGAACACAAAGAAGCAAAATATACTCCTTATAACAAAGAGCTGCCAGTTTGGTAGGAAAGTAAAAAATTAAAACTGGTTGAGTGCCTGAAGAAGCATGCAAACCACCTGCAAAGGAGTGGTTACTGCCTTATAGTTTAAATAATCATGGTGCAAACTTACAAAAAGAAAAGGTCAATGAACAATATTTGGAAACACAAGTCAAATTGTGATATTGCTATCATGAATCAATGAGTTTGACTCAAAAACTACACAGTTAAATCCTGATGGCAATATCACAATTTGACTTGCTGTGGAAAATATCTCCTACTTATCAAAATAGAAATGTATGAGGCCATTCTTTCATGGACAATAGGGCATGGTAATTGATCATCTCACAACCCCTATGAATATTGTCATTAGCAGCCTAAACTTATACATTATTTTCTAATGTACACAAACTTCAGAAAAACTAATAGAGAACAAGGTAAAATTTTCACGCAAAGCAAACTGCAAGCTCACAGATGTTTTATAAAACCGATTTCCATAACCTGCCTAATAGTGTCATCTATTAATAGTTAACTCATTGCAGAATATGAATCTGAACCGTACGTAAGTATCTAAAGTAACGAATCATGCCAACATAATCTCATTAACCTAAGCATTGACCTAAAATAACAGCAATACTTGCTCAGGTTCAGGAATACAAACTCCATACACCATCAGTACTTATTCCAACAACATTCATGAGTATTCTTTAGCTTAGAGATAGCAGAATTCCATGACAATGTTGAGACACTTCTGGGAATGATTGTGTGCCAATTTTTAACCATCAATGTTTTGGATCATACTCCATGATCCATCATCAGGATGAAAGAGTGTACAAGGATGCAAAAGATCATGGAACATGATGATCCATCTACACTCTTTCGCTTTGCTTGGAAAATTTACCATGTTTTCTATTAGTTTTCCTGAAGATTGTGTACATTAGAAAATAATGCACAATCTTAGGCTGCTAATGACAATACTCGTGGGGGGTGGGGGGTGGCGGTGGGGGTGTTCATGATCAATTACCATGCCCTTTTGTCCATGAAAGAATGATCTCAAAGATTTCTCTGTGTGTTTCCAAATATTGCTGATTCTCCTTTTCTTTCTATATGTTTCAACTATGATTACTTAAACAGTTAAACTTTAAGGTAGTGACGACTCCTTTGCAGATGGCTTGCATGCTTCTCGACAAACTGCCTAGATAGTGTCATCTTTTTATAGTTACCTCATTTCAAAATATGAATCTGAATAGTCCATAAGTATCTCAAGTAACGAATCATGCCAAACCTAATTCTATTAACCTAAGCATTGACCTAAAAGAACAGCAATGCTGGCTCACCTTCAGGAGTACAAACTCGAAATACCCATCAGGTACTTTGTCAAACAACATTAATGACTTTGCATTTTCTTAATACTCATGAGTACCCTTTGGCTTAGAGATAGCAGATTCCACAACCCATGACAATGTAGAGAACTTTATTTCTCACTATATGAAATACCAAGTAAAATATGAGATTTGCACTAAAAATTACCTGTAGTCTTCTTTGCACTTTGGCATCCCCATCAGCTGTAATTCCATCTAGCTTTACCAGTTGTCTCATGAGGAGCTCGGTAAGTCCTGTTATATCATTTTCTACTACTTTCTTCCCATTGTTCACTAATCCTTCGAGGACAGACACCTGCAAATCTCCTCAATGAAAAGTATCATAAGTTACTAAATATAGGTTGTTTGAACTTACTACTCTGCAAACACCATGTACATGTATATTCACGTAAATAAGTAAGAAAATGAAACAAGAAATTGTGAGGGATTAAGGAAAACGAATTTAAAATTTTAATCTCAGCAATCTAGGTATATGTAACACAGAATATGACAATCAACCGATGCATCAAGGCTTTGACCAACAATAATTAATATAACTATATTTACACTAATTGATACTCATGCAAAATCAGTTTTTAAATGCCATCTTGCACAAAAATGGGTCTATTTCCTTCAAATGTGATCTCCTGATTTTATAATAATTAACAACGAATTTGGAAAACATTCCTCAAATTTTCCATTAAAATTGAAAATTAATTCTATAAACAAGCAGAAGTATACTGATGCCGTTACTTTTGAGAGGGCAGAGTTATGTCAAACGATCTTAAAATCCTCATACCTGCTCTGAAAGTTTATCCACTTCTCCACAAATTTCAGAAATTGCTTTGCAAGCCATCTCAATCTTGGCATTTCTTTTCATCTCTATGTACTTTCTTTCCCTACTTGAAGGATCCTCAATGAGCACAATTTTGGACTTTTCTTTCACCCCTGATATATCTAAGAAATCGCTACTGTCCCTTTCTTTTCCTTTGAATATAAGCCTCTGCTCATTAGGCTGCAATCCTGTCTCTACAGCAAGCATTTTCTTCAACTCACCTGTGAAAAAGAAGAATGGGCAAAGAATAAGGCCTCTTTTAAACTTCCCAAAAGAGATTTAGTTCGAGTTAGAAAAAGCTAGGAAGTTGGGATGATTTTCTGTTTCTTTCTCTCAAACAGATTTGACAATATGATATAAATGAACAGGCCATAACAATGATTATCAAGATGATCCTTGAAACCATCAAATGAAGTCCCAACTCATAATCACATTGTACCATATATACAGTTATTTATCAATCAATGGAAGCAGGTTTTAATAGTTAGATCTTAATTTCTTATACTTTGAGATTCTGAATCTGATTTAACCAGAAACACCATAATATGTGGTTACAGGTACACAAAGGGTCCAAACCTCGTTTTCTAATTAGCTGGGGGAATGTATTGAGCAAATCACATTCACAGATAAGCATTGCTATACAATATCAGAACATTTGCAACCTATAATAAATCATTCAAAGCATTACTTTTATAATCAAGCGTCCTCAAAAACTGGAATGTTTTACAGAGCTCGATGCTGTGAAAATGCATAAACTTATTTCTGATGTGTGTAAGAGCTGGAACAATTGACAAAAGTGCTAAGAGACTTCCAGTTTTCTGAGGTCACAATCTTTACACCTACATTTCGTGTCACAATAACCACATAATTTTCTATCTGAGCATTTCTCCATGCGGATCTGTAAGATATTGCTATTTGATATCACTAAGTTAATCCATCCTTTGCTTCCAAAATGCACAAATGAACATGCGTGCATTAGAGTGTGTGCGACATTTATGTTTGTGATCAATTCCATTGACGACTCAAAGTTTACCTATGCCCCCCTTGCGCAACAGCTAACACACAAGAATTTGTATTGGCGGGTGTGAAACGCAACATTGAGGAGAACCAGATCAGGACGATAAACAATGAAATGAGGAGAGGGCAAAATTCATACCAAATGTAGTCTGTAGGTTGATGGAGACTTCAAGCCGGGCAGAGCCGTAGGTTACTCTCAATTTAACATTGGGAGGAGGCTTCAATGCAGGATCAGCATTGGGATCTCGCTTTTGAACCAGCATTCCACCAGGTCTCATCTCCCATTCTATTGAATCTGCATCCCTCTTAGCTGAACTACCACCAGTAATACCACCACCCATGGGATTCTTAGATCCTGATCTCTTCATCATCACAGCCACAACAACACCAACAACAATAATGCTTCAAAATGATTATTTAACCCCAATCGATCTGGGTAACCAAAAAGCTCAAAGCTGATTTATA
The DNA here is from genome assembly GCA_028749045.1 of Cupressus sempervirens. NCBI lineage: Eukaryota > Viridiplantae > Streptophyta > Pinopsida > Cupressales > Cupressaceae > Cupressus > Cupressus sempervirens. The sequence continues at coordinate 267,922,719 of CM053793.1, forward strand.
TCATAAACCAATTATTCATCCTCCCGTGTTCTTCTTCTTCCAGATCGAGTCAACCAATTAATCATTGTCAAATTCCCAATTCGCTCATGTGGGTGCCCTTCCAAATGATTAATTTTCCACGCTAAATACTCGTCTCGGTTCTCCTAATTAAAAAATCAATAACCGCATCGAGAAACAGGGCTACGGGAGAGCAAAAGCAGGGAGAGATAAATTCCTCCTCCGTTCACTCATTTATTCTCTCATTTTGGGTAGTTCACTACTACCCACTTCTTGTGGAAACTGCCCACCGACACTTGGCAGTCACATCAGACTTGTTACGGCCTGTTCCTTCGTTTCTGTTCCCCTGTGGTTGTCTTATAGATATTTTTATTTCATTCAACCAAAAATTGGTGTCCAGTCAATTGCTCTAATGACGTGGTTGGTGGATCCAACAAACGGAGTGGACCGCAAAGCACTACACGTTTTTTACTATTTCCTCTGGTAGATCTTCCAGTTATAACTGGGTTGTCTTCCTGTCTTGGAAATCGGGAGTATTCCATACGCTGTTTTTAGGCAGAGAACCCTTACCTGGTACTCCAATGTGTTATTGACAGGAAATCGTAATGCGATTGCAAACATCATGAATCCTCACTTTTAGGTCTTGTTTTTCTAAAGAAATCCCTTGTCTTGCAGTTGGATCCAAGTTTGTTTTTTAAACTTTTTGCTTAGATCTTAAACCCCTTGTCAGGTAGTTCTGTACACGTTTATTCCGCCATTTCGACAGGCATACAAGTACTCTCGTGTTTGTAGGAAGGTTTTGGTTTTGACCATCATCGGGGAATCGGGATTGTTCACCGATAGCTGTCAAGCAAGCAATTTTTGAGTGCAAGATTACAATTTTAATATTCTCTCGGAAATAAAGATGCTATTACAAATTATTGTTAATCTTATTTATATTAGATTTATATATGTATTATAGGAATTTTATAGGGATTTTAATATATTTGATGGGTATATTTCAGCGTTCCAAAAACAAGAAACCTTTGTTTTATAGCTCCATGTACATTTATTCCAGTTTTTCCCTAGCTTTGAATTTGGTGTCACTTCCCATCATCATAATTTGCAATTTTAATGATAGTTTTTTTATGACTTTTTTTTAGATGTATTATACTTTATTGGGATCTAAATAATTCTATTTTATAATTGTATGTCAAGGTTGATTTGTGGTGGCATGAAAAATATGTATAAAGATGTCTATTGTACATTCTAGTTGTAGACATTGTATCTTTGTTGAGTCATAAGAGATTGGCAGTGACACGGAAAAGGTGTAAACAAGTGTAAATTTTAGACTCTAGTCACAGGTATGGTATGTCTATGGTAAAATATATTTAATAGAATTTTTATATTTTTGTTAATGAAAACAAAAGTATCTTGTAATTCTTTGGTTTTAGGTTACATTTTGTGTAGACAAGTTATATGAAATAATATTTGGATTTGTTGATTGCAAGTTTTATTGGTTTTAGATAATATTTTGTGTAGACAAATTATATGAAAGAATATTTGAATTTGTTGGTCACTTATAATCATCATAATTTGTAATTCTAATGATAGTTTTGCTTTACTTATACTTATATAGAGAGATATGAATAATTTTATTTTAGAATTATAAGTCAATAGAGATTAGTGGTGGAGTGACAGCTATGTATTGTATATATGTGTCACATTCTACTTCTAGGTATAGTATCTTTGTTGAATCAAAAGAGGTTGGCAATACCATGAAAAATGTGTGTATATGTGTGAACTATGCACTCTAGTTATAGATATGCTATCTTTATCTACATCAAAAAAGATTTATTTGAATTTTTTAGCCTAGAAATTATTTTTTTAACAAAAAGTTGTCAGTTAGGCAAAAAATTGTAATCATTCCTATTATTTATTTACAAGTTAGTTTTTTATCTAACTCCATTTTTAACTCTTGTTTTTATATTTATTAATTGTTATCTCCACTTTTAATTATTGTTTTTCTTTTCAAGATTTTATTAAATGATTTTTTTCATATTTGATAAATAAATTGAAAATTATTAATTATATAATTTGTTCACATATAATTAAATCTTCACTTTTAACTATTATTATTCTTTTCCTATTTATTTTTAAAATAATTACTTGTGATCTCCACATTAGCTCATTCGTGATCTCTATTTATTTGACTTTTGATTTTTAAAATTGATTTAGATTTTAGTTTTTCTTTAAATATTATTTTTAAGTTTCTATAATTTACTTAATCAATAGATATTTTTTAGAGACATTGGTATTTTTCATATTTATTTTTTGTATTTTTCTTATTAATTTTCATAATAGATTTTTTTATGAAGTTTTTTTCATATTTGATAAATTAGATTTAAATAAATAAAATTTATTAATCTATTTAAAAGAGTTTAGTAAATATTATGTTTTAGATTAAGGTAAAAGCAGGTTTTGAAGGGGCCTCGAAACCCTTTACATCTAAGAGAAAGATAAACCATTAAGCACGACCAGGTTAAAAAGAAACCTGAAACCAGCAAAACAACTAAACCAGGTTAAACAGGGACCTGAGACCAACAGATGTGACCAGAAAAAACAACCAAAACAATACTGGAACCTGGAAGGTCAACAGACTGGAATAGCAACCTGAAAAACCTCCCAGACCAGAAACCAACGAACCAGAAAAGCAACCAGTTCACCAACACAAAAAAACGGGTCAACATAAGGAAACAAAGGATTTTCCTTTTGATGTGAATTTTCCCTTACCCGACCGAAGGATCCTATCTAAAGGGGGGGGGCAGAAGAAAAAGACTTCTTCTTCCGCTAAACCGCGATCCAACCGTCCTCAATCTTCGCAGCCTCAGCAACCCACGCCTCAGAAGACAAAGACCCGAGGAACCCAGGGGACGCAGAAGCCGCACCAACCTCCGTGAGAGAATCAGAAGATGCCTGACCCCTAGGAGGGACATCCGAACCAGGGGAAGAGACCAAAGCATCCACCTCCACCACCGGCTCGAACAGAACGCAATCCTCAGCCACAAAGTCCTTAGAAGCATCCAAGGAAAGATCCACTAGAGCATCCTCCTCAGTCACCGGCACAGAACTAGCCTCAGCCTCAGAATCGTCAAGAGCAACCAAGGAATGTTTCACCATGTAGTGCTCAGAGGAGGCCTTTGACCACCAAGAAGGTGGTCGCCTAGGTTTGGATTTCCCAGCAGCACAACGAGCAGCAATATGACCCGTCAAGTGGCATATCCTGCAACAAAAAGGGACACCCTCATAATCCAACGAGCAGTAAATATTATGTTATTTGAATTGAAAATTATTATTAATCTAATTTGTTCTCATAAGATTATATTTTTAAAAATAATTTTATTATCGAGCACCTATCGACTTATCATTGCAAGCACAAAAGCATGCAACTGCTAGTTATATTTTTGTTAATAGCTAGGAACAAAAGTATCTTGCAAGACATGTTGGTTTTAGGTCACCTTTTGTGTAGACATGTTATATGAAAGAATGTTTCAATAACATACTTATGTGAAAATATTATTTGATATTGGGATTGAATTTGTTGGGAGGGTGACTCTTATCAAGCAATATAAATTTAATTCACAAACAAATAAACCACTTGTAATAGAAATTGAATTTAGCTTAGTTGAGTATTGTTGCTCATTTTGCACCCTGCCAATATTCAAATTTTAAATGCTTACCCACCAACGGCTAGTTCCCAGAGTTAATGTTATTTTAAATGCCTGAGAAACATCGAAAAAAATTTTAAAAATCAAACTTATGATATGTTTTGATCGGCCTGCATCCTATCCCGTCGTTGGATCTTCTCAGGATCTATGACCTTCGCTACGTTGCCAAGAAAAGTTGCTCAATAGATATGCATAGCGACTTAGCGAGTGTTTGCCACATGGATCAATGGGCCCAGTTTGGCAGTGGTGGTTTTTTGTTTTTTCGGTGCCGAGTTTGGATAAAGTCACCGGTGCTTGCTACCTCACTACTAGAAAATTCAAATAGCTCGTCGTTAGCGACATAGCGAGTCACCGTGAAATGAGTGTTTGGTGGGACCTCATGTGACATGGGTGCTCAGGGGGGATTCTGACCGTCGGATCAATGCAAAATCAATAGTCCTCACTAACTCGCTATGGAAAGATGCTCAGAAGATATATATAGCGAGATAGCGATTCGTTGCCACATGTCTCGTGGGGCCAGGTTTTTTTCATAAGCCACAGGGTGGACCTCGAACCAATGATGCACCAAGAATGAATGTACAGATTAATGACACGTCGATGGTTGGTCAATTTCTCATTGGCTAAGGCGATGACAGTGCAAAAGTGGGCCAATCCCTTCAGTGCGTCTTTCACTATCGTCAGATCAGCATGGATCAAAGGTCCTCGTTAACTCGCTATGGGAAGATGCACGTTGTTTAGGTATAGCGAGTTAACGACCTGGCGACACGTGGATTGTGGGTCCTATTTTCCTCGACGGGCTGCAAAAGCAAGAACTTCCTGGACAAGTTGGAGAAAGGCCAAGTTTCTATTGGTCAGCACACTGATAGAGTGGGTGTATCTTCAGGACTGTCGGATGGTGGAAGATCGATATTTCTCACTAGGTCGTTATGGAAAGATGCTCAATCTTTAGCTATAGCGACATAGCAAGGATTTGTCATGTATCCTCAGGGTTCTGTGGGTCCAGTTGAGGCAGTAACGGTTAGATGCAGCTGGCGGTTAGTGCAACGTCGCGGTCAGGATTTTTTGAGAAAAGTTGGCGCAATTAGTGAAGGAAGGAATGGTCAACCATGTAAGACCCACGAGGTGGAAAAATGGAATGAACTGATTGGCCCACGTGGCTCATCTTGGTGCCAAGATAGATTGACTAATTTAACTTGCTAATTCACGAACTAGGAACAGAGGAAATCAAGGTTTTTTGTGAATCCGATCTTCATGATCAATCCCAACCACCAGGAAATGAATGCTAAACGCGGGAGAGCAGTCCATCGCCTCTGGTAATCCATCTACCTAGTTATAGCATAGTTATGGCACCATTTCTGTCTTCTCGAGACATTATTTGACACAGAATATCAGATATCATTGCCCTAAGATCTGTATCCATGATCAGATTTTCCCCATGATTATTCTCTGCAGGACTTCAATGCAGTGGTTGAGGAGTAATTAAAATTAGAGGACATCTCAGTTATGCCTGCACTATAAAGGCAGATTTTGTAAATTTTGAAAGGGTCGAAAACATTCTCTATTGTTCTCTATTATTGCTCTGCAATTCCAGTGTAAAATTCCCCTTACCTCTGAATTGTATGATTCTCTACCTTATCTCCTTCAGCCATTGGTATGAAAGTGCAAGAACTCTTTGCCTTCGCCATTGTTTTGTGAAAGTCTGTAATTTGCCTGACTGTATCTCTTTTAGCCTGTGAATGACATATAAGTGAATCTTCTCTTTCCTTGTGTCATTCATTCAACTTTTCTGGTCTACATGTGGTTATTAGATTAAAAGCAAGTCTGAATGTGTATATCCTTAGTTTCATTCTGGTTCAATAGTGCACATATGGGTAGAGATTGGTTTGAACACTCTATTTTGGTACATCACCTCTTTAGATTAGATTAGGTAGATTTGCTTTCATGCTCTCCTTCTCCCTTTTCCTCTCCAAGAGTAGTTAGGTGCATCCTGATAGTAAGAGGAAGCCGGCCTTCTCTGAAGACTCAACCTCACAGTTCAAGTCCCACAACCTAGAGGTTGTTTCCATGTTTCACTAGGTTGTCCTCACGCATAGGCTTTGGACAAGGGTGCAAACCTAAGTGACAACAAGTATTGAATGAAAAAAAAATTGTGTAATATATGAATTGAAGTTATGAAGAAAAATTTATATTTCATAATAACTTAGCTTGGGTGAATTATTTGATTATTAGGTTGGAAAAATTTATTGCTTATAAAAAAATGAAATTAAGTTACTTTCAAAGATTAAACCTATTTACCACTCCCTAGATTATGTAAGCATGAGTCAACATTTAGAGAATAAGTTAGATTGTAATTGTGAAAATTGTGTGTTCATGCTCATTTCTTATATTTTTTGGGTCCTCTTTGATTAGAATGTCATAAATGCTATGGTTAGTTAAAAATGGAACACTCTTGTATGAGTTGGCTCATGACATCATTTATCTTGATCTTTTCTATCATTGACTCCTATGTATTTATATGTGTTCATTAGTCTTGTTCTTCACTATGGATCAAATCTTTAAGTGCATACTTGAACCAAGTTACTTTCATAGTCATGTAGATATGAACCTGAGCATTTTAAATTTTCAAATTTAGATTATTGTCTTCTCTACCATTTTACTAGTCATTACGAGATAACTCAACACATGTTAGTTTGTGTGTTTGGTTGTTATATTTATTAAGTCATTTGAAATAATTTAAGAGTTATCAAGAAGTGTGTTGGAATTTTATTGGTAGAGAATTTATGAGATAATTTTAGTAGATTTTATTACAAAGGTATCAAAGTACACCATCTTCCATGCTTGTTACTATAGACGCTCAAAAATGGTTCACATCTACAACCTCATCACTTCTTCATACTAATTTGTCCCATTTTCTCATTCTACTAACTTTGATCTTTTGGTTAGATTGACCATATTTTGTCATTTATATCCCCTTTCACATCAATTTCAAATCAACTCGGAATCATATCAAATCAACTTATAATCACCCCAAATCAACTTTAAATCACTCAAAATCGGTCCTAATCAACCCAAAACATATCAAACATCCCAAATCAATCATCATTTATCCGCTCCTAGGCATTGCTGTGGCTTTCAGTGCCTTGGAAACCTATCAACTTATCAATCTTATCAATCTGACCTTAGTGTTGTCTTGGCTCTCAGTACTAGGTCAAAATATCATTCATGTCATTCAATCTTTGACTTTGTTGAGGCTTTCAATGTCAGATCATGGCATCATCAGCCATTTTAATAATATTGACAATGTCCGTCAATGTTATTATGATCGAACCTTATCAATCAATTTCAATCCTGTAGCATTTACAATGTCGGTTAAATGTTACATATCAATTTATTCATGTCATGTGTCATTGGCATGTTATCAATTTTGATCTATCAATTAATTTGACCATGGCTTTGGTCTACCTTTTCATCATCTTATTCGATATCCATCATCGTCACATTTTCATCAAAAGATACGATCGCATTCATTTAATCAATTTGCCCAATCATCTACTAATTTTCTCTATAGGATTAGATAACCCATAATTTAATTCTATTATTCTCACTAATTATTCTTCCCGATTATCATCCTCAATTAATTAATTTTATTAATTAATTGATTCATTATCTGCAAACCATGGAAATTTACAATTTCCTAAGTTCTATTTTCCATCATTAATTCTATTTTCTACTAATTCTTATTTTGTAGAATAAAAGGATTTTGAATTCAAATATTCCATAAAATATTTCATCATCATGACACTTGGATGTGACACCTCATGGATTCTCCTTTGACACTTGGCTGAGATTTGTCATAATCAAATATTCTTATCTCTTACGCATGTCCCTATTTGGCTTATTCGTCATAGATTCTTGGCTTTAAGTGGGTTGAGGAATCTTATAACACGTCATGGATTCTCTTCCAAATTTGACTCTCGTGTGTCATAGAATCTTACTTTTGGCATATTCTGTCATATGCGTCATAGGAATTATTATTACCTCTTACGCATGTCCCTATTTGGCTTATTCATCATAGATTCTTGGCTTTAAGTGGGTTGAGGAATCTTATGACGCGTCATAGATTCTCTTCCACATTTAGCCAAATTTGACTCTCATGTGACATAGAATCTTACATTTGGCATATTCTTTCATATGCGTCATAGGAATCTCTTGCCACATCGCATGTCTGTGGGTGACAAATCCAATGCTCTCACCCTACATGAAAATTATAAAATGGACACCCTTCCTCTCATTTCGGATCTAGAATGCTTAAGTCTTGAGTCCTTGAATCTTTGAGTTTTTGAGTCTCTACTAATTTGCATTTTGCATTCTCTCTCTCACATAAAATCACACTTCAAGTATTCTCATGGCATTATCACTATCATAGGCTTTTGCTTCAATTTTGTGTGCACTATAGGCAACTTTGGAGCTACAATCATTTGGAGAAGAAAGAAGGACATGAGAGCTACAAACGGAAAAGGGAGTTTTTTATTATGTTTGCTTTCTTTTGTTTAGTTTGGCTTTTATGGTAGACTAGTGGGTGCTAACGTATGATTTTTGAGTTTGTGATTTGCTCATAGTATGTTATGCTTTTAGCCCGTTTTCTGGTCCTACAGTTACATTACTTCTTAGTATCATCAAAACTTTCATTTGAAGAAAAAATGATATTTTCTCTAAGGTTTGGAACAAGGATAGTGGGAACCTTACAATTTGCAAAATTCTTTATAGATTTAAATTCTGAATACCACATGTCCTTATAGTAAGTAGATTTTAATAATTGAGGTGAACAAATCATAAGTGTCAATTCAAATTGGGTATATAGTTTAACCAGTTTCTTTTGTAGATCTCATTCGCACCAGTGTACTTGAATTGACTTTCAACACTCCCATTCTATATTTTAAATTATAATACAAGTCCACTAGTCATGCTCTTATGTTGTCATATGTCTTGCCTTGTCTTGTATAACTAAGGAGTTTTTTTTTTTTGTAATATTGACCAATAATAATTCATGTAGACACATTGTGCATTGTAATTATTTGATGGAATAATATAATTATTCCCTTGCATTTGGTCTCTCTTATGTTTTCATCACTTAAGCTCTTAGATATTGGGTAGCTATTTCCACAACCAGCTATAGCATTTTATTAGAGCTTGTGGATTTCTTCATGTCAGTTTGTTGAAGAGATACATGTTTCAAATCATGTGTTTACTTTAGATTTTGGGCACGGTATTCTATTGCATTGTATTATGACCTAGAAAATCAAAACAATTGATAGAAATATCATATTTAAGGGGTTGTTATTCTTTGTAGCTTTGTATCCCAAGTTGTTTTGAGAGACTTGTGCAGTAACTTTGAGATCATAATTAAGCTCAAGTTGTTCAAGAAAGACAATATACTCTTTTGGTTTATCCAAATAAAATATGAAGTCTAGATACTTAAGGGATATCACTAACCTTTTGAATTATCTTGAGTCAAATTCATCCCTACCATCATGTTTTAAAGGCCTAAGATCTTTAGGAATAGAGTTATCAAATAATTAAAAAATAAAACATTTTTTTTTCTCTATTTTCTCAAAAAAGAGTTTACTCTCCTTAGTCATATGAATTGTAATGTCATTAAAATAATTTTGTAGAATACTCTCTATAAAAATATTCCCTACATCATCTCTATATAGCTAATATGGAGGAAAATAAATAAGTAAATAATATATTTATAATTCAAAAAATAAAGTAAAATACTTGTATGGTTTTGTTTTTGCAAACCTTATCAATCTCACATACCATCAAGTGGCGGTAATAGTAGAAGTGGTTGGGTAAAATTTCTAGTCAACAAAATAAATTTATAGGGTTTAAACTCCTATTTGTGAAGATTATTTCCCCCATCACTATAGGAATGATGATATGTGAAAACTCCACCATTTTTGTTGACGAAGTATCCACAAAACAACCTTCTATCACCCTTGCAAATACTCTACTCATTTCCAATGCACCAAATAGTGGGTTTTAGCTACAACCTATGGTTTTAAAATCTAGTGTAGTAGTATTATTTAACCTTCTTGATTCCAAATCAAAATTTTAAATTAAAAGTAAAAGCAATTAAACCATACAAGATCCAACGCCTCAACATCATAACACCATGTTTTTGTTAGATAACTGGGAATGGGGGTGAATCAATTATAAACAATTATCATACAGGCCTTAAAAATACTTTTTATTGATTTAAAATACTTTAATATTTTAGATCATTAGCTCGGTAACTAGATCTAGCATCAACACTTAGAATGATATAAAATTTACAATTAACTATCACTTAATATATACCAAGTATCAGAATTATCTTTTAGCTTATATTGAGATGTAACAATAGACAAAAAACATGAAATAAATTTGCAACATCATAAGTATTCATAGAATTTGACACAAGTATTTAACGTGGAACCCTTATAAAGGGAAAAACCACTTGGGAACTGGAAACCCAAAATTTTCACTCTTCTAAAGTAAGCTCTATTAGGAGCCAAACTTGTTAGAGGTTACATGCACATTTTTAATGTGACCTCATTAGAGGGTTTTCACAAAAGATCATCCAAACCTTGTTCATTCATTGACACTTCTTAAGAATGACCTATTCTAAAGGACTTACAAAGACTCAATGGAATGGTACCATATAGGCTTTTGAAAAGTTGTTAGGTCCAGTCTGTTAAGAGAATTTTTTGTTACAATGATTAGAGAGTATCAATGAAATGATATGTTAGGTTTAGCAATGCCTTGCTTGTTCAAATCTCTTCTTTTCTCAATCTCTTTCTTTTGATCCCTTATGGGCTAACTCACACACTCCACACTTCAACTTAGCACTTCCTTTTCTTGATCTTCATAATATTATGATGCTCAGTTCACCTTATTCCTTCATCAACTTGATCAAATCAATCAACTAGAATAGACATCATGTTTCATCCCTTAAATAGAAAACTTTTGTCATTCCTCTAGAATCTTCCAAGTTTTGTCACTTAATCAAAATCATTAGATCTTCATCAAGTTTATGTACATTGCATCTAGATGCTTGAGAGATATACTTTCACCTTTAACTTTGTGCCCCACTTCCAATTGTTAAATCTCCTTCATTAGACCTTCTTTGAATTTCTCCAGTCATTGATCTTGTAACAAACTTCATCCTTGTCTTCAAAACTTCTCAAACAATCTTTATTTTCATCAAATGTTGACCTCATATTAAATCTTTTCTAAAATTGTTCTTTCTTCCATGCTCGATTACAATTATATCTCACTCGATCAATACTAGACTTAGTTAACATTGAAATTGCTCAATTGACACTAGGGTTTTCTACATCTCTTCTTTAGGTGCTTAGTGAAAACTTTAGTATCTCAATTAATATTGTGTTCCTTAATTCACCAACCAAACTATCTTGCTTATAAATGATCTCATCACACTTAATAAAATCATGTAAAACAATCAAACCAACACTATATTATCAAAGTCTAACTCATTCAAGTGCCCAATACCATACACTTATCAACACTTAAATCATCATACTTTCTTTAAATCCTCTTCATCAATCAAATGATATGACACTCTATTGAATTAGCATAATGTCTAACGAACTAAGGCTTGACATCAATGACAACATAATAGTTGATATGACTCTTTCACATATATTAACAACATTATATGTTGGGGCTAATAGTCTTTTTATCGAGGAAAACCCAATTAAAGGAAAAATCCTTGTGGGGATGACACCCACAAATAACTCATTACTATAGTAATAAGGTGCCATATTAAAGGCTTCTTAGTTAAAGGCTTAAATACTAAAGGGGAACACACTCACATTCAAGCCTATAGGATAAAAATCACTTCTCAATTACATAATTCATATAGATTTGGATATAAATTCGATTACAGAATAAAAATGGGCTTATAGTCCTATATTGAACTAACTAGTGGCATAGATGATGCTTTTATAGTTCTAACGAAGCTCCTGTAATAAATACAATCTCTAATTGTTGGATGTACATCTACACATCATGCTCGCTAACCTTACTTTGCATCCATCACATCTCTCTCCATCACAATCAACACTCAATCTCATATATCAAATCATAGCTCAAAATATTACTTCATGAAATTGCAAAATGAAACATGTACAATCCTTTACTCTTGCCTAATAAAATCATTAAATCATAACGTGATAAGAAAGATAAATTATCTTTGATATTGGATCAACCAAAATGTACCACTTACCCAAAACTTAGTACTTAGTATCCATTCATATCATTAGATTATACTAAACTACCATGTTCTTGACAAATACTTTCAATCAGATATTCAATAGTGAATATATCATGCATATTTCAAAATTTAGATCTGTGATCATCGGATTAGACATAATCCTATGTCTACTTGTTTTGTTTGCAATCATTTCCTCTAGCTTGCCAAAATTTTCTTAATCCATCCTTTACTTACTAATTGTCCCATATACTACTTCCTATACTCCATTTACTGTAAGTATCAAAAACTCTAGTAGAATATTGTATCTTCAATCATGGTCAAGAGTAAATATAAGTAGTCACTATCAATTCCAGCATACTAGATGCATATTTGTCACTCTTGCAAACATAATATTTATCATCAATTTTGACACTAAAGAGAAAGAAAGTTAAACATATGAATTTGAGAAAGAATATTAGAGTTGTACTTGGATAAGAAAGTGTAATTTGAAAAAGGTATTATGAAATCTCAATACCAAGAAAGTAGTGCAATAATGCAATGCTGGCCATCTCAAACCATTGGCATAGTGTTGTCTCAACCACATTAATAGTATTTGAAGAATTCCATATAGTCAAAAGACCATTAACATATAAGACCAATTTAAAAAAGAATCATCCAAATAAAAGAAATACACATTATAATCTAAATGGAAATTAGTGAAATGAGAAGATAGGAGAAAGGAGATCATTTCATACCAAGCCCTAGGATCTTGTTTCATTCCATAAAGAGATTTATGAAGCCTACATACTAAGGAAGACTCTTGAGCAAACCTTGGTGGTTTTTTTATGTGGATTTCCTCAAAGTTCCATGGAGAAAAGAACTCTTCACATTTTTCTAATGCACAACCCATCTCTCTTTTATGGAAAGAGAAAGTGTGAGATGAATAAAATTTATCTTGGCCACTAGAGAACAAGTCTTTCTGTAGTCAATTCTAGGAACTTAAGAAAAAAACATTAGTAACTAATAGTTTCTTATACTTATCAAGTGATTCATCTTATACAAACTTGGTTTAATACACCCACTCTCAAAACACTATCTTCCTTCCCAAAGGAAGTGGTATCAACTCCCAAGTGTGATTATGAAGTAATGAATCATATTCATCTTGAATATCTCTATCCCATTGAGGAGTTTTAGAAGCTTCTCAAAATGTCTATGGATTAGAAATGGATAAAAGGAAAGCATGTGGAATTTTTTTATATATATCTAATTGTGTATGCCTACAATCTTATAGATCTCCCACCAAAGGGTCTACATTGTCTCAAATATTTCTAACCCAAATAGGTGGAGAAGTGGACAAGGTAGATTTTGAATATCTATTGTACATAGTAGACAAGGAAGAAGAATCATTGTCCCCATCATCACTATCCTCACTATCATAAGGTAAAGATTATACTACAAGTATTGGGTGAGTAATCAAAGTTGTTACAAGAAGTATCAATAGCATACCTAATTAAGGTCAGAATTTTAAGTTATGAGACAGAGGAATACTCCTATAACTTAACATTTCACTCAATAAATGTATATTATGTGTAATAAGTTGAAAAACTTTGTATCCTTTTATATTATTTGGATATCTAACTACAATGAAATGTATAGACTGATGATCCATAGCCTTGAAATGTTGTTGTCAAATGTGTTTCATAGTTGAAGGTCCAAGTACTTGAAGGTGTTAAAATAATATTTTTCATCCTATCCAAGATTATATGAGAGTCATTCCTATTAATGATTTGTGAGGAACCTTGCTCTAAATGTAACATGCAAAATCAATTGCTTTAGTTTAATGTGGTGGAAAACCCTTTGAATGAATTATGCACTTAGCTATCTCTTTCAATAAATATTTCTTGCATTTTATAACATCATTTTTTTAGAGTTGTAGGGAATAATATGTTGTATATATACTCTTCATTTTGTGTATAACCCTTAAAACTTAGTGCTAACATAATCCCCCCATTATTAGTTTGAAGAGTCTAGATTTCATTGTCTAATTATTTTTCTAGTCAAATCTCTGAAACCTTGAAATTTGACAATAAATCTATATTTTTGTCTAAGGAAGTAGACCCATGTAAATTTGGAAAAATAATTTAGAAATGTGAGAACACGTCTAGCCCTAGCAAAGGAATGATGTCGAAATGGATCAACAATATCACAATGTACTAGCTCCAAATGGTGTATAGCTCTTCATATCTTTCCAAGTCATCAAATTTATCTTCAATATGCTTTTCAAGAAGACAACCTACACAAAGACCTTTAAATAAGGTAACTTTAGGCATGTCAATGACCATGTATTTTTCACGAAGTTATTCAAAGTAATGATAATTATAGTGACCAAAAATTTCATGTCATAATTTTCTAATCTAATTGGAATGAGTAATAAATGTTATGGGATAAGTATTTGAAGAAATTTGTAAAAAGTTATATTGCTTGGAGTGATGATCTTCTCCTCCCTCTACTACTAAAATATTAATGTACAACTCTCTTATCTCAACTTTATTAGATTTAAAGATAAATTTCATGCATTTTTCTATGTAAGTAATTAGATTTATTAATCAAAGATTAGTGAAACATGAAGGAGCACTAAAACATTTAGCAAGGTGTCACGATCAAATTTGAATGACCATTTCCTTTTAATTGAAGATAGAGTATCATCACCCATGGATATATTTTATATTCAAGAGGGTTCTTAAAAAAGAAAAGATAAAGCTTATGATGTGAAACATCGGTGTCAATAATACAAGTTGGATTAAAGTTGTAGCTATAAGATTATTTTCTTTTGATTTCTCTTTAAACTCTTTCTTTGTAAAATATTGATGTGACAAGGAAGACTCATAAATACTTATGTTATACTTTTGAAAAAGTTGAGTGAGATGATCAAGAAAAAATTGCATACACTAATGCTCATCATTATTGGAGTTCTTGCATTAAGCACACTTGACTCCATTTTTTAGGTTTCCTTTAAGAAGAAAAGTTGTTAGTTTTTTTTTTCTTCCTTAGTACCATTTTCTTCTTCTTGGTTTAGATTGTATCGATTTCCACTTGTAGTAACAAGAGCTTAAGATTTTGAAGATTTTAATGTTATCAATTTAGTCTGACCATAATAATTCAACCATAATAACCCAAGGACAAAATAACTCATGAAAATAACATGTGGTTAGAATAACTCATGGAAATAATATCCCCACAAGATTGTACAGAAAGGAAAACACAATTTACAAACTACATGTGTTGCTAAAAAACTTTATTATTCAAAATTTCAATTAAATTGCCAAATTATGAGCAATTCCCCTCATATAATCCAAAATATTATAGTTTTTATTACCATCAACCAATTATTTTAGTCGTTCTTTGTGTTGATGATATTTTATCTTGCTTGGTTACCTAATGTATCCAACCATATAAAAAAGAAAAGATAAAGCTTGTGATGTGAAACACCAAAGTCAATAATACAAGTTGGATTAAAGTTGTAGCTATAAGATTATTTTCTTTTGATTTCTCTTTAAACTCTTTCTTTGTAAAATATTGATGGACGAGGAAGACTCATTAATACTTATGTTATACTTTTGAAAAAGTTGAGTGAGATGATCAAGAAAAATTTTCATACACTAATGCTCATCATTATTGGAGTTCTTGCATTAAACACACTTTACTCCATTTTGTAGGTTTTCTTTAAGAAGAAAAGTTGTTAGTTTTTTTTCTTCCTTAGTACCATTTTCTTCTTCTTGGTTTAGATTGTATTGATTTCCACTTGTAGTAACAAGAGCTTAAGATTTTGAAGATTTTAATGTTCTCAATTTAGTTTGACCATAATAATTCAACCATAATAACCCAAGGACAAAATAACTCACGAAAATAACATGTGGTCAGAATAACTCATGGAAATAATATCCCCACAAGACTGTACAAAAAGGAAAACACAATTTACAAACTACATGTGTTGCTAAAAAACTTTATTATTCAAATTTTCAATTAAATTGCCAAATTATGAGCAATTCCCCTCATATGATCCATAATATTATAGTTTTTATAACCATCAACCAATTATTTTAGTCATTCTTTGTGTTGATGATATTTTATCTTGCTTGGTTACCCAATGTATCCAACCATATATATTTTATTTTATTTATCTTGGAAATTGTATTCCTTTTTAATGATTTCATAATTTATTTCTAAACTAAGTTGTGCAATGCTTGAAGTAATTCACTAAATCATCTATGTTGTCCCTCAATAGTATAATTGGTTTTTGGAATCTATCTTGAATTGATGAATATAAAGAACATATTGTAATTGGAAATGTGGGTGATCATTTGTCACCTTTTCTGGTTAGTTTGTCAATCCAGGTGTCTTCAAAATAATCAATAATGGGTTGTAGAATCTCCTCATGTTCCATATCATAAGGAGATTGAAGAAGTGTTTCAAATGTATCAATTATATCTAACCAAGGCACAAAATCTAATGCAATAACTTTCTTGATCTCAAATGCAATTACTTCATCAAAATGTTATTGTGTTCATAGACCTTTATTTTAAACTTTCCTCCACAAGTATTGAGAGAAATGGAAAAAATATCCTTGAATAGTGACAATTGGAATTTTTTAGAAATAGAACCTAATTCAAAATTAATAAGTAAATGCTTTGGTTTTAGATTAGTTTGAAGCTACATTTTAATTTTGCAAGTACTTGTGTATATTTTTTTTCTTGTTTTGTTGGTCTTGATGCCTCTTCACAATGCCTTTTCACTTATAGTTTTTCAAAATATCTCTTAGTTATTTTACCCATGAAATTGTATTTTTAAAAATTGTTTAACATTTTATGGGTTATTTAAGCATATAAAATATATTTTAAGGCTATTTTAGGGGCATATATTGGATATATGGTCTAAAAATGACCTAAATAGCCTCTATGGTGCCTCACAATCTCCTTTTTTTTTTTTCTGAATTTATTTTACATGATCTAAACTCTAATTTTTTAATTTATTTTATGTCATTGGCATTTTAGTAACTTAATTTAAATGACCACAGGTTATCTTGTCCATGGGTTAGTTTGACCATGGTTATTTTGTCCATGGGTTATTATGACTCTGGGTTACTTTGTCCTTGTCTTATTATGGTGAGGTTATTGTGTACAAGGTTATTTTGGTCAAGTTATTATGTCTGTGTACCATCTTTCTCTCAATTTTTAAGTTGATAATAAATTCTTCTCCAAGACATTTCCTTGGTACTCTTGATGAAATGCAAAAATCATACAAACATGAAGTAACTAGAACCCAACTTTGAGAGAATAAACAATTTTTTTTTATCATCTTTTATATATTTCTCATTCCTTGAGTTGCACCCCTAGTGATTTGAATTTGTTAAGAAATATTCTAATTGGTCAAAATGATTGGAGCTCAAATGGATGAGCTAATTCTCCAATTCAAGGCCTCTCATTTCATCTTGTTTTTCAAAGAGCTTTTCTACTATGTCCCAAAATTCTTTAGGTTCCTTTCAGGATTCTATATGCAAACAAAGGGTTGTAGACACATTAATACACAAATAGCCAAATGCTTGATTACACATTTTTTTTTAAAAAAAGAATCTTTATCGTTGTCTTCAATAGGCTCTTTTTCTATTCTCATTGTAACTTTGAATAATTATTTATTCTCGAGTCCTATTAGTATACGTAATTTTCATTCATAATAATTGAATGAATTTAAGAGAGGAACACTTGACATCATCCTTATAATTGAAGAGCCCCCATCCCATGGGACTTTTTAATGCATGACATTATAGATTTATAAAATATCTAGCTTTTGCAAGTTTGAATGAGAAGATTTTAAGGTGGAGAAAAATGAGTTGCAAAGCTAAAGAAACTGAAATGCAAAGCATAAGAAGCAATCGTTAATGACAAGAAAATGTAAATGCAAAAATTTTACAAAGCAAATTTTGAAATTTCATGACTAATTTTGATACCCAAATTAGAAAGTTACCACCTATTTGGAAATGCCAATATGGTTGCCCAAACTTGAAATGAAGTTTCCACATTGTTGAAGTCCCAATTAGACATCAACTCACCATATCACCAGAGGTTGTGGTCTATCCGTTAACAACTCAGAAACATTTTGACATATTTTATCATTGCACACCAATTTTACTTTCTAATCTAGAAAATATAACTAGTGAATATATATTTCAGTTACCAAATATATTAGTATTTCTTTTTAAAAGCTTTCCAAATTTGTACGTCAAATAAGATCAAATAATCAAAGAAAATGATATGAATTCAAATATTCTCGAATATCCAAAAAATGTCCAAATTGCAAATGAACACTTACTGTCAAACATAAGCAGACAAATAATAGACAAATGTCTACCTAACATAATAAAAAAAGTACCATTTATTATAATTACTAATTAATTAAAAATTAAAATTTATAAGCAATGGTTAAATAGTGCCTTAAGGGAGCTCGACCCCAATTTATGACCCTCTAAAAGTCCTTAAATGGGAAATTTTGTGCCCAAGCAAAATGGCAAATCAATCCAAACTACACACACTAGAATTGATTTCACCCTTCAATTTTTGTGTACAGCAGTACATAAAAGCGTCAGTTTGCTGAATAATATCTTCCTTGGATAAAGTTAAGAGATTCTGTTGCACTAAGAGGAGCATCAACTTGTCATGCCATGCCAAAATGATGCCTGCAAAAGTAAACATCAGTTGAATATTTGTGTACCACAACTTTGCACCAAAAGACAAGTAGAAATGAATGGTCTTAAATGGGCGTAAACAAGCCTCTACTCTTCATATATATGAGTAAAAAATTTATCAATCTTTAGACTTGGAAATACAGGTTTTAGGCACAAAAAAACAAAGATAAAATCTGAGTAAATGACAATCCTTCAGAAATCTACAAATTGATGTACCTCTGTTGAGTCGAATGATACAAATTATCTCTCTTATGTCCTTGACAAAGTATTATTGTCTATTAATTTGATGTAATCCGGTGTTGTATGTAATTGAGAAAAGCTGAGATTAATATAGTTTTTTCCTATTTTAAAATAGATGTGATCATTTATTGTGAACTACTATGTTATGTGTTTCTAATTATGTGATAAGTTTTGGTTTCGTATATTCAATTTATTTGCATTTCATAATTAACAATTTAACAATTGATATCAGAGCTTGGTGGTGAAGTTGATTGGAAATGGTTGAAGAATTTTCTTCAAATGATGGATGAGGATAAATAGAGAATACATAAATTCTCTAGGTAAAACTTTCGTGCATGGAAATTGCATATGGATTAGCTGTTAAAAACAATATCTCTCACTTGCATGGAAGGAAAATAGCCAAATTACAAAGATTGGGAGAAATAAGATAAAAAGGCAAGAGTCACAATTTTTTTTCGCTATCTAGCAACACTCTTTTTAATGTCTCGGTTGAGAATATGTCAAAAGATTTATGGGACAAGCTTTGTTCAATGTATGAGGTGGCTTCAGCTTTGAATAAAGTTTTCATTATGATGATATTGTACAATCTAAAAATAAAGGAAGGGGGGATCATGGTGAATTACCTCAATTGAACACTCTAATCACTAACTAGCTGATTTTGGTAGACATAAATTTAGATGATGAAATTAAAGTAATTTTGATATTTTGTTCTACAACATATAGCTAGTTGGGAGGGTGTTGTAATGACAATTAGTGTTTTGATTGCTAGGAAAGCCGAATAATTGACTTTTAATGTTGTGGCTGGTACTCTTCTCAAAGAAGATGTGAGAAGGAAGAATAAAGGGTCTTGATCGAGTGATGCATTGTTTATGAGCAGCAAGGGAACTCAAGGAAGAGGCAAAATAAACTATAGGAGAAGATCAAATCTGCAAAAAGATTAAAGTCAAGGGGTAGAAATAAAAATTGTTGGTTTTGTGGGAAAGATGGTCACAAAGAAAAAATTATATGAAAAAGAAGTCGTCCTAGTTTTGGCGACTAGTGAATCTACACCAGATTGATGGGTGATTGCAACTTTATGTCAATAGGCTTTAAAATTATGAAGAAGGTTAGCTTGGGGGAGTTTATATTGGAGATTTAAAAACTTGTGAAATAATTGGCAAAGAGAATATCATATTGCAAATTCAAAACGGTAATAAGTGATTGTTAATAGATGTATGACATGTTTCCATGATAAAAAGGAAATTGATATCTACAAGACAACTTTATCCTCAAGGGTATAACATCAATTTTTCTCCCAATTCTTGGAAAATGATCAAGGGAGCCATGATGATTGCAAAAGGAAGTAAATTAAACAATCTACATCTACTAGAGAGAAACTCTAAGGTGGGATTTGTATTGGTGGATGTGAACAGTGAATCGAATCTTTGACATAAGAGGCTCAACCACATGATAAATAGAGGACTTGAAGTTATGATCAATAGAGATCAACTTATAGGCCTAAAATGTGTTGATTTGGAGCTTTGTGACCATCAACTTTAATGCAAACAAAGGCAAACTATATTCTTGAATATTGGTCATAAAAAAAAAAAAGACAATACCCTTAGAACTTATTCACTCGGATGCCTTCAGACCTATATAGGTAAGCTCCACTAAATAAAAATATTTCATTACCTTTTTTGATGATTTACATGCTTAATAGAAAATTAGAGGTGTGTAGTAAGTTTAAATCCTTTATGGCCATTCTTGAGAATCAAAATGGGCACAAACAAAAATGATTTAAAGAAAATAATAGGGGAGAAATATTTTGTTCAAAATCTTAACAAATTTTGTGCAAATAGTGATATTCAAAGGATCAAAATTGTTCCAATCAAGCCTCAAGAAAATGGTGCAGCAAAGAGGATTGGAAAAAGAATTTCAAGAAGAAGCATGTAGTACAATGGTCTATTTGATCAATCAAGCACCCTCATCTTGATTAGCCTTTTATATTCTAGAAGCATGATGAACTGGAAAATGAATTTCTTACAATCATCTATATGTGTTTGGTTATGAGACATTTTCTCATATCCTTAAGGAAAAGAGAACTAAGTTGGATCCTAATATACTCAAAGCATATTTTTTGATTGTGGTGACAAACAATATGGTTTCAAACTTTGGGGTCTAGCTACAAAGAAGATCATTTGAATTTGAAATGTGGTCTTTAATGAGAAATCATTTCAGGTATGAAAGAACAAGAGGAATCTACACAAGAATACATCCCAGTTATTGACATATCAAATATTCACAATACCAATTTATAATCATCTACTCATTGTATAGCTTAGGAGAAAACTAATATTATTTCCTTGCCCAGTGTAACAAGAATTGGGGAAGATATTAATGAATTTGATTTTCCTCAAACTTTATTGCCTCCCATGTTTTCCACACACATTTCAAATGTTGATCAATAAAATCATATAGGAAACCTTGCACATTCTTCTACATTGTATACATAAAATATTTGCTCTTGAACATTGGATTTAGACATAGGAGGATTAAATAAGAGGTTCTACCACTAGCACCAATTCTCAATAAGGGGCTCCACATAGATGTCAAGGAACAATGTTTCCTCATTCTTTACATAACATTTAATTGGAAATAATATTGTATTTGGGAATAAACACATGGGTCAAAAAATGCCCTTCTTCACTTAAATTGAAGGTCAAAATTAGCCTATACAATAGGTGATACAACCCACATTTTTTCCCCTGTATTATTCATGATTCTATCACAACAAGATCCCAATGAAATGACACTTCATGAGCCTACATAACCATGGGATGATGTACCAACACTTGATTGTATGGATATACAAATAAGTCAATAAATATAAGATGTCAATGCACATTCATCTCAGTTCCCTACAAGTGATGTCAGTAGTCTTCAACATACACAGATGTGTCATTATGTCTTGCACCTCTCAATTTATCTATATCTTTTACATAATAATTTTAGGAGAGTTAAGCTTCCAACACAAAAAAAGAGAAGGTGCATATAGGAGAGTCGCTCAAATTAACTTATTGGTAATGTTGGTACTTTTGAAGGATCAATTATATAATTAGAGAAAAGTATTATACCAAGTTGTAATTTAGAGTTTAGGAAGTCTATCAAGAAAAGAAAAAATCTTCAAAGTTTTATGATTATGAAGGTCATTCTAAATTGTTTATTATTGAATTTTTTCTTACTAATAAAGTGGAATTAGTTACTTTAAACAATGTTTGCAATGATATTAATTGTGACAACTAGATGACAATAATGTAGGAAGAATTAAACTTGTTAATGAAAAATCATCTTGGGATTTCGTTCCACTTCCACCAAATCATAAATCCTTGAAAAACCAATTGTTGATCTCTAAACCTATGTTGTCTATTAGTGTCCAAACACTTAGTCATTTACTAGGCAAGGATGAATGATCATCATTGGGACTGAGTCATCTAGCAAAGGCCAAGCATAACAAAGGACTTATTTATTTTGCAATTACATGTTGAACAAGTTAGTGATTATTGAGCACCCTAGTTGAGACTAAGCGTGTATGAAGAGTTATTTTAGTGGAGACCAACTAAATTGAAAAGACAACTTTTGCCAAGCAAACTAAGAAGCTCATGCATATAGAAGCCGAGTGCCAATATGAATGTTAACGATGACTGAGTGTAAGCACATTCACTATCGAGCAGTTCAATTTTGTCATATGAGTTTTTAATTGCACAAACAACTATGTAAAAAATTTTGGCCGACATCCATATGAGATTTAGTATTTGTAGAGATAGTTAAGATGGATATTATGCATCATTACAAAAGGTAATGATCTTGAGGAATGCAGATCAACCAATTAGAACATCTAATAGAAATGACAAAGAAGATAAATTATAAACCATCAATTGAGATCTAGAACTTTCATTGAACATCTATTTAAGGAGGATTCTAACCCTAGAATTAGAGTGTGAATGAATGAGAAAGAAGGAGACATGCATGTGTGAACTAATGTGCAAGTGAAGAAGAAAATGAGGAAAAAACAAAGAAAGATAGGCTAAGTTTGGAATCAATTTAGACAAGGGCAATTGAAGCAGTGAAGAACTAAAAGGACATATCAGATTGAGAGATCATATCAAACATTGCACAGAGGAAATCCAAAATTAGCTTGCAGAGAAAATTAAGGGTCAGGTATTCAATCAATTTTGAATCAGGGAAAATCTCTTAACCTAGCAATTCTAATAGGTCTATGTAAATCTCATACTCAAATAAGAAACTCAACTAAAAAGAAAAATAAGAAATCAAACTCAAAGCTCAAGATCTCAAATTCATGTCACTTTGGTGATTAAGAAAGGTAAAAAAATTAGATGCTTGCCCTTTATCTTAGGACAATTAGGCTCGGGTTTAGGATTTGGACTTAAGAACTATCTCCCCTCTTTTACCATTGAGATACTACGATAGGGCATGCTCGTCCTAGCAATTAATGGTGTTGCCTCCTAATTTAACAGAGATTTCAACTACTAAGTGGCTAGAACAAAATTGCATCTAAGGGCAACTATGGACACAAATTGTCTAGAAATCAGGCCAACTATAAGACTAAACTCCTTCTTCACTTCAGGCTTTTCAAAACCTAGGTAGGTAGACCTCAGATTCATCTATATGGTATGAGTTCCTAAAACATAAATTTGAATATGTATTAAGTAGATGAAAACCCCAAAACCTTCTATGCTCATGCAGTGCCAAAGACATGAAATAGCTAATAACATGATCTATGAGAGTCAAGATAAGTGTTGGTATCCTTTTCAACTCTACAACATAAAAGGGAAAATGATTTTGATTAATTGATTGATATCAGCAAAACCTACATATGCAACAACAAGAAACATGCAAATCCTAAGAATGATTGGTGCCCTATTCATTAGGTATTCTATAAATCACAACATACATCAGTGTATTGGTGATCTATCTTCTAACTTTGTGAGTCAGACATCTATATTCAAAGTGAACCTCATACTCATAATATCATTCTTATGAAATCTGCAACCCTGCCAAGATAAGTAAGTATTTACTTGATTCTTTGAATCAAAGGCAAAACACGTCAAGACATACAACCCAAAATGAGATGCAATTGGATCTATGTTCTTTTCTCATAAACCACAAAAGATCACAAATAGTGGAAACATGAGACAAGAATAAGAATGAAACTAAGTAATTTGTTGCTCTTTGTATTCATTCCTTTGAAGCAAATACATTCTAGATGCATGAAAATAACTCAAGAAACATACAATAGATCAAAACTACACACTATATATCCATTATTTTCTAATCATACAAGAGATAAATGCTAAGAATGTTGGTATCACAGCTATGGAAACTTGTCCAAAAGTCTAGAACCAACCCTACACAAAGAAAGAGAAAAAAGAATATGTAAGAGAAGAAAGAAGGGTCAGATTTGATATGATCATGCCACTTTTCTTCTTGTTTTTTCATCATACGATGAAGGAAAACCTCTCTCTTCTCTCCTCAATTGAAACCCAAATATGATCTTCATTACTGTTGCAACAAACTGAAAAAAAATCTTATCAAAATTATGAAAACCCCCTTGGAGAAATATTAGATCTAGTGTTACAATTGCTACCAAATACTCCACCAACCTTATTAGAAGGAAAAATAAAACTACTGGGAGAAACTTCACCAAATTTGGCCCTTACCCAGATGGCAAATTTGCAAAGAAGAATCTCTAATTGCCATCATTGAGCCACAAACAACTAGGAGTAAAAATAATTGGAAAACAACCCACTTGGATGGAACCTTGAATAAATTTTTATCATGAACACCTACACTCATTTGGACTATAGATCTAGAAAGTTCACTCTAAGACCCTTCCAACAGTATATGTTAGTCATACCTTTGATGAAGATTCGGGCAGGTAACCCTTGCAAAAAAATGAAGTATGGATGGAAGGAAAAAGTTGTAGACCTTTTCTCAAATATTTCATTTTATTATAAAGTGTGAAATTTTATAATAAAATTTATTTCCATATAAAAATGGTGGGACCCACATGAATTTAAAAATCTCTTAATACTTGCTCCCCAAATTTGAAAAGAGCGCTCAACCTTGGATAAAAACTTCAAATATTAACACTACATTATGTTTTCCCTTCAATTCATATTTTGGTCAAACCCAAGTTAATTGCCATGTGGCATCATCTTATTAGTCCTCTCCCATCTAGTCAGTATCTTTGGTCTCCCTGACATGTCAGCACCATGTGGCACACTCTGATTAGTGCTCGGATCCTTGTCACTTCATCACATCACCAGGCTCCACCAGACACCCTTGCCACATGGCAACATCTCATTGCATTGTGATGACATCATCATTACCTTACAAGATAGTGAGATTGTGCCATGTGTCATCTGTTGATGTCACTATCTTTGCATTTGGTTGCCATGTGTCATGCTTTGGTTTGTTGGTGTCAGCATGTCATCAACCACCTGGATACCACCTAGGGGTCACATCATCATCTGCTTACTAGGTGCTTGGACCCACCATGCCACGTAGCATTGTCTCATTGTTTTACATCTTTGACATCCTCTCCTTGTGATAATGCATAGTTGTGCCACTTGTCTCTCTTGTCCATCTTGCCTGCCTTGAAATTTGTGCCATATGTCTATTTCCTATTTGCTCTTGGGTTGGTCCTCATCATCACTAGTTCTGTATAGTGTTGTTCAAAATTTCTTTACAACTTGCACCACAGTTGGCATGGGGCCCACATGCACTATCACTCCTTTTTCATAAAGTAGGGAGCTTTAGACAGTACCCATAATAATTGTGCACATATAAAAAATACTTAAGGGTCACTACACCTGTGAATATGGGACAATTCCCTATTCACTTTTTATTAGGGTTGGGCCTCTAATCATCCTGGAAACATTTGACACTAAATCCTTCCCCAATCTACAAATTAGATTCCTTGCAGAAGGTAATCCAAGTAGTTTGGCATGCAAGGGTGAGATATATTCTTTTGAGTGAGCAAATAGATTCATCCATTTTCTTTCTTTTATCCACACCATTTCATATATGCATTGTGTCCCTACAAACATATTAGTGGAGGAATTGAATAATGAATGACTCTTTCATATTGATCACATTCAATATAAGTACAATGCACATTTGCTTCTTCCCAATGAAGAACACACAACATAATATCCTATAGTTATTAGGCAATAGATTCAAATAGTGGGCCATTGTTGGTCTACAATTCAGTTGATGTATGCTTCATTGTATTTTTTGATAACCCCTCCATATTTGAGAGGCACACCTATAGTTATCATCTTATCATGCCTTTTTATTTTTTTGTCCATAATCATAAATACACATTGATGCAAAGCTCTTCCTTAAAAAACAATAATGATGTGGTGTGGCTTTACAACACTTCAAACACCCCAAACTAGAGTCAAGAGAGGGCTCTACACCTTTAAAACAAACTTACTCCAAAACATGGCCTAGGTACCAAAGATGCACAACTAGGTCTTATTAGCACAAAATCTCCAAATGGTAGGTTTTTTCTTGAAAATGGAACCTATGAGTTTATAGGGGAGTGGAAAGGCTCCTTAACATCCAAAAAACTCAAAATGGTGGATTTGATCTACCTATCTTATTCCCAAAGGTCATAGATAGCAAAATAGCCTTTTAGGCCTAGGAGCCCTAATTATCCCTATCAACGAGGTAATTAGGTTTTAGTTTGAAAATACTCCAAAGGATATAGGAAACAAAATCTAGATATAGATACCCTTTTGGAAGAAGTATAAGATCCCAAACTTTCAAAATCCAGATTGATCAGATAACCCCCTTACCAAAAATGCAACAACTTCCACAATTAGGCCTAATTTCTAGGTTTACAAAGGAAGTAATAACCAGACAATTGTTTAGGATAATAGACCCACTGGGATACTTGAAGGGACCAATGAGAGAGCCCAATCCCCCAAGAGTTTCGTTTTTTCTTTCATACAAGTTTGTTTGTTTTTTTGCATCTCAATTTGTCAATTTACTTACACTTCATAACCACTTAATTAAAATTAATTTACATCATTACAATTATGGGAAAGCACCTTGTTAGTAAGTTATCCTGTGAATGTAGATCTTGATTAGGGACTTGAATTTGGCATTAGCACCCTCTCTTTAGTTGTGTTGATCTAGTTGGATCCCCTTTAACAAATTATACTTGAAGGTCCTCCTTACACTTTCTTAATGTGGCATAAAAATTTACAAACAACATCAACAAACATAATTTTTATGTTTAAAATACACTGTTGGAAGTTAAAGAAGGTCTAGTTGGTTTCTAATTTAACATATTTGCAATTAATACTAGGGAAACAACAAATAACATATTTTTAAGAATTTTCCTTAGGGAAAAATTCACCCAAGATCAAGGAACTCAAGCACAACCACAAAATAGACCAGAGTATGATCAAAATAACAATATAGTATTCAATTGATGTTCAAGTACACTAGGAGTGCCTATATATAAAGGCCTCCAAAATGCTTCTAGAATGCCTAGGAATTAGCATACTGATAAGTCTTACAACCAAGCACATGTCCACCAAGAGTGGATTATCCTCCATTAAGCACAGGAGTAAGCACGATGATGAGAGGATAAGCCTACAAAGGTGTAGCATGCAAAATTATGTTCTAGACACTATGTGCTTAATTAAGAGTGCTAATAACTGTGTTGTCTACATGACAACCCAATTAATTATGCAAACTCCAGTGTTGTAGACACCATGTGCTGAATTAGAGTTGCTTACTCTTGTGTTGTCAACAAGACAACTCATAAGAATACGCAAACTCCTAAGTGTCTCACCTAAGAAATAATAAAATAATGCATTGACCTAAGTAAACTTAACTAAAGTGTAAATAATGAATACTTATTTACACCAACACCCCCCCTTAAGTGCAACTTAGGGGAATACACTTAAGCTTACGAAAGCTAGGATGAAGAATGCAAGATAGGTCTCAGCTAATAGACCATGTTAGGTACCCATGTACAAAAGTGCAATGCAATCTCTCATAAAGTAGAGAAAGAGGGAAAACCTCATAGGAAAAACCCTCCCCCCAAAAAGAGAGATGAAAAATCAAGATGCATATATGGATGGAGTAATCAAGACCCCCCCATTACGACATACATAGAGTATATACAAAAGAGAAGTATGAGAAGAGCACAATCCCAAAGGAGGAAAAGGTCCCCCCCACCCACAAGAGAGAGAAGAAGAAAGGAGACAAGGTAATTTCGTCGCCCCCCAACCACCAAATGTAGAATGTCGATCAATGATAGCTACTCCAATGTAGAAGCTAATCCAATGCTACTGAATAATGTTCCTCCCCTTTGGAAGAAACAATGACAAAGGTACATGTGAGATTCTTCCCCTATGTGTAGAAAGAATCCCAATGATGAATGGTGTCTCTGAAACCTACTCAACTATCCCTATTTTGATATTGACTGTCACCTCTTCCAACACTACTAAAAAGAAGATGGTCAAATTTAGCAAGGATGTGTGTAGAACTTATCCCAAAGAACCAAGTGTCTCCTCAAATGATAAAGAGACCTCCTACAACTATTGTACATAAGGATCCACAATCATATCAACCTATGAAGACTGATCATGTAGAGAATGGACAAGAGGGTCAGAGTGAGCCCTCATAACAACTAAAGAAGGATCTTCTTCATCAAAGAGAAGATGTATATCATCAATTCTATCCCCCAAACCTACTATGTGTGACTCCACAAACAAACTTGAAATATATGTGAAGAAGTCATCCCCTAATGCTAGAGCTGGAAGACAAGGTGTACCCTGATGTGTTGGACCTATCATTGTGGTGATGTATGCATGTGGAATGTGCTGATGTTGTGACATCTTACTGCAATTTTCAATAGGACCCCACATATTTGAATATGTTGAATCACTATCACTACTGTCACTATCAGTTTCCACTGTGTATGAAGTGTGGAGAGGATTAGAGGATAAGCTTGGTGAACTTTCCTCAAAGTGAACATTCCTCTCTATGAAAATCTCATAAGCCACACGATCAATAAGTTTTTATGCCTTAACACTATCTTCATATCCGATGAAAGTGCAAGGCCTTGGTGTTGGTGCCTTGCATTCCCTGGAAGATATGTTTGCCCATGCTAGACAACCAAAGACTCTGAAGTGTCTCACAATTGGGTTTTTGCCACACCATGCCTCAAAATGAGTCTTTCCATCTAAGGCATTATAAGGAGATCTATTAAGTATGTGATTGGCACTGCTTATAGCTTTGACTTCAAGTGATGGATCAAGAGACTTGGCTTGAATCATGAAATTTGCCATGGACTTAAGAGTTCTAATCCTCATTGCTACAACATCTATCTTGTGTGGATTGAATGTTGGTAGATCCTAAAGATCAATACCCTCAACTTTGCAAAAGTCTTTAAGTCTTTTTTTCACATATCTACTTTCATTGTCCATGTGAAGAACCTTGATGGCTTTCCTTGATTGCTTTTCAACATGACTCTTGAAGGTTAGAAACTTGTCAAACACTTCATTCTTGTGATCAAGAAAGTAGACCCATGTATAGCATGAAAAGTCATCAATGAAACTGAGTATGTAGTGACCCTTGCTAACTAATCTCACTATAAAAGAACCTGCTAGAACCATGTGAACTAACTAAAGAACAACGGGTGCTCTTGAAGACTTCATTTTATCAAACTTCTCCTCTAGATGCATATCCATTGAATATGTTGAACATTCACCCTTAGGAATGTTGATTGTAGGTAGACCTTTGACCATATTTTTTGAGAAAAGTTGCTAAAGATAGCAGAAGGTAAGATGACCATACCGCTAATGCCATAATGTACTTTGTGAATGGGATTGAGTCAACAAGGCATGTGAAGGAGACTTAGGCACAAAGTGGGAAAAGAATAAAGCCTTTTGTGATGACTAACTTTACCCACTGCAACCAATGAATCATGCTTTAGATTTCACACCATTATTGAATCAGGAAGGAACTCAACTTTGTTGCCATCTCCATAGTGAGTGATTTGGTAGATTGTGAGGAGATTTGAGCTAAGGTTAGGAACATAGAGAACTTCCTTGAACTCCCCATTTTCCATCTCAACTTGTCCTTTCCCTTCAACTTCCATTTTTGTATTATATCCTACAAAGATGTGCAGTACCTTAGACTACTTTAATGAAGAAAAGTCTCCTTTTGAAGAAACCATATGATATGAGGCACTTGAGTCAAGAATCCATTCCATTCAAGAACTTGAACCTACCATAAATGCTTGCCCCTTTCCCTTTGAAGTGGGTGGAGTTGAATCCTTGGAAGCATTTGGAACATTGATTTTGTTCTTCCTAAGTAAGTTTTCCAACTCTAACGCGAGGGAGGGGTGAATAGCTAGGGCCAACAACTCACCCAACTATCCAAACCACCTTGCAAGAGTTAACACAATGGATGCAAACACAAAGAAAAATAACCAAAGGAGGAAGAAAAGTGAAATAATTTTATTGATTCATCAAAATATCTTCATACATGCCCAATTGAAAGGCCTTCTAGGTTACGACCAAATACAAATACATT
This sequence comes from Cupressus sempervirens, assembly GCA_028749045.1. NCBI lineage: Eukaryota > Viridiplantae > Streptophyta > Pinopsida > Cupressales > Cupressaceae > Cupressus > Cupressus sempervirens. Next base: position 267,953,281 of record CM053793.1, read on the forward strand.
CACATTCAAAGATCCAATAGCAAATTCACACTTTCTAGTTCCGCTCTCCAATCCTCTTCCCAAAACTACCCTAACTCTAAGCCTAAACACTTTATATATACTTGCCAAAATGGCTTATAGATCATTCTAGAACATTACATAAGAGGAAGGCCGACCTAACAACAGTCTTGACACATCCCAAGAAAAGATCTTAATATAAATATCATGATCAAAATAAATCTTGCAAGTCAGCTCACAAAAATCACATCCAAATGCTGACACTTGACATAAACAAGAAAACTCGGTACATGAAGGGTCGCTTGACATACACTAGGTAACTTGGCACATGAAGAGTCACTTGGCATACTCTGGGTAACTTGACACATGAAGGGACACTCGGTCAACACTAGATTGCTACAGTAACTTGGCATCAACTAAGTGCTACAGTAACTTGGCACCAGCTAGAGCTACAATATCTCAACATCCATTAGAGAGATAGTAACTTGGCATCAACGTGCATAATGAACAAAATGAGTAGGATAACAAGGCAACCTAGAATGCTCTTGCATCAAACAACTAGGGTTGAAAGAAATGATTCTCCTGAATCATTGAGATGTCACAATTTGAGTTGAATCTAACTCAGATTAAGAAATCCATGAAGCATCTTCAATAGGCTTGTTCTTCCACTTCACCAAGTATTCATAGTAATCTTTTCCTTTTGTGCTCTTGCCAACTCTCTGATCCAATATCTATTCAACTTCTTCAATCTGCTTCTTAGGATAATCTTTGGATACAACAACTTCATCATCTAACTCATGATACTTATACAAATCAGCAATATTGAGTATAGGAGATTTATCCATGTCATGAGGTAACTCAACTTCATAAGCATTACCACTATCAAACTTCTTCAAGATCTTACAAGGTCCAAATTTCTTCATCTTTAGCTTACTGTATGTTCCAACAGGAAATCTTTCTTTCTTTAAATGAACCATCACCTCATCACCAACTTCAAAATCATGATGTCTTCTAGAGTTATCAGCATTCTCCTTATACTTCTTATTGCTTTGTTCCAACCTCAACTTCACTTCCTTATGCAAAGACTCCATAAAATCAGCAAATTCTTCTCCTGTAGCACTTCTCTTTTCTTCACTAGCAACATCTCTCAAATCTGATATACCTCTGGGCTACATTCTAGTAACAATCTCAAAAGGTGTTTTCCCTATACTCCTATTCACGAAGTTGTTATATGCAAACTCAACTTGTGCCAACACTACTTCCCAATTACTTGGCTTATCTCCAAATAAACATCTTGACAAATTATCCAAGCTTCTATTCACAACCTCTGTCTATCCATCAGTCTATGGATGGAATGTAGAACTAAACTCTAACTTAATACCCATCTTCTTCCTCAAAGTCTTCCAAAAATAACCAACAAACTTACTATCTCTGTCAAAAATAATACTTCTTGGTAATCCATGCAATTTCATGATCTCTTTAAAGAAAAGTTCAGCAACATGCTCTACATTTGATGTCTTCTTACATGGTATGAAATGAGCCATATTAAAAAATTTGTCCACTACAAAAAATATGGAATCATACCCTTCACTGTCTTAGGTAATCCAAGAACAAAATCCATACTGATGTCACTCTAAGGTTTCTCAAGAAGAGTAATAAGTGTATACAAACCAATATTTTGACTTACTTCTTTTGCAATTTGACAAACTCCACAAATCTTTACAAATTTTTGAACATCCTTATACATTTGTGGCCAATAATACTTCTCTTTCAACAAACTCCATATCTTATCAATTCCTAAATGTCTAGCCAATCCACCACTATGTTTTTCCTTAATCAGATTCAACCTCATAGAACTTCTAGGAATACACAATTGAATGCCTTTAAACAACATACCTTCTTGAATGAAATGCTCATCATAGTTACTTATGTGATCTATCAGATTTGATGCTCTGCACTCTCTCTACACCTCAGAAAAATCAGGATCAACATCATACAAATCTTTCCTTTCATCAAAACCAAGAACTTCAACGTTCATTTTAGTCAACAAAGAACATCTTCTACTCAATGCATCAACAACTCCGTTAGTAAATCCACTCTTATGCTTAATAAAAAAATGTGTAACTCCATAAAAACTCAACCCACTTCATATGTCTCTAATTTAATTTATGTTGACTTCCCAAGTATTGTAAAGCTGTATCATTAGTATATAGCACAAACTCCTTAGGAATCAAATAATGTCTCCATTTCTTCAATGCTTGAATAATAACATAAAATTCTTGATCATACACATAATACTTTCTTTTGGTATCATTCAACTTTTCACTAAAGAAAGCAATGGATTTACCTTCTTAACTTAATCTAGCTCTAATTGCATTACCACTTGCATCACATTCAACTTGAAATACTTTTTTGAAATTAGAGAAAGCCAATATAGGTAATTCAACAACCTTTTGTTTCAAAGTCTCAAAACTCTTATCAGCTCCATGTGTCCACTTGAATTTCTTTTTATCTCCCCTCATTGTCTCAGTCATAGCATTACAAACATCACTAAATTTTTTTTTAAAGTTTCTATAAAAACTAGCCAAACATGAAATGATCTTACCTCACCCACATTCTCAGGTTTAGGCCATTCCAAAATTGCTTTAACCTTCTCAGGATCCATCTTCAATCCATCATCTGAAATCACAAATACCAAATATACAATCTCCTCTTGCATAAAAGAACACTTTTTCAGGTTAATCAACATTTTTTCCTCTTTCAACCTCTACAATACTTGTCTAATATGCTCAAGATGTTCTTCCTTAGTCTTATTGAATATCAGAATATCATCCAAATAAATACTCACAAACTTAACCAAAAATCTTTTTAGAACTTCATTCATCAACCTCATGAAAGTACTAGGTGCATTAGTCAAACCAAAAGGCATAACCAACCATTCATACAAACCATCTTTTCTCTTAAAAGCAGTCTTCCATTCATCACCTTCTCTAATTTTGATCTAATGATAGCCACTCTTCAAATCAATTTTGGTAAAATACTTTGCTCCACTCAAACAATCCATTATGTCATCCATCCTCAGCATAGGAAACCTATATTTCACTATTATCTTGTTAATAGCTTTGGAATTAGTACACACTCTCCATTATCCATTCTTTTTAGGTGCTAATACAATAGGTACAACACATGGACTCAAGCTTTCTTTGATCAAACCTTTCTGCAACAACTCATGTACTTGTCTATTAAGTTCTTCATTTTCTATAGGTGTTAATCTATATGGTGCTTTGTTAAGTAAACTAGCTCCAAGGATTAGATCCATACAATGACTTATGCTTTTTACTGGAGGTAAACCATCAGGTATATCTTCTGCAATAATCTTTTTATACTCATTCAACAATTTAGCAATTTTTTCTGGTACTTGGTCAATATTACCAACTATCACTCGGTCACCACTAACTGGTACTCGGTTAGCACTATTTTCTGGCACTCGGCTACTATTGACACAACTTGGTTTCTTTAGAATTATAGAAAAACAAACTTGATTCTTTTTCATTTCCTTTTCAAATTGTTTCCCATTAACCATACAAATTTTTACAGTAATATAATTAACCTCATCTGGACTTTCAATTAAAGGCATAAATATTTGTTTCTTCCCATCCACCCAAAGAGTATATTGATTCAATCTTCCATCATGCATAGCATATCTATCATATTGCCAAGGTCTACCCAACATAATATGACAACAATCCATAGGCATAATATCACACAAAACTTCATCAAAGTAATGTCCAATCTTGAACTTCACAAGTCATTGCTTACTTAACAATATCTTATGCTCATGTTTGATCCATGAAACATGATAGGATTTAGGATGCTTCAGCCTCTATAATTGAAACTTTTTAAGAAACTCTTCTAATGCCAAATTTGTAGAACTTCCACTATCAATGATCACTTTACAACATTTTACAACCATCTTACATCTTGTCTTGAAAAGAATTCTCCTTAAAATAGGTTCCTCATCACTTCTCTTATTACATAAGATTTTTCTCACAATCATATTTTCTTCAGCCTCAGTTCCACTTGGTGAATCCTCATCATCTCCTTGAATCACAAAATTTTGGTTACCTTGCCCACTTTCAAATGATCTACATTCAAAAGATATATGTCCCTCTTTACCACATCTGAAACAATTACCATGAAATCCACCTCTAGAATAAGAATTACCTCTTCCTTGGTAAGAATTAGTACCTTCTTAGTAAGAATTATCACTTTTCTATTCGGTCTTGCCTTTGACATCATTCTTCCATTCAGATTTGCCTTTATCTTGCATAAAATTTTAAATCTACCACCTTCACCATAAGATCTACCTCTACCTCTCTGGAATCTACCACCTCTCTCTCTTTTTTTTTGTTCATGCTTCTTTGCTAAGATCTCCTCAGCTTTCAAGGCATATTGATATGCTTCTTCACCACTTTCCAACTTTACAAAACTTATTTCATCTTGAATTCCAGATCTCAATCCATTTATGTACCTTGCAATTTTCTCAACATCATCATCCATATGTTCAGATCTGATGTCCAATATATAGAATTCCTCAGTATACTCCTTCACACTCATGTCTCTTTGTCTCAAATTTTGCATCTTTCTCAGAAAGCTAACTTGGTAATTAGTAGGAAAGAATTTTTTATTTACCTTGTTCACCATCTTTGGCCAAGTTCTGATCTTCTCCTTTCCTCTCCTTTGTCTATTAGTTTGAAAATTCTCTCACCACAATGAAGCATGACCTTTTAACCTTGTAACAACAATGTTCACCATCCTATTATCAGGAGTGTTTTTATACTCAAAGAACTTCTCCATATTAGAGATCCAATCCAACATAGCATTGGTATCCTATTTTCCATCATAAGGAACAACTTCTATAGTAGGCTTTGAATTTTCCCTAGACAACACTCTCAACAACCTTGCTTCATCTTGGTCTTCTTTAGGTTCTAGATTAGGGTTTGGTGCTATTGCTTCATCATCACTTACATTATCTAGATGTGCTACTCTCCTCTAGGCTATCTCTATAGCATCTAATCTGGTTGCAATTTGTCTCAACTGATCCAATATGGCATTATCAACATTTCCTCTACCATGAACAATCTTTACAAATTAGGTTCTTAAAAGATTGTAACCCTTTGCAAGTTATAGGTCAAATCTGCAGATCTACCACCTTACAACCAAATTTGAATTAGGATTCTACATGATCCAATCTCCACAAGGATGAACCTTAAGCTCTAATACCACTTGACACAGGGAAGGGGTGAAGAACTAGGGCCAAAGGCTCACCTAACTATCCAAACCACCCTGCAAGAGTTAACATAATGAAAACAAACACAAAGAACAACAACTGAAGGAGGAAGAAGAGTGAAATACTTTTATTGATTCATTAAAATACCTTCATACATGCCTAGCTATAAGGCATTTTGGGTTATGACCAAATACAAATACATTCACATTCAAAGATCCAACAAAAAATTCACACTTTCCAATTTTTCTCTTCGATCCTCTTCCCAAAACATCCCTAACTCTAAGCCTAAAGACTCTAATATATTTGGAAAAATGGCTTATAGACCATTCTAGAACATTACATAAGAGGAAGGCTAACCCAACAATGGTCTGGACACATCCCAAGAAAAGATCTTAACATAAATATTGTGATTGAAATAAATCCTACAAGCTGGCTCATAGAAATCACCTCTAAATGTTAACACTTGACATAAATAGGAAAACTTAGCACATGAAAGGTCACTCAACATACACTAGATAACTCAGCACATGAAGAGTCACTTGGAATACATTGGGTAACTCAGCACATGAAGGAACATTCAATCAACACTAGATTGCTACAGTAACTTGGCACCAACTAAGTGCTACAGTAACTTGGCACCAACTAAGTACTACAATAACTTGGCACCAACTAAGTGCTATAGTAACTCGACACCAAGTGCTATAGTAACTTGGCACCAACTAGAGCTATAGTAACTTGACATCCATTAGAGCTATAGTAACTCAACATCAACATGCAGAATGAACAAAATGAGCAAGATAACAAGGCAACCTAGGATGCTCTTGCATCAAACTCATCGATTCTCTTAGTCTTGTAGTGATGCTCATCATGATTCAGTTTCTTGCAAGATGCACAAAAAAGTTTTTCCTTCTTTTCATTGTTTCCCTTCATGTTGGAAGAAGAATTGCCTTCCTGTGAGGAGAAAGATTGTTGTGTCTTAGATTGTGATTTTTGCTTTCACTACTTCTTCTTTCTGTTGGTAGAACTTTTGCCTTGTTGGTTTGATTGGTTCTCATTGCTAGCCACCAATGCCTTGGTCTTTGATGACTTGAGAAGACCCATATCTATCAACTTTGATTGTTCCATCATCAACATTTTTGCAAATGCATCAAATGTAGGCTTTGTGAAGGCACTTCCCATGGTCAACCTGTGAGTTTTGTAAGTCAAAAAAAAAGATGCATACTCTAAAGGTAGCCTCTTTAGGATGTGATGAATTGATCAATCATCTTTCATAAGATTACCACAATCTTTAAGTAGTGCTCTTAGCTCATTGGCTTTGTTGATGTAATCTTGAATTGTGTCAAAATTCTTAGGATCCAATAGAAGTAGGTCATCCTCAATTTGGTATCCCTTTTCCTCATCCACCTTAACATACAACCCTTCAAGTTTGCCTCAAGCAGGCTTGACTTCCTTGAAGCTAGAAATGTGAAAGAAGATATCTCTATGTACACAACTCCTGATTATTCCTAATGCCTAATTGCCTTTAATTTTCCAATCAATTAGTGCTATAGCATTAGTGGGTTTTAAAATTGTACCATCAACATATAGATTTACACCTTTTTCCATTAATCTACTCCATACAATATCTTTCCATGTAGTATAATTGTGTGAAGTTAGAAGTGGAGCTTTAGGTGAACCCATGATGTAGAAAATGAAAAGAGCATAAAAAAGAGACACAAAAGCACAAGATACACTCCCCTATTCACTCAATTAAAAGACCCCCCAAAAAAGATGCTTTTGGCACTTTATATGTAGTGCGTGTACAATAGGTCACTTGTCAAAATGTACAAAGTGGACTTCTGATTTTTCTATTTACAACTACCTTTTGAGGCTTAAATCTGTCACTAAGCACTATAGCTCAGATGTATAATAATTTTGAAAAGTAATCAAAGTAATATAATGCAGAAAAGGACCTAATTCTAAAAGTGATATTTTTGTCCACACAACCCTATAATCTGATTATAGATTTGGAAAGCAGATGAAAAATTAAGCATTTTAAATAAATGGGACATGAAAATGTGTCTAGATGAGCCCGTACAGAGCATTTCAAGTTGCAAAATGTAGGATTGGATAGGTACAGTTGCCAAAGAATGCAATTTCTAACAAATCCATACACAAAACTAGAAAAAAAATAGCACCACTAAAAGTTCAAGAAATTCTACCTAAAATTAAAAAAATTGCACCTGATTCAAAGTTCGGATGACTGAGTTATGGCCTCCCAAAGTCAGACTATCAAATCAAAACTGAATCTGGAGAGGGGTTTAGGAAGCAAAACATTGGGTTAAATTTAACGGTCAAATGACCATCATAACAATTCAAATTTTCCTAGAAATGATAGTCAAACAATCATCAATTTTAACATCATGAAATGATGATGTTAATAAAAAATTGGGCCCTCTTGGTGACGTGGTGGTGATGTCATGATGATGTCAGCTATACTGTAGTGTACGATAGTTGATGTGGAAATGACACGTGGCCTGTATGGTTGCTAAGCTAGTAGTATGATGTGGCTCCTGCATGTCAGTTGACTGGGTGCCTTGTTGATGTGGCAAGATGCCACATGGACTGCCCTAGCTAGCATTAATTGTTGAGTTGTTCACGTAAGGTGGCTTGCTGAGGTGGTGGTGGGCATTCTATGGCATGATGTTGGCATCTTGAAGGGGTCCAAATGGTGCTCTCTAGTGTGCTATGGTTTACAACCACGTGGTTTTTGTTGTCTGTTGCATGGTAGTTGTAAAATGTGTTGCGTGTCTGAGGTTTCCAAAGACCGTCACTAGTATCAAAGAAGCGAGTTTGAAAGCATGGCAGTGTCATTGGAAATGAAATCACGGGCACTAGGACTAGCATGGAGCAGGTGCAAAGAAATGACAATTAGTAGTGCCAGATAAACAAAGGTTTTGTCGGCATTCAAGTTTCACGGTGCCTAGAAATTGAAGTCTATTGTCGAGAGTTTTGCACGAGCACCAGAATGCGTGAAGGCACCAGATTAAAAAGATGTTGTCACTGGAGACTTGATACCATCGAGGGCCACCAAAAATGGGATTGTTCTTGTCCCACATGGATGGTGCAACACCATTAAGTGGTGTTTAAAAGAAAAGGCCAGAAAGAGGTGAAATAAAGTTGGTCACTGGTGCTTGAGTTGGATTTATAGTTTGCGATTGCTGATTCAGGCAAGGTTGTCAAAATTTGTGCGATACCATTGGTAATGTGTAAAATGGTAAAAAATTGTAGAAAATGCCACTAAATAAATAAAGGAATATTCTTACGATGTGTAAGGTATATTCCTCCTGCAAGGGCTAGGGTTTCACTGCCCGATTCCTGCAAAAAAAATTTCTCTGCATACCCTAACAGGCAAAAAAAATTCTAAAAATTCTAAAAAATGCAAAAATATTCTGACAAAAATTACAGAGAACAAATAAATTCAATCTAAAAATAAAATTGCAGATCTAATTAATGATCATATTGTACTTGCAAATCGGGCCTTCAACTGCTAGTTTGCAAAAAATTTTTGCCTCAAATTCGATTATGGCCTAGGATAGGTGAATTTATAGTTGATTTTCACTAAATTGACATTTTGGATGCAATGGAAAGGTTTTTTTAGGCTCTAGATGCTCCCAATGACTACAATACTCTAAATATGGGTTGAGGTGTCCTTAGAGAGGTGAAGCAAGATCAGTCTCTAATGGCTATGTGAAGAGAATTTCCCTCAGCTTTGATACCATGTAAGAATTTTCCTTAGGGAAAAATTCACCCAAGATCAAGGAACTCAAGCACAAACACAGAATAGACTAGAGTATGATCAGAATAACAATATAGTATTCAATTGATGTTCAAGTACACTAGGAGTGCTTATATATAAAGGCCTCTAGAATGCTTCTAGAATGCCTAGGAATCAACATATTGATAAGTCTTACAACCAAGCACATGTCCACCAGGAGTGGATTATCCTCCATTAAGTACAAGAGTAAGTGTGATGATGAGAGGATAAGCCTACAAAGGTGCAACATGTAAAATTATGTTGTAGACACCATGTGCTTAATTAAGAGTGCTAATAACTATGTTGTCTACATGACAACTTAGTTAATTATGCAAACTCCAGTGTTGTAGACACCACTTGTTGAATTAGAGTTGCTTACTCCTATGTTTTCAAGAAGAAAACTCATAAGAGTATGCAAATACCTAAGTGTCTCACCTAAGAAATAATAAAATAATGCATTGACCTAAGTAAACTTAAGTAAAGTGTAAATAGTGAATACTTATTTACACCAACAATAATACCTAGGGTTTAGCTACTTCCCATATTTGGTATATCTTATTTGAGCCTGGACCAACTTAGCAAAGCACTTATGCTTTCTACACTTTAGGCTCTACTAAACTAGGGTGGGTCAACCTAAGGATTTTACACTTTTTACAAATAATGCTCTAGAATACAAATCCTTCACAACATATTTGGCATTGAAACTTCTTGAAATTGCAAAATAAATGACAAGTCAACAATAACCAATAATGAACTTGATAGATTCATGCAACAAGTAATGACCAACTTTACATTCCATTTATGACAACAATTGCTAATGATTTTTTATTTATAAAATATGTTCATGCTAAGCTAAGATTGACATTTCTTGATTTCTTCAAATAAAAGACCAGTGCCTTAATCTATTATCAAAATAGAGTCATATCAATTAACATTTAGATCTATTTAATTGATGTGCAATAAAATGCTTCAACTGTTGACCTCCAAATCCTATACTTATCATATCCCTTTCATACCTTAAATTTTCCTATCATTCAATAGAAACATTTAATTAATTCTTTGAACTAAAAGAAACTCTATATAATGACATACAACTAACTAAATTGCATTTGAATAAAATGAAACAACTTGCTCATTCATCCTCAAAATCACAAAAGCATGAAAATGTTGACAAAATTTTGAGGCACAAATATCTTGCAACACTTCTTGTATTAATCTCTTTGAGAGTCATACATAGTTATGATATGATATTTAATGACAGAGATACAAGACTAAAACTAGACTTCCAGTAATTTCAAACTTCTAACAAAAATAAGATAAATACATCAACACTTAACACAAAATCTAGGACTGAATCAAATGATATGTTTCATTACCAAAATAAGAATTCAGACCCTTCTTCCCAATCTTGGAAATCATTTTATAGATTAAAGATTGCAACAAGCTAAGGATTGGGAAGACACATGTCAAAAATGACATAAAAAACAAGATACAAAGAAGACAAAAATAGTTACAAACATTCTTTGCATTTTGAATAATTTGGGAACTAGCTCAAAACTGACAACTCATATCTTCTTGTTCAAGTAAAGTCTTTTTTTATAATCCAAGTGTGTCCACAACAAGTACATGCAAAGATAAGACACTATGTTATGATTCATGTCCTTCCTCTATTATGTCTTCATTGCCTTCATTAGTTGTCTTCTAACTACTTCCCATGGGCAAAGCCTTGATCTCTCCAACTAGCTCCCACAAATATATCTCCCTCTTTGTTGGTTAGTCAGTGCCTCTAATAGTCTCCAATTCATTCACAAATTTGTTCCACATGACATCGATGATGGCTTTTGATTATGTTATAAAATTGTTCATGTCTACCTCAATTTTGAACAAAGAATCAACCAAATCATAAAACAAGTTATCATCCACATCCCCATCAGAAATATTTGCCACTTTCCCTATATCATGATATGATCAAATGATGTTCACCACTCTTGACTATCTTTCAATTTATTTTCACTGTCAACAATTGGGGTGATAAAGATATCAATGTCTTCATTCATTACCTTCACCTTACCTTCTATCACTTGTCATTTAGCTATGAAGAATCCAACTAGTCCTCTCACAATTTCTAAGGCTTATTTGACTATGAAGATTTTTTCGGGCGATTCTGGCTTCTTAGCCATCAAAATAATCAAATTATCAAAGAAAGGAATATAAGGGGCCCATTGATTAAATATAGTAGAAATCCATTTCAAATATTCCTTGCATATTGAATAGAAAGAAAATGGAAACTCTCTTCACAACCCTAATTTTCAAAAAGAATGATCCAACTTGATTAAACACAAGAAGGTGTTCGATGTGCAGAAATGGATCAAGTGATGGAAAATAGGGGGAAATAGGGGGGTTATGTGGATCTTTCTATTATGGGAGAGTATGTGCCAAAAACCTAAAATAGATAAAGAACAAATACTCACCTTGAATCTAGAAAATGTTGTTTTTTGATGTCTGTATGAAGTTTTTGGAAAATCTGCATCGAGTCCAAATTGGAAATATTGAGATAGAGAAAGCCTAGAAATATTTTATCTTTTTGAAGGGAGGTCAACCTTGACCCTATTGGCAAGGCACAATCTTACCCTAGGGCACAATTGTACCCAAAAAGTTGGCCTTGACCTGCACTACTCTGACAAATTTTTTGTTCATAGATCTCGTAAGTTCAACAAAAATAGTATTAGAATCTACTTTCTAATTCATTGTTCCACATTTGTATCTACAAGAAAAAGGGCTTTTTTATTGATTGGGGGATTTGCCTTAGTCAAACCCCGGTTTGGAATTAACCTTGAAGTATAATTGAAAAAATATATATGCATAAACAAAGTAAATGAAACAATTCAACTTGCTTATGTGGAAATCCTTGTGGATGATTCAAATCCTTGAATCCACACATACAAATGCTCCAAATGTATGTAGAATGTATGTAGGATGTATGTAGGATGTCTCAAATCAATGTCATTAGAACTTCAACACCAATCTTGAAAGTATCTTTGCATAGAAGAAGGTTTGGATGGATGTGGATGAAATCTTCAACAAGAGGGCTCAATAGAGATTGAATCCTTCAATGGCTAACAATGGATCTCCTTGATGAATTGAATGCTTGAACACTTTAATTTTTGATAGAAATTCACTTCATAAATTGATCGTAGGTAGATTGTAGATAGTGGATGCGCTCATGAAGTTATGGATGTTTTGTCTTAGAGAAAATGAGGGAAGAAGGATTCCTTATATAAAGATCTAGGGAACTATCTCCTAGAGAAGTATGACATAGGATCATTAAATCCCATTTAACCTTAACCCTTAGGAATAGACCTAGATTAAATTTAATTTAAGATTCCATCATTTTGAAACCCGAAACAGTTGACTTGGAAGTAGGAAAAGAAACTTTCTAAAGCCCGAGATCCTGAAACTCCTAGCAATTGAAAATGGGACCTCTGGTTAGGGACGAGATTGACCCTACCCTAGGTTAGGGTCAAGGTCATCCTTGACCTAGGTCAAGGTTGAGGTCGACCTTGACCCAGAAGGTCATCCTTGACCTAGAGGGCAAATTCCTCAGTTTCACAAAGCTAGTTGTTAGAAATAAGCTAAAAATAAAGAGAGAAAGGCATAACATGGGGAAAACTACCATATTCATGTAAAGACCCATTCAAGGCACTTGACATGGCCCCAAACCACTTACTTAGATGGCTAAATGCTCTTAACATGGAATTACTTCCATTTTAAGATGATACACATACATACTCTGCACTCTGTAAAGATATAAAAATATTGTGGGCATGTTGGGACACTCTCTTCATATTTCTATCCTATGATGCAACATTCCCTTTAGTGAACCCACCTTCAGTTGGTTATATTGACTAGGAGCCTCAATCTCTATTATAACAATTCCCTACTCAATTTTATATTCTTTATCCTCTATCATGGGAGCAAGCTATTCACTAGCTCCTTCTGACTCATCAACCCACATCTCATTTCTTCTTTGCTCTTTTTCTTGAGTTGTTCCTTTAGGGCAGCAATTTCATTTTCTATCCCTTTCACCTTCTCTTCTAGCTCTTTTACCCTTTGTTCGAATACATAACTCTTTTTGAGTTCTTCATACAATTTTATTGTGTCAATATATTCTTTAAAGGTATGGGCAAGTTGATCTTCAATCTACCCCACCTTAGCCTCGTTCATGAAACATAAGTGCTTCAAAGCACTTGAAATCTCACGGCTAGTACTAGAGCCCAAGGTCCATATGATGATACTACATGGGTTCTATTTTGAACATCCATAAGCCTAGGCTTATTTGCCTCATGAGCAAAGCTCCACATAGCTAGTCTCTTCCTATCTATGTTGAAACTTGAGCCACTTTGTAGGCCTTATGCACCAAAATCTTCATAAGAGATTTCCTTAGCTTGTGTTCTAACTTGGTCCAGCTCAAAGGTTGTTCCCAAATCCCATCTTGGAACTAGCAACATGTTGCTCCTCTGCACAATGTCTCTGGCCTCATTTGTTTTCATGGTCTCACTATCTGGGTCATAGGCCAAGAGCTTTTCTATAATCTCCTTTGTCTTCTCCTTGCTTTCCCTAGGTTTCAACATCAGACATAATTCACTCTATTTGACCTCATACATTAGACTTTTGGATTCTTGAGACTTAATGAAGTCATCATCTTGTAAAACAATTTTAGCTTGGATGATCCTAGCATCCAACCTTGCTGAAGTTAATTGTAGGTCTATCAAGGAGCTCTCTGTTGCCTTCACTCTCTCCTGTATGAAACTTTGTCTCATATAAGAAATATACTGGTTCTTACCAAGAATCAGCTATAATTTCCTTTCTTTTACCTTTTTAGGCATATGAACAATCTTCTACCTCTTATTTCCTTTTGCCACCCATATAGATGCTTCAGGCTAATCCTCTTCTTCCGCGAATTCTACATTTGACTCCAGAGAGTCTAGATTTACTCTATCCTCTTCTCCTAAATCCTATGGCAATTGTGACATTATATGATAGTAATTTTGAAACAATTTCTCAAGCCTAAATGGATAGGCAACCTCTGAGAAAAACTATCAAAGTTAGGGTTTTTTTCCTTCATCTCCTTGTCCACCCTCTGAATATCTTCAAAATTCCTCAATCTATCTTCTATATCACTCTTAATCAAACTGTTTCTAATTATATCATCCAGAGGTAATTCCTTATTATTAGGGAGAGTGTAATTTCTAATTTCTTTGATACCATTTATAACCACACTTTTAGGGCCATAAATTCTATATGGTGCAGAAGATAGATTGTGATGTCTCAAATACTTATGAATTTGATCAATTGATTCCTTTCCAATTGCAAAATCCCCAAACTTGAAACATCTACACATGAATGTTCCCTTATTCAATTTAGGACCTATGTACTCCCTATCCATCATAATATGCTGCCATAAAATTCCATTATCCCCAACCTAGTAGGTATATACTTTGGTAGTATGTGTGGGGGTTGGGGGCATGACTTTGGTAGTATGTGTGGGGTTTGGGGGCATGAATAGATTCTCATGACTAAAACATGTTGAAACAAAAAGGTATCCCCCTAGTTATGGTATAATTTAGCATCATCTTTCAACCATGCAAGCCTCAATATTTTTCTCACAATTTTTAGGGATTCTATCTAGTAGGACACCTAACATTCTCATAACAACATAGCTAAAATTATTTAAAAATGAAACAGAACTAGAATAAGGGTAATTCCTATCACATACCCAAGTCCATAGTTGCATTGAAAAGTCTCCATCAAGGCCTGATGTCTAATCAATGAAATCAATATCAAAGTTGACAACATTATTGTATAAGATGAGATGCATCAACAATTAATAGCGAGGGAATTTGAAATATCCAAATTCCCTTCTCTAGGCAACAACAATCTATTCTTGCATCTCTTCAAGGATGTACTTCACATAATCATATTCAATGTTTTTAAATTTATTTTGAATGTTTAAATCCATAAGGTAGGGTCCTCCATACACCATGTCTGATCCATCACTTCCAAGCACCTTGTGTAAACCATATATTGTATTTTGCATATTGTTTTTGAATTTGTCAACTAGCAACATCGTATCCACTTTCTTGGGAAATTTTCCTACTAATTTTAGCTCATATGGAATGTAATAAATCATCACCTTACCAGTATAAATGTTTATATTCCTTTCAAATTTCAACTTAAAGTCTTGGACTGCCACCTCTACGCTAATTTTCTCTTCAATTCCAAAAGCCTCAATGAAGGATGCATGATCCAATCTGCATAAAATGTTCCCATTTTTCTTATGGAAATACATGGTTGTAGGGTTGTATAATGGTATTAGGTCTTTTAATAAATCCACATCCATGTACACTGTAGGAAAAATAATTTTTTCCAAGTTCCTCCTCTATGGGCTCGAGGCTAGTGGCTTCTTGAATCTATTACTATAAATAACATAAACAATTCATTCCCATTTGTATTTGGGTAGATGACATCTTTGAAATACATGTATGGATCACTAAAACTATAATCATTCATAGAAATTTCATTTCATGATCCAAGAAGTCAAGCCTACTCATCAACATATGTATTTGGCTTTCTCTACCTTATTTTGCCTGTGTTTGAAGATGATGCTTGAACTATTTCCACCTCTTTAGATTGTGCCTCATCACCTCCTATTTCTGACATCTTTCCTCCACAAATAAGCTCTGAAATCTGAAGCTCTCAAGAAATATTTTAACAATCTAAAAGATTAAGCACTCTGTAACTCAATAATCTTTTCCATCTTTGGCAACCAGTACTTTTTTGGTTAAAGATAAGGTCTTTATGTAATAGCATGCCCCATCAACTTCATTTACTTCATTAGATGCCTGCATGCACAAGGATTCAAATTTTATAGTCGGGGTGTCATTTTAGAAATTTGGTGATATTAGCATCCAACTTAGCATTCTTATTTTATGCCAGAAATCTTGATTGGTTAGGAACCCTTGTCTTTTTCATATTCTGTGAAATCACTTTATGCACTTTTATCCTTTAGGGTTACAATCTTACGCTCCACTGGATTTTCCCCTTTATTGTAACTTTGTTGACTTAATTGCTAGAACCCTCCAATCTTACATTCTAGAGCTTATCAAATAGTCATAAGCTTTAATAGTTATATCACCTTTTAAGCCGCAAACTTACACTAGTTATTAGCAGCCTTCAATGTAGCTTCGTAAGCTTTTTGAAATAGACCTTTTCTCTTACACTTACTTTCAACCTTAACTTTGGGATGTATTGAAATGGACCTTACACCCTTATGCCTAATATTTAGTTGTAGTCTTGAATCAACCCTTAAGACAAGCTTACGACCCTATGATTTCCTTTAGAACTTAAGTTTAGGAGACTAAAAACCTTATGTGCTTACACTTAAGACCAAAGCATATCTTCAAGTGACCCTTACAATATGACTTACACTTTTATGTTTCTCCTTTGAGCGTATCATCATGACTTACTTTGAACAAAAAGCATTTTCAACTATGATGTTATGCTTGACCTTTAGGCCATAAGATCAAGAGAAATTTTTATCCTCACAAAATAAACCTACGATCTTACATTAATAACCCTAGGTGTAAGATCAGAAAATATTTTTTATGTTTAAGGAATAGAATAATGACCCTATGCTCATCTCTTTAGAACGCATGTTTAGGGTACATTTTCACTTTAACCAAAGCCCTCTTATGATGATATGCTTGAGCCTCTAGATGTAAGGTCAGAACACTTGAAAGTATTCTTTACAATGCTATGCTTACACTTGGTCGTGAGATTGGGAAGGAATATGTAATATTCTCATTATGATTTACGAAGTCTCGCTATGACATAAGACTTAGGAGAATTAAAATTTAAACCTTGGATTTATTTATTGTCTAAGTACATGAAATGATTAAACATTTCAACATAATCTTAAGTTATAAATGAATATTTAGAAACCTTACCCAACCAAGGGCATGAGTCAAAAAATTTAGGGTTTTCTACTAAAACCTTTGAACATAAGACATGGAAACTCTAAATTCATACATCTACCTTATTTTCACAATATTTTTTTCAAAAATATTAGAATGGTGAAAATGTAGCCATTAGTGGCTTTATCTGGGTATAATGGATAACATACATCCATGTAAGAATTCAACATTTTTGGAAGACCAAACCACATAGCTTACAAGATGACAACTACTTAGAGAGAAATGCCTAATCAAATTAGGAGAAGAACACAACACATTTACAAAGATATAAAATATTTATAGATGTATAGAGACCCTAAACTATTGTTCATGGAATAGGAAGTACCTTTAGTAGAAGTACTTCTTTAGGAATTGTCCATGAACTAGAAATTTAGAATATCTCCTAATAATTCTTTGATGAAATATGAATCATGTCCCCACTTTTCATGAATCAAATATGGACCAAGCCAAATGGGATCAAATTTCCCATGTTTACCCTTATCCTCCATTCTAGCATTCCAAAGTAGTACTAATTCTTCTTATTCAAATTTCCTTTTTGATGCCTTTTTAGCATATAGATGTTTTACTTGTAATTGCAATTTTGTATTTCTTACAGAATCCTCCCTTTTGGTTTCATACAATTGCATAATCTCATCAAGTATTATCTATGTTTTATTCATTACATCATCATCATATAGATGGATAAATTTATACATCCTATTTAGGTTTTTCTATGGTAACCTGGCTTGTATTCCATAAAGTAGGTCAAAAGGTGCACAACCTATTGCTTTCTTCACTATTACTTTGTCAGCCCATACTGCTAAGGGTAACTTAGAATCCCAAGCCTTCTTGTTTTCATTCAAAATTCTTTTAATGATTTTCAACAGGGTTTTATTACTATATTTTTCTCTCCCATTCCCTTGAGGATGATATGGGGATGATGTAGCTATTGTAATGATTTGCTCACAAAATTCTTCATATTCCTTTGATCACAAAAACATAGCATTATTTTTTACAATCTTTTCTAGACAACCAAATCTGATGATAATATTATTTAGGATAAAATCCATCACCACTTTACTAGTTTCTCTTTTGGTAGGGATTGCTTCAACTTATTTTGTAAAATAATATGTTGCTACCAAAATCCATGAATGCCCACTACTAGATTTATTCATAATTTCTCTTAAAAATCAATTCCATTTTATTGAAATGGTGCTTGTACCTCCACTGGTCTTAATGGTAAGGTACCAAAGAATTTCAACTTGCCTGTAAATCTTTGGCAAGCATCACACTTCTTTACAAGTTCATGTGCATCTGTAAATTGTGTGGGCCACTAGAATCCATCTCTAATCACTTTATGAGCTGTTAATTTATCCATAAAATGGCCTCCACACACTCCACTATGCATCTCACCAAGAATCTTAGTTGATTGTTCTTCATCGACATATTTCAATAAAATACCTTCCATGTTTCTCCACCATAGCTCTCCTTTGACAATGACATATTTAACGATTTGCAACTTCAATGCCCATTTCTGATTATCACTGATTTTTGGTCGAGTCCTCATGTATTGAAAATAATGGATTATACCCTTGGATCATTCACAAGCATCCATATCACACAAGTTACTTCTACAATCATCATCAAGTTGGTTTATCTGGTTTGCTTCTAAATTGGTGTCTACGATTAAGTTTTTAAGTCCTTGCCCTTTGACCAACTTGGTGATTTTAATGTCTATATTAAATTCTTCGATCCTATTGATCCATCTACATCTTCTTCTTGACACCTCCTGTTGAGAGAAAATATCTTTTACTACAACACTTGGGACAAAGGCACTTACAATAGCCCTTGTGAGATAACATCTAAATGCCTCCACAACCTTGACTAATGCATAAGCTTGTTTTTCATTTATCTCATATTTCAACTCTACCACTTGTAAGGATTTTCTAAAGAATGCAATGGGTTTCTCAAATCCTTCATCATTTTTTTTGTAATAGGACTGCTACAACAATATGAAATGAAGCAAATGAGAATATGTGCATCGGCTTTGAATAATTAGGGGCTCTTAAAATAGGGGTATCCTTAATTGCGTATTTTATTTTTTGAAAGGCATTGGTCGGCTCACTGTCTCATTTGATTTTATAACCTTTCTTGAGCATTTTAGAGATAGGTCTACTTACTTCTACAAAGTTTTTAAGAAATCTTCTCAAAAAGTTAATCTGCCCAAAGAAAGATTGAATGCCTTTTACATTTTTAGGCTTCTAAATTTTATCAATGGCTTCTACCCTCTCAAGGTCTATCCTCACTCCTTCCTTTCCAAAAATATTCCCTAAGATCTTACCTTCAATAACTCCAAAGGCACACTTCCTTGGGTTCAAAGAAATACCATATTCTAGAGCTCTAACAAACACCTTTTCAAGATGCATGCAGTGATCATCCTCTTTCTTTGAATATGCTATCAAGTCAACTTGATATACAACAAGGAATTTGTCAATAAATTTTGCAAAAGGCACATCCAAGGCTCTTTGGAAATGAGAATTAGCATTGGTTAAACCAAATGACATTCTACTATATACATATGTTCCCTATGGTGTTGTAAAAGTAGTCTTATATTGTTCTGATTCTATGACAACCACCTAGTTATATCTAGAGAAACCAACCATCATTAACATTAACTCTAACCCAATACCCCTTTTAAGCATGGCCTCCATATTAGGAAATCCATAGTTATCCTTTAATGAACATATGTTCAAGTTTTTGAAATCAATACATAACCTTATATCTCCATTTTTCCTCCTAACAGGGACAAGATTAGATACCAAAGAAGAATGCCTTATTGGCTTGATAATTCTAGCATCCCTTAACTTCATCAATTCTTCTTTCATTTTGTGTGCCAACATTGGATTGATGGGCCTTTATCTCTGCCTAAAAGGTTTGGCACCTTCCTTTAGTGGGATTTCATGTTGAAATAAATCTTCTCTATAGGCCTTCAAGTCATCATAAGATCAAGAAAATGCATGTCTATACTTTCTTAACAGATTGATTAAGTCCTTTCCTACTCTTGGAGATAATATTTTACCATTGTATACCTTTTTTTATGCCTCCTCAGTCCCAAGGTTAATCTCCTCTAAATATTTAGCATCATGCCCCTTAGTATTTAACTTAGATCTATCATTATTATCAGAAGCAGTCTCTAATACCACTAACCCTTTGGGGATCTTGTTTGTTTTTTATTGAACCACTTCTTTCCAAAAGATAGTATCCTTACTTTCTATTGTTTCAACTAATGCAACACAATCAATTTCCTAACCCCAAAATTGGTCCTCACAATTTAGGAATCTCAAGATATCTATGTCATCTTCAAAAACTTGCCAATTTTTAATGTTATTAGGGACAGATGGTCTAGTTTTTACTTCTACTTTTGATACACTAGCAAATGTGATATCATTAGGATTTAGATCAATGTTCGCTAATAGATCAGCCATCTTGTTGTTACCTCTTTCAACCCAAGATATCCTAAATGCATCAAAATTTTCTATCATGTCCCATATAGCATTCCTATATTGTCTTAACCTTTTATTCTTAGAGACATAAATAAATTTTACTTGAGAAACAACCAAATCATAATCTCCAATTAAATGCAAGCATTTAATTCCCTACTTATAGGCTAATCTCAAACCTAACAACAAAGCCTCATATTCTGTAACGTTATTGGTGCATGAAAAAATCAAAGTGAAAGAAAACTTATAAGTAACTACAGTAGGGGAGATCAAGAGAATACCTATTCCAGACCCATCCTTGCAACATGCTCCATCAAAATACACGGTTCACAAGTCGCCTTTGTTTAATTTTAAGTCAACTTCTATTGCAATAGGTGATTTATCATACTCTTTCTCCATAACTAGGACCTAAGCTTTGAATGAATTAATACCAATATTCACAAAACATGTCATCTCATCGTCAACATTTTGCTCAATCATATAAATACTCTTTGGTTCTTTGTTAATTTTAAGCAACTTGTCATCAATTTGAAATGTTGCATGAGATAGATCACATTGAAGGCTTCCACCCATTGCTACACTCCATTTTCTAGACAGTAGCATACCATATTGGGGTAGAATGTCCACAACTAAAACACTCATTGTCATTTCTTTATCAAGATAGGAAAAAAATCTATAAGGCAATGCACCTATTGTCCCTATGACAGTAACTTCTCTTTGTTCAATAGCACAACATCTACCTTGGGTAGTGTCCACCTTCAATCCTAACTTTTCCATAACCTTAAAAGGCATTATTGTATTTGATGTGCCATAGTCTACCATACAATTTTTCAATGTCTTTCCATTTACAATAATTCTTAAGAAAAATGGGTCAATATTTCCCAAGCACTGATTTACTAAATCATCTAAATACATAGGTGGGATTTGAGACACCAAACCCTCCATTTCTACTAGTTGCTTCTTTTTCATAGAAGATTCATTTGAATTACAATTAAGGTCAATATTTTCTCTAGCGCTCCCAACCCATGTCAATGCTTTATCTTTATACTTTGGGATTCTTAACAATTCTGAGAGCTGAACCTTTACTGTAATCTATGATAGAATAGACCTTTACTGTAATCTATGATAGAATAGACAAAATATCAACATGAGGGATATGAGGAGTCTCTATTTGCATGCCTTTTATTTCTTTCTATTTCTCAGAGATAATAGTAGCACCACGACTCTTTTGCTCTTTATTTTCAATAGTTGCATCAGATAATTTTTCTTCTCCCTTTTGCTCATCCTTATTTTGAGCCTTGGGAATTTTGGAAGTATTTGCTTTCTTGGTTTCCCACTCCTTTGTCACATAATCTTGATATCATAACCATCCTTAGACTTACTTGTCTTATTCTCTTTAGGATCTATTTTCTTGATAAAAATATTGGCTGCTTTACCACCATCATTCCTAGACTACATACTCCTTGTCTACACTTCTGCAACCATGTTAGAAGTGATCTCATCAATTTCTTCTTTAGTAGATCTTCTCAAAACCACTTCATCTTTTGAAGATGTCATATTTCAAGTTACATCACTCACTTCATCTTCATCTGAGAAAACTTGCTAATACACAACATCATGAATTTATCTCTTAACATATACATCATTATCATCATCATCACAATCAGATACATCATCATAATAAGACTCAACCATGTTACAACTTATATCATCATTGTTTTCTTCTTGGTCAGGTTGCTCATTATTTTCACTCTGAGAATTAGAAAAAGATATTGCAACATCACAATGCTCTAATGAATGGGGTAACTAATATATCATGCACCATTGGGAATCATCAGTCATGTTGATAGAAACTCTTTGCAAAGGATTAGGGGTGACTTTCTCATTTTTATTCTTGAGAGGAGGAAGAATAGTCTTACCATCTTTCCATTGGGTATTGTAGGGATAGTTCTGAAGCCTACTTTTCCTATTGAAACTCCCTTGGAATTGAGGTCTATCTATGGGAAGACCTTTGTCATTTCTATTAGTGGGAATTTGTAGACCCTTAATGGCAATAAGAACTTGATCTATCTTATATAGCTCTTGTTTCTTATTTCCTAGAGGTTTAAGATCTTCTTTCTTATTTCCTTTACTCCTAAATAGTCTAGTGTCATCTCTCTTATTCCCCAACTTACCAAAGATCCTCATATTGTTCTCAATATTTATTGCAATCCTAAATGAATATTTAAGAGTTCTTGGATCTTTATCTCTTAACAAGTATCCCATCTTACCATCAAAAGCATTAACATAGGTGGTAAGAAAAACCTTATCATCAAGTCTCGTTACTTGCAACAATTTGTACATCACGTTCTAAAATATAGCATTAAAGTCAAGGATAGATTCATTTTGGAGCTTCTTTATATTATTGAATTCATTCAAAACGTAACTAGCATTTGTTTTATCACCATATTGCTCCTTGAAACAATGCTCTAGCTCTCTCCATGTGGATATGGATCCCTCAAGAAATCTTTTGAACCATTCCCTTGCATCTTCAGTTAATGATTGCACAAATAATTTTGTAACTACATCCTCATACTTAATTTCATAATCAATTAACAAGTCTAAGAAACATCTCAAATGATCTTCACAAGTAACAACATTATTCCCAAGAAATTTTACCATTTTATTTCTCAATTCTTGTACAATAGTATTTGGATAACCAAGGATCCCATTAAGACACAACTTCCTATATCCCTCTAATTGGATCGGTTTCCTTTGTGTTCCCACCTTAGTATTACCACCAGAGCTAGATGTATTATATGTACTAGTACTTGAGACTATCTTAACATTAGTATATACTTTTTGAGATGATAAAGTAGGGGCATTAAATGTAACCATCTTATTAGCATTATTTTTTGGCATAGAACCTGAAGGCATACCTATTTTAGGAGTAGTTGTTGTCTAGACATTTGAAGTGCTTGTGAGAAATTGATGTAGGAGCATCCTAGGTTGCACTACTATCCTTCATATTTTCCTTCTTTCTTGTTGTTTTCAAGTTGCAATGTCTTGCATTGTCGAGTTTCTTAGTTGGTGTCAAGTTTGCAATGGTTGTTGTGTTAACAGTTGCTGCCAAGTTATCCTTTGGTTGTCAAGTGTTCTTTGGTTGTCGAGCCATTTTGTGGTTGCCAAGCATTCTTTGGATGTCATGCTCTTCTTGGTTGTCAAGTTATATTTTGGTCACAAAGTTTGTTTGGATGTCAAGTACCTTTGGTTGCCAAGTGTTTCTAAGTTCGTCAAGTTACAAAATTTTGCTTGGTCTTCATTTGTCGAGTTGTCTGTGTGTGGTTTCTTGTTGGAGCCGACCTTTGTATTTAATTCTATGATAGGTATTTGCTAAGATTTGACTTGTGGCTTGTTCTAGAATTTAATATAAGATTTTATTTTGGTTGTATTGCAACATGCTGAATTGTGGCCATGCATGTATTTAAAGAGGTCTTTGGTAGAGTTTTAGAGAGAGAATTAGGAGGTAGAAGCGTAGTAGGAGCAGAAGAGAAAATGAGATGAAAAGTTTTATCATTGAAGATTGTAATTTTTTATAATATGGTCGTAACCTAGAAGGCCTTATAGTTGGGCATGTAATAGAGGATTATAACTAATATATGAAGGCATTTGTTCCTCTATCTCCCAAGTTTTTTGTTATTTGGTGTTTATTTCCGCTATGTTAACTCTCACAGGTGGTTTGATAGCTAGGTGTGCCTTTGGCCCTAGTTATCTCATCTCATCCCTACATTAGGTGGTATTAGAGCTCAAGATTCATCCTTGTGGATATTGGATCATGTAGAATCCTAAGTTGATTTGGGTTGTAGGGTTGCAAATCTATGGATTTGACCTATAACTTGTATAGGGTTACGATCTTGCTAGAACCTAAGTGTAAAGATGGTTCAAGGTAGAGGAAATGCTGAAAATGTTGTGTTGGATATAGTGAGACAAATTGTAGCTAGATTAGATGCTATAGAGACAACCCAAAGGAGAGGAGCACATCTTGATGATGTGAGTCATGATGAAGCAACAACACCAAACCCTAATCTAGAACTTGAAGAGGATCAATATGAGGCAAGGTTGTTGAGACTATTATCTAGGAAAAATTCAAAGCCTATTGTTGAAGTTGTTCCTTATGATGGAAAATTGGATACTAATGTTGGATTGGATCTCTGAAATGGAGAAGTTCTTTGAGTATGAAAACACTCTTAATAATAGGATGGTGAAAATTGCAGTTACAAGATTGAAAGGACATGCCTTACTGTGGTGGGAACATTTGTAAATTGATAGACAAAGGAGAGGAAAGGAGAGATCAAGACTTGGGAAAATATGGTGAACAAGGTAAAGAATAAGTTTCTTCCTACTAATTACCAAGTTAGTTTTTTGAGAAAGATGAAGAATTTGAGACAAAGAGACATGACTGTGAAGGAGTATACTGAGGAATTCTATATATTGGACATCAGATCTGTATATGTGGATGATGATGTTGAGAAAATTGTGAGTTACATAAATGGATTAAGAGCTGGAATTCAAGATGAGATCAGTTTTGTGAAATTGGAAATTGCAGAGGAAGCATACCAATATGCCTTGAAAGATGAGGAGATCTTGACAAAGAAGCATGAACAAAGACAAAGAGGTAGAGGTGGTAGATTCTAGAGAGGTAGAGGTAGATCTTATGGAGAAGGTGACAAATCTAACAATTATGTGCAAGACAAGGGTAAATATGAATGGAAGAATGATGATAAAAGAAAGGTTGAGTGGAAAGGTGGTGATTCCTATTGAGGAGGTACTAGTTCTTACTAAGGAAGAGGTAATTCTTATTCTAGAGGTGGTTTTCATGGTAATTGTTTCAGATGTGGTAAAGAAGGACATAGATCCTTTGAGTGTAGATCTTTTGAAAGTGGTTAAGCTAACATAAATGTTGTGGTTCAAGGAGACACCGAGAGTTCACCTAGTGGACCTAACGCTGGAGAAAATTTGATGGTGAGAAGAACCTTATGTAATAAGGGAAATGATGATGAACCTGTCCTAAGGAGAAGTCTTTTCAAGACCAGATGTAAGATGGATGGAAAATGTTGCAAAGTGATCATTGATAGTGGAACTTCTAGAAATTTGGCATCAAAAGAATTGGTTACAAAGTTGTAGTTGTAGAGGTTGGAAAATCCTAAAACTTATCATGTTTCATGGATCAAAGATGAGAATAAGATATTGGTAAGTGAACAATGTATTGTGAAGTTCAAGATTGGACATTATTTTGATGAAGTATTGTGTGATATTATGCCTATGAATTGTTGTCATATTTTGTTGGGTAGAACTTGGAAATATCATAGATATGCTATACATGATGGAAGATTGAATCAATATACTCTTTGGTTGAATAGTTAGGAGAAAATATTGATGCCTTTAATTGAAAGTTCAGATGAGATTAAGTGTACTACTATAAGAAATTGCATGGTTAACGAAAAGAAATTTGAAAAAGAAATGAAGAAGAATCAAGTCTATTTTTCTATAATCCCTAGGAGACTGAGTTGTTCCAGTAGAAACTAAGAATTAGAAAATAGTTTTAACTAAGTGTCAGATAGTGGAGACCAAGTGACAACAGAAATTGGTAGTGTTGATCGACTACCAATGGAAATTATAAAATTGTTGAATGAGTATAGGAAAATTGCTACACAGGATATACCTAATGGTTTACCACTAGTCAGAAGTATAAGTCATTGTATGCATCTAATCCTCAAAGTTAGTTTATCAAATAAAGCACCCACCATATAGATTGACACCTACTAAGAATAAAGAACTTAACAGACAAGTGCATGAATTGTTGGAGAAAGGTTTGATCAAAGAAAGTTTGAGTCCATGTGTTGTGCCTGCTGTATTAGTACCCAAGAAGAATGGAGAATGGAGAATGTGTATTGATTCCAAAGCTATTAACAAGATCATAGTGAAATATAGGTTTCCTATGCTGAGGATGGATGAAATAATGGATTGTTTGAGTGGAGCAAAATATTTTACCAAGATTTATTTGAAGAGTGGCTATCATCATATCAAAATTAGAGAATGGGATGAATGGAAGACTACTTTTAAGATAAAATATGGTTTGTATGAATGGTTGATAAGGCCTTTTCGTTTGAATAATGCACCTAGTACTTTTATGAGGTTGATGAATGAAGTTTTGAAGAGATTCTTGGGTAAGTTTGTGATTGTTTACTTGGATGATATTATGATATTTAGTAAGACTAAGGAAGAACATCTTGAGCATGTTAGACAAGTATTGCAAAGATTGAAAGAAGAAAAGTTGATTGTTAATCTAAAGAAGTGTTTTTTAATGCAAGAAGAGATTGTATATTTGGGATTTGTGATTTAAACTAATGGTTTGAAGATGGACCCTAAGAAGGTTAAAGAAATTTTGGAATGCCCTACACCTAAGAATGTCGGTGAGGTAAGATCATTTCATGGTTTGGCTAGTTTTTACAAAAAGTTTATAAGGAATTTCAATTCTATTTGTAATGTTATGACTGAGACAATGAGAGGAGATAAACAAGAATTCAAGTGGACACATGGAGCTGATAACAATTTTGAGACTTTGAAACAAAAGGTTGCTGAGTTTCCTATATTAACATTGCCTAATTTAAATAAGGTGTTTGAAGTTGAATGTGATGCAAGTGGTAGTACAATAGGAGTTGTATTGAGTCAAGAAGGAAAACCGATTGCTTTCTTTAGTGAGAAGTTGAATGATGCTAAAAGGAAGTATTTTGTGTATGATCAAGAATTTTATGCTATTGTTCAAGCATTGAAGAAGTGCAGACATTATTTGATTCCTAAGAAGTTTGTGTTGTATACTAATAATAAAGCTTTATAGTACTTGGTAATTCAACATAATTTAAATTAGAGACATATGAAGTGGGTCAAATATTTGTAGAATTTTACATTTGCAATTAAGCATAAGAGTGGAGTCACTACCTGAGTTGTTGATGCATTGAGTAGAAGATGTTCTGTATTGACTGAAATCAATGTTGAAGTTCTTGGTTTTGATGAGATGAAAGAATTGTATGATACTGATCTTGAATTTTATGTGATGTGGAAAGAGTGCAGAGCACCTAGTTTGACAGAACAACCAAGTAGGTTTGATGAATATTTTATTTATAAGGTATGTTGTTTAAATGTATTCAATTGTGTATTCCTAAGTGTTCTATGAGATTGAATTTGATTAAGGAAAAACATAATGGTGGTTTGACCAGACATTTTGGAATTGATAAGACACTAAGTTTGTTGAAGGAAAAGTATTATTGGCGTCAGATGTATAAAGATGTTTAGAAGTTTGTGAAGAGTTGTGGAGTTTGTCAAGTTGCAAAAGGAGTAAGTCAAAATACTATATTAGATACACCTATTACTATTCCTGAGAAATCTTGCAGTGACATTAGTATGGATTTTGTTCTTGGACTACCTTAAAAAGTGAAGGGATATGATTCTATATTTGTTGTTGTGGATAGATTTTCTAATATGACTCATTTCATTTCATGCAAGAAGACAACAGATGTTGAGCATGTTGTTGAGATTTTCTTTAAAGAGATTGTGAAATTGCATGGATTACCAAAAAATATTATTTATGACAGAGATAGTAAGTTTTTTGTTTATTTCTGGAAGACTTTGTGGAAGAAGATGGGTATTGAGTTGAAGTATAGTTCTACTTTCCATCCACAAACAGATAGACAGATAGAGGTTGTCAATAGAATCTTGGGTAATTTGTTGAGATTTTTAATTGGGAATGAATCACATAATTGGAAAATGGTATTAGCACAAGCTAAGTTTGCATTTAATAATTCTATGAATAGGAGTACATGGAAGACACCTTTTGAGATTGTTACTAGAATGTAGCCTAGAGGAGTATCAGATTTAAGTGAAGAAAAGAGAAGTGAAGCAGGAGAAGAGTTTGCTTATTTCATGGAGTCTTTGCAAAAGGAAGTGAAGTTGAAGTTGGAACAAAGTAATTAGAAGTATAAGAAGAATGCTGATAAGTCTAAAAGACATCATGGTTATGAAGTTGGTGATGAGGTGATGGTTAATTTGAAAAAAGAAATATTTCCTATTGGAACATACAGTAAGTTGAAGATGAAGAAGTTTGGACCGTGTAAAATCTTGAAGAAGTTTGATAGTGGTGATGCTTATGAAGTTGAGTTACTTGATGACATGGATATATATCCTATATTCAGTGTTGATAATTTATACAAGTATCATATGTCAAATGATGAAGTTGTTGTATTAGCCAATTATCCTGAGAAGCAGATTGAACAGATATTAGGTCAAAGAGTTGGTAAAAGAACAAGAGGAAAATATCACTATGAGTATTTAATAAAGTGGAAGAATAAACCAATGGAAGATGTTACATGGATTTCCCAATCTGAGTTTGAAATAGCTCAGGTTGTGACATCTCAATGATTTAGGAGAATCATTTCTTTGAAGCCCAGTTGTCTAATGCAGGAGCATCCTGGGTTGCACTTCTATCTTGCATATTTTCTTTTTTTCTTGTTCTTGCCAAGTTGCAATGTCTTACATTTGTGAATTTCTTAGTTTGTATTGAGTTCATAGTCATTGTTGAGTTCACAGTAGCTATTGAGTTATCCTTTGGTCGCCAAGTGTTCTTTGGTTGTCGAGTTATCCTGTGGTTGTGGAACATTCTTTGGATGTCATGCTCTCTTTGGTTGCTGAGCTATCTTTTTCAAGTTCATTTGGATTTTGAGTGCCTTTGGTTTTTTATTGTTGTTGAGTTCACTAAGTTACAACATTTTTCTTGGTCTTCATTTGCTGAGTTGTCTATGCGTGGTTTCTTGTTGGAACTGACCTTTGTATTTAATTTTGTGATAAATATTTGTTGAGAGCCAACTTTTGGCTTGTTCTAGCATTTAATATGAGAGTTTATTTTGGTTGTATTGCAATAGGCCGACTTGTCGCCATGCCTATATTTAACATGATCTTTGGTAGAGTTTTAGAGAGAGAATTAGGAGGTAGAAGCATAGTAGGAGTAGAAGTGAAGCTGAGATGTGAAGTTTGATTGTTGAAGATTGTAATTGTTTGTAATATGGATGTAACACAAAAGGCCTTACAGTTGGTCATGTAATCGAGGATTCTAACAGATATATGAAGGAATTTATTCCCCTATCTTCCAAGTTTTTTATTATTTGGTGTTTGTTTCCACTATGTTAATTCTCATAGGTGGTTTGATAGTTGGGTGTGCCGTTGGCCCTGGTTATCTCATCTCCTCCCTACATTAGAAATTGAATTTTCGTCTTCATTTCAAAAATAGAAGCCTCATTCTCTACTCTCTTCAATTCCTCTACCAACTCTTTCCTCTCTTTTCTATTCTTCTCCAATTCTATATCAGAGGATGCCATAGTAGCTTGAGTACTTGTTATCTTTATAGGCTCATCTATTGTAATACCAATCACCCTTTTCTTTCCTTTGTTCTTCTTAATATCAAAGAACCCTACATTTGTATCTTCATTATTTTCAATTGGTACGGTTTTGTAACTTTGCACTTATCTAACAACAAGTTCTTCTTTTTCAAATTCTTGGTTACTCAACAAAAATTCATGCTCATTCCTCAAATCAACAACATCATCCAACATTATTTGTTGCCAAGGAGTAGTAGCCTTTTAATTTTTCCTTTTCAGAGTAGAAATGCTCTTGAGTAAACTCTTTCTTTCTTTAATCACTTTTCTTATTTCTTCCTCCCTCTTTCTAGAGAGGCCTTTCTATTTCCAATTGCTCAGCAAATTGCATTCTCAATATGCTTAAAATAATCTATATTTGGTCTAACATCTTTAAAGATGGAAATCATATCTATATCTACAAGATATACATGTACTGACTCCTTATGGGGAGATTTTGAAAGAAAGGGACCTTGGTGGGCATGCAAAAAATCATTACTTCTTTGTTCTACATTCACTGTGTCTTCGTGTATCACCTTCTCCTAACCTATGACTTTTGGGGTGTCATAAAAATTGTCATCAAAGAGTCCAATAATAGACTTAGAGCTTTTATAAGAGGATTATTTCTCATTGAGAGAAAGATGTGACTGCCTAATAGTAGTAAGTTTCTCTCAAGGGTTTGAGTCTCTTGGTGGTTCACTCTTTTTTGATGACTAACTCTTCCTTCCTTTTGGAGGAAACTCTTCTTGAAGATTTTCTTCTGGGTTTTTTCTAAAAAAGGCTCATTTATTATTTCTTCTATCCATGGTTTCCAAAATAAAATAAAACTAGTTCTACAACCTTTGAGTCACCACCAACTACTTATGGGAAATATGGTTTGACATAAAAGACCTTTGAGGTCTTACTAAATCACTTATTACCGAAAACATGGGAATGACTTTCACCAAACAATACTTATTGAACAAGTTTTTGACAAAGAACAATCTTGCTCTACCCAATAGGAAAAAGACCTAACATGTACTATAATTTTTTAATATACCTCTACAGTACTACCTAGAAGAGTCACCAATTTTGTTGGTTTTTGATTTAACAGATTTGCAATTAATACCAGGGAAACAACAAATAACATATTACCTAGGGTTTAGCTACTTCCCATATTTGGTCTATCTTATTTGGGCCTAGACCAACTTAGCAAAGCACTTATTCTTTCTACAATTTAGGCTATGCTAAACCAAGGTGGGTCAACCTAAGGATTTGACACTTTTTATAAATAATGCTCTATAATACAAGCCCTTCATAGTATATTTGGCCTTGAAACTCCTTGAAATTTCAAAATAAATGACAAGTCAATAATAACCAATAATGGACTTGACAAATTCATGGAAAAAGTAATGACCAACTTTACAGTCCATTTATAACAACAATTCTTCATGGTTTTTATTTATAAAATGTGTTCATGCTAAGATAAGATTGACATTGCTTGATTTCTTCAACTAAAAGACCAGTGCCTTAATCCATTGTCAAAATAGAGTCATATTAGTTAATATTTAGATCTATTTAATTGACTTGAAATTGAATGTATCAATTATTTACCTCCAAATCCTATACTTATCATATCCCTTTCATATCTTAAATGGTCCTATTATTCCATAGAATAATTTACTTAATTTTTTGAACTAAAAGAAACTCTAAAATGATATACAACTAATTAAATTGCATTTGAATAAAATGAAACTTGTTCATTCATTCTCAAAATCACAAAAGTGTGAAAACACATACATACATTTGAGACACAAATATCCTACTACACTTCTTGTATTAATCTCTTTAAGAATTGTACATAGTTCTAATATGATATTTAATGACAAAGATACAAGACTAAGACTAGACTTCCATTAATTTCAAACTTCTATAAAAAACAAGCTAAATACATCAATACTTAACACAAAATCTAGGATTGACTCAAATGATATGTTTCATTATCAAAATAAGAATTTGGACCCTTCTTCCCAATCTTGGAAATCCTTTAATAGAATAAGGATTGCAACAAGCTAGGGATTGGGAAGACACATGTAAAAAAATAAAATAAACAGCAAGACACAGAGAAGACAAAAATAGTTACAAGCATTCTCTGCATTTTGAATAATTTGGGAAGTAGCTCAAAAATGATAGCTGACTTCTTCTTGTTTAGGTGTAGTCTTTGTTTATAATGTAGGCATGTCCACAAGAAGTACATGCAAAGATAAGAGATCATGTTATGATTCATGTCCTTCCTGTATTTTGTCTTCATTACCTTCATCATCTATCTTCTAACTACTTCTCATGGGCAAAACCTTGATCTTCCCAACTACCTCCCATACATATATCCCCCTCTTCATTAGCCAGTTAGTGCCTCTAATAGTCTCCAAGTTGTTCAAAAATTTGTTCCACCTGACATCCGTGATGGCTTTTGATTCTGTTATAAATGTATTCATGTCTATCTCAATTTTAAATAAAGAATCAACCAAATCATAAAATAAGTTATCATCCACATCCCCATCAAAAATATTTTCCACTTTCTCTAATGTCATGATATGATCAAATGATGTTGACCACTATTGCCAGTCTTTCAATTTATTTTTACTATCAACAATTAGGGGAATAAATCTATCAATACCTTCATTCATTACCTTCACCTTACCTTGTATCACTTCTGATTTAGTTGTGAAAAAGCCAATCAGTTCTCTCAACATTCTAAGGCTTCTTTGAGTGTGAATATTTTGTTAAGCAATTCTAGATTCTTAGCTATCAAAATAATAAATTTATCAAAGAAAGGAATATAAGGGCCCCATTGATTAAATATAGGAGAAATCTATGTCAAAGCTTCCTTTCATACATAACCTGCACTCTGTTAAGATATAAAAGAACTGTGGGCATGCTAGGACACTCTTTTCAATATTTCTATCATATGATGCAACATTCCCTTTAGTGCACCCACCTTCAGTTGGTTATCTTGGCTAGGAGCCTTGGTCTCCATTATAATAATTGCTTGCTTAGTTCCCACTACTTTGTCCTTTGTCATGGGAGAAACATGTTCACTTGCTCCTTATGACTCATCAACCCTCATCTAAGTTGTTATTTTCTCCATTTCATTGATTTGTTCCTTCAGGGTACCGATTTCATTTTCTAGCCCTTCTACCTTCTCTTGTATCTCCTTTACCCTTTGTTCAAATACATAACTCTTTTTGAGTTCTTCTTCACATAATTTTCTTGTGTTAATGTATTCTCTAAAGGTCTGAGCAAGTTGATTTTCAATCTACTCACCTTAGCCTCATTCATGAAATAGAAGTGCTTCAAAGAACTTAAAATCTCACTGTTAGTAGTAGAGACCAAGGTCCATATGATGGCACTTCCTTGGTTTTTGTCTTAAGCATCCATAAGCCTAGGCTTATTTGTCTCAGGAGAAAATCTCTACGCAACTAGTGTCTTACTATCTATGTTGAAACCTGAGCCTCTTGGTAGGCCTTGTGCAACAAAGCCTTCATAAGAGATTCCTTTATCTTGACTTATAATTTGGTTCAACACAAAGGATGTTCCCAAATCTCATCCTAGCACTAACAACATGTTGCTCCTCTACACAAGGTCTCTGGCCTCATTTGTCATCATAGTCTTGTTGTTTATGTCATAGGCCAAGAGATTTTTTATAAGCTCCTTTGTCTTCTCCTCACTCTCCCTAGGTTTCAACATCAGAGTTAATTCACTTTGTTTGACCTTATACATAAAATTTTTGAATTCTTGAGACTTAATGAAGTCATCATCTTGTAAAAAAAATTCAGCTTGGATGATCCTGTCATCCAGACTTGCTTCAGTTAACTATAGGTTTGTCAAGGAGTTCTCTATTGGATGCACTCTCTCTTGTATGAAACTTTGTTTCATATTAGAAAAATACTTACTCTTACCAAGCATTAGTTGTAATGCCCTTTCTTTTACCTTTTCAAGCATATGAAAAATCTTTTGCCTCTTATTTCATTTTTCCACCCATGTAGATGCTTTGGGTCGATCCTTGTCTTCCTCCAATTCTACATCTAACTTTGGAGAGTATGGATTTAAACTTTCCTCTTTTCCTAAATCTTGTGGAAAATGTGACATTATATGATAGTAATTTCACAACATTTTCTCAAGCCTAAATGGATACAAAATATCTAAGCAAAAACCCTCAAAGTTAGGGTCCTATTTCTTCATCTCCTTCTCCACCCTTTGAATATCTTCAAACTTCCTTAATCTATCTTCTATATCACTCTAAATCAGATTGTTTCTAATTATATCCTCCTAAGGTAATTCCTTATTATTAGGGAGAGTGTAATTTCTAATTTCTTTGAGGGCATTTCTAACCACACTTTCAAGGTCATAAATTATGTATGGTGCATAAGATAGATTGTAATGTCTCAAATACTCATGAGTTTGATCAATTGATTCCTTTCCAATTGTAAAATCCCCAATCTTGAAACATCTCACAAGAAAGTTCCCTTATGCAATTCACGGCCTAAGTACTCCCTATCCATCATTATAAGCATCGATAAAAATTCCATTATCCCCAAACTAGTAGGTATATACTTTGGTAGTATGTGTGGGGGTCGAGGGCATGCATAGACTCTCATGGCTGAAACAAAAATGCATCCCCCCAGTTATGCATAGAATCTCATGTCTATTCTTGTATCTTTTTAATGATGTACTTCACATAATCATATTCAATATTTGTGAATAGATCTTGAATGTTCAAAGCCATAATTTAGGGTCCTCCATACATCGTGTTTGATCCATCACTTCCAAGCACCTCTTGTAAACCATATATTATAGTTTGCATATAGTTTTTAAATTTATCAACTAGCAACATCTTATCCACTTTATTAGGAATTTCTCCTACTGATTTTAGCTCATATGGAATGTGATGAATCATAACCTTACCACTTTAAAATTTTACATTCCTTTTAAATTTCTCCTGGAAGTCTTGGACATCCACGTCTATGCTCATTTTCCCTTCAAGTCCAAAATCCACAATGAAGGATGCACTATCTAGTGTACATAAAATGCTCCCATCCTACTTGTGGAAAGACTTGGTTGCAGGGTTGTATGATTCTATTAGGGCTTTTAATAAATCCACATCCACATACACCTTAACAAAAATAAGTTTTGCCAAGTTCCTCCTCCATGGGTTCCAGGATGGTGGCTTCTTGAATCTATTTCTATAATAGAACATAAACAATTCATACCCATTTGTATTTGGTTAGATGACATCTCTGCAATACATGTATGGATCACCAAAACTATGATCATTCATATAAATTATATTTGATGATCTTGGCAGGAATCAAGCCCACTCATTAGCATACTTATTTGGCTTCTTCTACCTTGTTTTGCCTGTTTTAGAGGATCATGCTTGAACTATTTCCACCTCTTTAGATTGTGCCTTATCACCTCCAATTCCTAACATATTTTCTCTACAAATCACCTCTGAAATTGGAAGCTTTGAAGAAATATTTCAACAATACAAAAGCTTAAGCACTCTATAACTCAATAATCTAAAGTGGCTTTAGAAACTAGTACTTTTTTAGTTGTAGAGAATGCCTTTATGTAATGGTGTGCCCCATCAACTTCATTTATTTCATTAAATGGCTGCATACACACAGATTCAAATTTTACAGTCAGGGTGTCATTTCAGAAATTTGGTGATGTTAGCATCTAGCTTGTATTCTTATTGTATGCCAAAAGTTTTGATTGGTTAGGAACATTTATCTTTTTATATTCTATGAAATCACTTTATGTACTTTTGTCCTTTAGGGTTATAATCTTATGCTCCTCTAGATTTTCCTCTTTATCATAACTTCGTTGACTTAACTATTAGAACGCTTTGATCTTACGTTCTAGAGATTATCAGATAGTTGAGAGCTTTAACTATTATATCACCTTTTAATCCACGAACTTATATTGGTTGTCAGCAACCTTCAGCATAGCATCATAACCTTTTGGAAAAAGACCTTCACTCTTACACAAACTTTCAACTATAACTTTGGAATGCATTGAAATGGACCTTACGCCCTTATGGCTAGCCTTTAATTGTAGCATCAAATCAAGTCTTAAGACGCACTTACAACCCAATGCTTTTCTTCAAAATGTAAGTTTGAGAGACTAAAAACCTTAATTTAAAAAACCTTTATGCACTTACATTCAAGACCAAAGCATATCTTTGGGTGATCCTCACAATATGGCTTACACTTTTACATTTCTCCTTTAAGCATATCACCATGACTTACTTTGATCATAAGCATTTTGACCTACAATGTTATGCTTGACCTTTAGGCCGTAAGATCGAGAGAAATTTTTGTACTCACAAAA
Source organism: Cupressus sempervirens (assembly GCA_028749045.1). NCBI lineage: Eukaryota > Viridiplantae > Streptophyta > Pinopsida > Cupressales > Cupressaceae > Cupressus > Cupressus sempervirens. The sequence continues at coordinate 267,989,691 of CM053793.1, forward strand.
TAAACCTATGATCTTACGTTCATAACCCTAGGCGTAAGATCAAAACATAGTTTTTACATTTCAAGAATAGACTTATGACCCTATGCTCATCTCATTAGAACATATGTTCATGACACATTTTCACTTTAACCAAAGTCCTCTTACAATGATATGCTTGAGCCTCTAGACATAAGGTCAAACCATTTGAAAGTATTCTTTATGATGCTATACTTACACTTAGTCGTGAGACCAGGAAGGAATATGGAATATTCTCATTATGATTTATGAACTCCTGCTAGGACATAAGACTTAGAAGAATCAAAATTCAAACCTTGGATAAATTTTTTTGATTAAGTACATGACATGATTAAACATTTCAACATAATCTTGAGTTATAAAGGATGATTTAGAAACCTTACCCAACCTAGGGCACATGTCAAACAATTTAGGGTTTTTTGCTAAAACCTTGCAACAGAAGACATGGAAACACTAAATGCATACATCTACCTGATTTGCATAGTATTTTTTCAAAAACTTTAGAATGGTGAAAATACAGGCCATCAGATCCTAGGTTGATACTTATGCTATGATTATTTGGTTTTCTTTCTAAGAAAACATAGAAAACATAGTATAATTTTATTTATTTATTTGTGGTTTTTTTTGTGTCAAATTATATAATTCTATTTTGTTTAGTAAAAATTTATCCTTGACTAAAATTCTAGAATACAAGTCTAAATTATCATCATCTTTGAGTTGGGCATAAGAATTTGTATTTTACCATATTATGATTGAACACTTAATCAATAAATTCATTAAGTTTCTTTGAGGAAGAAGACAAGAAAACCTTTTAGAGGCATTTTAGGTCATGCAAACTTTTTTCTCTTTATCACTTACATGGCTCTAGCTATTACAAATGCAATTTAAGGATACTTTGATCATACTTGAAGGACAAAATATCTGCATTCTTGTAATATTTATATATAATACACATCATGGATATTAAAAGGGGTCCTTAGTTGATTCTTATGTTATGATCATTTGGTTATCTTTATTAAAAAAATATCAAATAAATTTCCTATTTATTTGTGGGTTTCTTTTGTCAAGTTTTGTAATTCTATTTTGTTTATTAAAAGTTGATCCTTGACTAAAAAACTAGAATACAAGTCTAAATTATCACCATCTTTGTGTCATGCATATGAAAGATTTGGGCAAATAACTTGCTTATTGGTTGGGCTAAAAACTTGCTTATTGTCTTGGCAATCCTCTTATGATTGTTGCATTACTATCTTTTGATAAAGTCAATGTCTAAATTTGGCAAAAGAATGTGAGTTTATAAGCCCCCAATATTTTCATGTATAGTCTATATGGATTTCAATCATTCTGCTTCAAATACAGAATAAGGTTTTTCATCCTGGAAAGATTTTTGCACCAAGAATTCTCAATAGTATTTTTGTTTGTTTTCCTTTTGTTCTTGGGTGTTTTTCCCATTTGTTCATATTTTTAGAAGTTGGTACTAATTGTTTGATTTAACGTATGGTTTGTGTTGTCAATTCCATATTGTTACTCATTTTGTTTCATAGGTCATTGGATTTTGTTATCATGTAAAAAACCATCTTTATTAAATAAATACATGACTATTTACACAATTAAATAATCTATTTTATTTTATGAAGGTGAAATCTACTTCCAAGAATATATTTTATTAGTAAAATTAGTCTAACATGTGTTCCCATTGTTTTGACATCTAGTCATAGGTATCTATCAAGTGATGCATTTGGGCAGGGGCAATGGGCTGTGTCAATCACTTTATGCTATGCTTCATATGAAGTTATAGAGAACACACTTTTATATGAAAAGGTTGGAGATGTCATTATGTCAAATTTCAAATTAACAAAAGCATGCTTCCAATCCAAGTGGATAAAGATAAATGTTGAATAGGTTGTGTTGGCTCCTAATTTAACAATGATTTTAACTACTAGGTAGCTAAAACAAATTGCATCTAAGGACAACTAACTCCTATGATGGATACACTTCAATTAGAACCCGAGCCAACTATAAGGCTAAACTCCTTCACTTCAAGCTTTACAAGACCTCGGTGGGTAGACCATAGACTTGATTATGTTACTAGTGCAAAAACGATAAATATGAATCTATATTAAGCAAATGAAAACCTCAAATCCTTCTATACTTATGTAATCACAAAGGCATGAAATAGCTACTAATATGACCTATGAGATTCACATGCTAAGTGTGGGAGTCATTTTCATCTCTATAACATGAAAGGGAGATTGATTTTGATTATAAGTTTATTATCAGCATAACCCACATATGAAACAACAAGATACATGGAGATCCTTTAATTGATCAATGCCCTATCCATTGGGTATTCCACAAAACATAACATACATTAGGGTATTTTGATCTATCCATTCACTTTATGAATCAAACATCAATGTTCAAACTAAAACTCATACTCATCAAATCCTTCCACGAAGTCTACAACCCTATCAAGATACATCAAACATTTACTTGATTCTTTGAATCAATGGAAAAATACATCAAGACATACAACTCTAAGTTAGTTGTAATTGGGATCTATGATCTTTGCTCATACATCACAAAAGTTTGCAAACAACAGAGATAGGAGACAAGAATCAGAATGAGACTAAGTTTATTTGCTTCTTTTGTATCCATTTCTTCAAAACAAGTACATTCAAAATGTATGGAAATAACTCATAAAACACCAAATAGATCAGAACTAAATACTATAACTTCATTATTGATGTTTATACAAGAGAGAATGCTAAAGAAATGGTGGAATCACAACTATGGAGACTTGTCCAAAAGTTTGGAAACCAATCTTGTACAATGAGAGAAACAAGAAAGATATAAGAAGTAGAAGAATATTGGATTTGATCTCAAAGTGCCAAATGTCCACGTGATATTCTTTCACCTTCTATTACAAAACATCTCTCATCTCTCCTCTTCTAACTGCATATCAAATCTTCATCATTTTTGTTGAAAAACAAGTTTGAATTGATCAATGCTAAAGAAACCAACTGCCAAAAATTCCAAATCTAATGCTATAACATGTACCAAAATACCACTAAATAACTCCAGTAGCACAAATGCACTACTAGAATAATCCATGCCAAATGTGGAGAGAACCCACTTAACTGTTTGCCAAGAAACTGAAAATAAATCTCCAAGGTGAAAAAAACAATCAAGACAATCTATTTGAGAATGTCCTAGTTTTACAAAACTATGAATAAATTTTGCTTGGTTGGACCTATATACATTATAAATGTAAAATTGGAAAGTTCATTCTCTCCCCTCTTCGACAGTAAATAATAGTAATACATTTGGACAAAAATGATGCCGTAGACATACATTTGAAGTTTTAGTCTTTGCAGAATGAACACGACTTAAAATATTTGAAAATATTTCACTTTTTATATAGTCTGAACTATGTAATATATTTGTAAGATGATTTGAAATCTTGTCAATATATGCCATCAAACCATGAGGGGGAATCATCAAATTTTACCTTATATTCTTTCCCTCTAATTTGTCCATCCATCAAATTTGGTTTGCCAAAACCTTATGAAGTGGCACACAACAATCCTCAGGACTTCATTGTAGTTTAGGCTAACGACACAGTTATCCTATAGATGTTGTGCCTAAACACTAACATGCCTATCCTCTAAACCTAGAGATGTTGTGTCTAACCACTAATATGCTTAACCTCTAAACTAACTACGTCAATACTTCACATCTAGTCAAGTTGCATCTAGTTGAGTTGACAATCGAGTTTGGATTACAATGTGGCGATGAGCTTCTACCATGTGATCTAATGCTGTGTCTTCAGTTTGTGTGACATGACACCCTTTTATTTTCCCATTGGATTTTGCATCATCTCATTTGTGTTGGTAAAAATTACCTTTTGGCATTTTATACCAAGTTAGTAGGCCCTGATGAGTGAGCTTCACTTGTCATAAAGCAATTAAGTTTAAGACACTATCAATACAAGTGCTTTTCCATATAAAGATTGCTAAAAGCACTCCCACAACCAATGTGGGATATCTCAAGATATTATTTCCTTTCTTTGGTCTACTTACATTAGGAAACCTACTTGTTCATGGGCCTGTTCACGATTAACATTTTGAATCTAAAAGCTAAAATGGGCATCACAGAAACCAATCAAGGATATGCATGAAGAGAGGATACTACAAAATGATCACCATTGCCACTAATAAGGTAACGTGGGAGGTATCTTGATTGGGGAAGTCACAAACCATCTTAAGATTTTCACACCATGTATGTTGCTCTTAAAACGTGTACTTAATTATCTTGCTATCACACTATCAATAAGGTCCATTTTGATTATTTTTGTATCTATGCGTACGTACACATCAAAAGTCAATTTAACACCTCCCAACACATTATAGAAAAATAGAACAATAAATTTTAAACAAAGAGAAGGAACTTCTAGCTTACTTTTATTGAATAATAGATACAAATTTATACAATTGCTTGACCCAATAGCACTCCTAAATGACTGCTAACTAGATTGACAACAAACTACTTCATGATTGACATCACACATAAACTTGACAGCTAACTAAAACTTATGGACACCTAACTCAAACACATCTACAATAAGAAATTGATTCAAACTAGAACTCTTTGACTCACACCTAAACCAAATTTGTGTTGCCAGCAACTCCACAAGGTTTGCCACATGTGCAACAATTATTATTGACTACTATTGGAACATTAACTCCAACACCTCCATTTAATGTGACAACTAAAGAAAACATTATGTAGAAATTATACTTTGAAAATATGTCATAGAGGAGTAAGACTTTCTCATAGTTATGTAGCTATCATCTAGCTTCAAAACACTATTGGACACACCATCTCCACATGAAATGTCTCATAACCCTCGTAAAGGTATGATGCCAAGCTTCCAGACTTTTAGATCTCCCTCAACTATTGAACACACCATCTCCACATATCATCAACTTTTAGAGGTGAAGTATTTGGGACATATCATCACTGGTGATGGAATTGTAGTAGATCCAGAGAAGATTCGTGCTATCATGGATTGGCTGACACCCACTAATGTCTCAGAGGTTCGTAGTTTCATGGGATTAGTGGGTTACTACCGTCGCTTTGTGAAGAATTTTTCACAAGTGGCCCATCCCATCACTTCTCTTCAGAGGAAAGGGAAGAATTTCGTTTGGTCAGACCAGTGCGAGGCAGCTTTTGTTACTCTTAAGGAGTGTTTGACTAGTGCACCAATCCTTGCAGTGCCTAATCCTATAGGTGATTTCATGGTTTGCACAGATGCTTCATTGGAAGGCGTGGGTGCGGTGTTAATGCAGGATGGTCGAGTGATTGCTTTTGAGTCTAGAAAACTCAAGGACCATGAGCTAAACTACCCCACTCATGATTTGGAACTTGCGGCCGTAGTGCATGCCCTTGTCTGTTGGAGGCATTTTCTTTTGGGACACAGGTTTGAGTTGCATAGCGATCATAGGAGCTTGCATTATATCTTTACTCAACCAAACTTGAATGCACGACAACGTCGTTGGATGGAGTTCCTGTGCGAGTATGACTTTGATGTTCATTACATCAAAGGGAAGGATAATGTTGTCGCAAATGCCTTGAGTAGGAGGCGACATGAGGTATCAGTGATGTCATTTGGAGTGGATTTGCGAAGCCGTATTTTGGAGGCTTTGCCTAGTGACTCTTGGTATCAGGAGGTGAGGGCGAAGATCGAGTCTGGACGTACCCTTGAGGGGAGATTTTTAGGTTATATGCTTGAGTTCGATGGACTATTGCGACACTCAGGGCGTATTTATGTACCCTTGTCGGGTGATCTTCGTACCTTAGTTTTGTCAGAAGCGCATCGTGCACCATATTCTGCACATTCTGGAGTCAAGAAGATGCATGCTGATCTCAAACAGCTATACTTCTGGGCAGGGATGAGATGCGATATTGCTGACTTTGTTGCTAGATGTCTCGAGTGCCAGAGAGTGAAGGCAGAGCATCAACATCCGGCGGGTCTTTTGCAGCCACATACCATTCCAGAGTGGAAGTGGGATACGATATCTATTGATTTTATCACAGGGTTGCCTATGTCATCGCAAAGACATGATTGTATCATGGTGACAGTGGACAAGTTGTCCAAGGTAGCACATTTTTCACCCATGAGAGCATCCTACACTGCTTCTTCCGTAGTGCATGTTTTCATGGTGGATATTGTTCGTTTGCATGGGATCCCTCATCGTATCATTTCAGATAGAGATCCAGTGTTTACTTCTGCACTATGGATGTCTCTACAGCATGCGTTGGGTGCTTAGCTCAATTTCAGTTCAGCCTATCACCCAGAGACCGATGATCAGACTGAGAGAGTAAATCAGGTTCTAGAGGATATGCTTCGCATGTATGTTATGGATAGGCAGGTGAAGTGGGAGGACTATTTATACCTTGTTGAGTTTGCATACAACAACGGTTATCATAGTTCTCTTGGCATGTCACCTTTTAAGGCCTTGTATGGTAGACCATGTCGTACCCCTTTGAGTTGGGATCGTTTGGAGGACCGTGTTCTTTTGGGTCCAGAGATGCTTTAGGATATGGAGCAGCAGGTTGTTCGCATTGGGGAGCATTTGGTTACTGCTCAGGACAGACAGAAGAAGTATGCAGATGCCCATAGGTTGGATCATCACTTTTCTGTTGGTGACAGGGTGTTTTTGAGAGTGCGACCGAGGAAGAGCCCCATCCATTATGGGAAAGGCTCTAAGTTGGTGCCACATTTTCTCAGACCTTTTGAGATCCTCAAGAGGATTGGTCCTGTTGCTTATCGTCTAGCATTGCCACCTAGCCTATCGCGCATACATGATGTTTTCCATGTTTCTATTTTGCGGTAGTATATCCCTGATGTGACCCATGTTCTTGATTGGGATGCTTTGCAGGTAGTGGATGGGCAGCTTACTTTGAAGCCCATTCGTATCCTACAGCAGCGAAGGCTGACCTTGCGAGGTCGGGACATAGAGCAGGTAAGGGTCCAATGGGACCCGAGCGATGAGACCTCTGCGACTTGGGAAGATGCTACACGATTGAGGGGATTGTACCCCTACCTTTTTGCTAGCTTCCAGGAGTTAGCCTATGCTAGTGGGGGAAGATGTAGTGCCTCTCGTGATTGTAGTCTATACCTTGTCTATCTTTGGTTCGAGAGATACTTGATACTCTTTTGATATTTTTACCTTATGATGACCCGAGAGTCGGATGTTATACTTGGATTTAGTACCATAGATGCTTTACTGCTATACTGTTCAGTTTATCACATTTGCATGTGGATGCCATTTTGAGATGACAGTAGATCTCTGATGATATCTAGTTATATGATGTATTGGACCTATTTGTTGATTATGTTATGAGATGGAATTTATGCTATGGTTATTTACTTCATCTATGTTCTTTACGTATTTTGCGAACGTGAGTGATGTAAATGGATTAATTAGTTTATTAATGCTTTAATTGCTTTGACTATTATATTATATGCAATTGCACTTGATCGTGTGTTTTAGTGTGCAGGAATTACATCCTTGGCAGTGGCCTATGGAGTTAGTGATCCAGCTGTTCATATTTTGCCAATGTCGCTCTTATATGGTCGACGTATCCTTATTTAGTTTTTTTTATATTAAAAACCTTTCGGTGATTAGTAAATCCGAACTCATTGCATTATGTGATCAGACTAGTGAACATGTCTGTGCATTTAGAAGTTCGCATTCGTCATGAAAGTGTTAAGTGATTTTCTGAAATTTTTGGGTTTTTGGGTTTTTAATCTTTTGGATTTAATTTCTGGCAGCTTTTCCTTAGGTGAATTTCCATTATGGATAATAACCTATTTTTGTTTGGGTTGTTTCAGAGTTTAACTACTCCAGCTAGCTATTTTCCATATTCAGCTATTCACTCAAAATGAATAAATATTGGAAAAGTGAATTCATTATTCACTTCTCACATTTTGGAAAATTGAGTTTGGAGAGCAAATTTGGAAATCCTCTTCTGAAGGATTATTGTTTTGCTCGTTGCGGGAGCTGTGAGCATGGGATCTTTGCGAGGTTGGTCTTGTTGGATTCGGCTCGAGGAGTTCTCGCTTTGCCGACAGTTTCAACAGTTTCGGCGGAGTATTTATTTTATTCTACGGGTTTCAATTTCGGCCCTTTTTGCTATCAGGTAGGGCCTTCCCATTTTAATGTTTTTTCTCTGTTTCTGCTTCTGTTTCTTGTAGCAATATGTTAGGAGGCTGTGAACTAGTTTTCCCTCCATTTTTGTTTGCTAGTTCTGCCTGGTTGGTCGGGTATGAACATTTTACCTGTTTTTGAAATGGGGGTTTGGATTTTTGGGCCGTTATGCTGGCCATTTTTGCATATGGTGTCCGTTTTCAATTATTTTTGGATTTTTTGGGTTTTTGAACCCAAAGGTCAAATGGGTTTTAATTTTGGAATTTTTCCAAAATTTGAGGTTTTTACCTCGTTTTGCATGCCACCCTATTTCCTCGAGTTTCTCGACACATTGTGGTTCGTGGACCTGGATGATTCGTTTGGATACCAGTCGAAACACTTTTGCATCTTTTGTTGCATTGGGATGTGTGTAGTATCCGTCATCCCGATTTCAGTTCGGTTGATTGACTTCTGTTTGCATTCTCATCCTGTCCTTGTGAATGATCTATGTGATGGTGGTGTGCCACACACATGTACATTGTGGGGTGACCTGTGGGGCTCGATCTTCTGTGGTACTTCTGGAAGTTGTGATCAATGGGGTTGGGTTGGGAGTTTGCATGCCTTCGGGCACTCATCATTGGATGGGCATGGGTAGGGTAGGGTAGCATATGGAGGGGGCTTCTATCCTGTAACCTGGTGACTACTTCTCGATTGCCAGAGGAAGTTTTATATAAGTGATAATTAAATTAAAACTTTGGGTGGTAATAAATACAAGATAATTAAAATGTGTGGGTTGTGCGCCTTCCGTCGTGAAGAGTAGCTGCCCTAGGTTGTGCACCTTCTGTTGAGAAGAGTAGCTACCTATACTAGCTTGGGCTTGTCGATGCCAAGCGACTCTCCATGATGTCAGTCCCTACCTAGTATCCCATTGAGGTGTCTGACCAGGACCTGTAGTTTATGCATTGTCTTTGTCTTGGATTTAGTCATCATACTGCTTGGCGTGTGTGTTAGCCATGGTTGTTGTTTTGTGTGTGTGTGGTTGGATCATTATCTCCATTAGCACGGCGGGTGTGGACCTACGGGTGCCATGTGGTTGGGAGGCGTAGCTACCTTCACCACTGTTAGGGACCGGTGTACAGAGATGGTCTATTGTCCTAGTACGACTGTAGCTGGATGTGTCACTTGGTACTTCGATATACGAAGTGTGCTTCTTGTGATTTATGCTCTCATTATGATGTTATCATGTTTAGATGATGTTAGTTTTAACACTTTCCTCATTATGATGATTAGCATGTAGTAGATGATGTTATCTGATTATAGGGTTATCTTATGTTACTACTAGCATGTTAGATTTCATTTACTTATATTGTAGCATGTTTAGTAGTGATGTCCCTATCACGACAACACCGATGATCTAATCGATGACTTGGGATGTTATGCGCGGGGGATGGCTAGGGCCCACGATGGTCCTATGATGCCATTGACGGTTGGGAGGAACCGCGTACTTAGTTGGTTATTTTGCTCATTGCAATGTTATCTATGTTATTGCGATGTTATTTCAGTTGTCATGATGTTTCCCTTCTGTACTTTTCCTTCTTTGTTTGATAGATGGTTAGATTTTGTTTTCTGTATTTCTGTTACTCAATTTTGGTTCGAGTGTTTTGGCCTCGAAATGTGGATCTGGTACTCCCTGGTGTAGAGGTTCTTTTGTCGGTTTTTCCCCATTTTTGAGTTCTGGAAGTGTTTTTACTTTCTATGGGCGACATTTGTTCAACATTGTGCGGCACTGATAAAGTATCGCACACCCATAGAAAGAATGTCGTACGATACTATAAAGTGTCGCACGCATTACTGGAGAAGTGTCGTACAACACTGGAAGAGTGTCACACGGCTTTATGAGAAATGTCGCGCGATACTTTTCCAGTATTGCACGCCTTCTTGAGAAGTGTCGCACGCAGTAAGGGAGAAGTGTCGCCCTCCCTTAGTAAAAAGTGTCGCATGCCTTTTGGTTAAAACCTGCGCGTGCCACTAGCGAGCACTTTTTGTAGTGTTCTGATCTTTTTGAGAGTTGATTTGGATACCCTTTTGGGCGTTCTTGAAGCCTATGTTGTTGCATTTTGAATTCAGGAGGTTTCTTTTGAAATTCAGTTTTTTGAGTTTTCGTTTTAGTCCTTCGAGGTTTAAAATATATCGTTTAAGTATAAGAAATTAACTTATACTTAAGATATATTTTAATATATGCGACGATTCATTTGAGATGGGTTTCAGACCTCTACGGGCTAAGATTAAGATTCTAGGAAATTTTAGGCTTCAAAATTCAGACTTAGCCATTTTTCAAGAGTCTGTTTTGAACTTTTAGCTTGGTCGATCTCTTATGTTTTCTTGGTTGTGTTTTGGTTAGTGGTGACGTTTGGAGATCCGTTGGGTGTCAGGATGGTCGTTATGTCTTCTGTTGCGATCTGTATGATTTGTGTATGTTGTTGTCACGTGCACTTACACTTAAAAATAATAATAATAATAATATTCTAGCTTGTTTTTCATCCTTGTTCCAAGGATCTCTAGGCGGGGCATTACATCTTATGACAATGATTTCAAGGAATTTTCCATCACTATAGTGTAATCCAATGAGTGGATGCCTTGAGATTTTGCCAGTATGTGTCGTCTTTCCCCTTACACTTTTGTTTATACATCATCTACAAGTATATGTCATGGTCTTCCATGCACATTTTGAGTAATCAATATGTTTTAACTTACTCAAACAACTTCATTTGGTCCAACAATTTGAGAAGAAATCATTTCCTTTTTGAAATGATGCCTAAAAGCTTACCTACAAACCTCTTGAAAGAGGAAGATCTTTGTGACAATTTCTTGGAGATTATCAAAATATATACAACAACCTCTAGGAACAAATTTAATTGGTCCTCCAATTCTGATGAAGTCCATTGGGACCCAAAGTGGGTCCGACTAAAAAAAATTGCATTTCAAACAATAGACACCTTAAACTTATCAAATGACATCAATGCATTGATTCAATTCAAAATCAATCTTTGATTTTCATTTTAAACTCATTTTTTACCAATTTTTGAATATTGTTACTTTCATGTCAGGAGGCCTCTGAGCTGGCTTTGAAAACTAGCAAAATCAAACAAATGAGCTCTGAAAATTTACATTCATGTTTTCTAGTGCATACTCTTTCAATTTGCAAAATTTCACCTTATGACAATCATTCAGTCAAAAGATATCGACTAAAAAAGTTCCCCTTTTCAAACTACTCCTGCAAACGACATGTTAGAAAACAAATAAAATGCAAAAGGTTTTGATTTTGAAAGCTAGTCAAATGACCATTTGGGAGTGTCAAACTTGGGGCATTGATACATTCTCATATGGAGAGTATGAACATGCATTTTGGGCTCATGATGAATAATTGGGCAATTTGGCATGTGGACAAAGTTGGCCTCAGTGAAATTGAGAACTGGGTACACTAGCAGAATAATGATTTTCACAAACAAAATGAGCCTGGGAAAGTATGCATATGGATTTATCGATCTTTGAAAATTGGCACACTTGAAGTATTTTCAGTCTAGAACATAGTGGTACAATCCATTTGGATTCATCTATCACGGGTTCAAAGTTATGACATCCCAGACAAGGCTAACAATCAATCTACACTTTCAGTTAATAGTAAAACTTTAGAAATTGAATTTGGAATCACATTTGAAAACTAGTCAAATGAATTTGTCATAAGCTCAAATCTGGAACATAACATGTCTCTGACCTAGTAATCCAACAAAGAAAAAATTTTCACATTTGGACCAAATGGGTCAAAGTTATGATTGGTCAAACATGTATTCCCAGAATTATGAACAATGTGCATCAGCGTGACAATGGTAACAACCAACTTTGGATAGCTCAAAACCTTATCAAAATATATCAAAATGACTTAAAATCTAAAACACAGGTTTTTTAATATGCATACTAAACATTCCCAAGGTGATGAATCATGACACTCAACTAGGTGCAAGATATTGAAATGCAAACTAGCCTTCTTAACTCTGTTGGACACTTGGAAGGCAAATGTAGATTTGACATATGCTCAAAATGACACTTCACGAAATGACTTGAAATTGAATTTTATCACCATGGGACACATGCACACATTGAATGAAAGGTGTGGGACAAATGAAACACCTCATAGGCCTCAAAATGACAGTCGAGTAAATATGCATGGAAAACACATATAGGGGCTCATTGAGACTTAGTTTTTTTTTTAAAATAGTACTCCAAATCAGTGTTGCAATTTTGAGTCCCAACAGGCTGCCTTTTACCATGTGTAATGTGATGACATACTTGCAAAAGAACTAAGGTCTGCAATAACAAAAAGGAAGTTATATGCTTCTGATAGATTTGGTAAGAACTAACATATGTTTATGAGAAAACATTGGCATTGTTGAATTACATTCAAACTAGTAAATTAGCAATCAATAAAAACTTGTGCTGGTGATTTGTTGTTAGAGATAGTATATTGGCACTTATGCATGTGTGCTACTGATTTATTGTCAGGACTAGTTGATGACAGTTATGCACTATGTTTTGCATGTAAGTAGCCATAATTCTTTATTCATTCACTTTATCTTAACTCTATATTTTTTCCACTTCATCTTAACTCTACAAGCACTAGGCTATTGACATGAACTTTAATGCACACTGTCTCTTATTAAAATATCAAAACATTCATTACAATATCCATGTACATTAATAATTATGTCTAATCATTAGAATATCTTTCATGGTCACTTAATCTTCGATAGTGATTTGAATATATTGTAAAAATTAATTCATTAAAGGACCAGATCCTTGTGTAACAAATTATTGAAGGCATTCATCAAAACCACCTTGATTTGCAAACAAATCCCAAACATCTAAATGAATAGAATTCACTTGCTCGCCTTATACAAAGATTCAACTATTATGAGTGTTGTGAAAAATAGTTGGGGACACATAATACTTCAATATCATTATTATGAATGATTGGTTGGAAACCGCCCATCAAGGCCTTTTGAAACATGCATGGGGATGCCACATTAAACTTTCTACCGTCATGGTGTTGGAATGGAAGGAACCAGAGCTTTAATAGAAATGGTGGTGCAAAAAGTGCATGGAATTGGCAAACAATGGGCCCATTGTTAATGCCCGGTCTAGCCTTTAAAGCACATCAAAGTATTTTAATAATAACATGTTTCTTGTGATGGAACAAGTGGTGGGGAAGCACTTGAAACTTTGGTCACGTCACCTCAAAACAAGGCATTGAAGCACTCTTTTAATATAATTTTAAAAGAGTAGGGCCATGTCAACTGCTTAAAATCATTTAAAATGGAAAGGGGGGATTTTTATGTTTACGAGGTTCAATATAATTTAGAAGTTTGATGATATGCTTTTTATAATATGTATATCCTGCTTTGGAGGTTTTGATACGTATCCTAATGGAAAATTAAATGATCCTTGGTCATAATTGTTCTATTAATGCAAAAGAAATGCATGTTTTGATCACATTTTTCTTATCATCATGTGTACATATTGAGGTTGTTTCATTTGAGCTATGAACATTTTTTATTCTCTAATTAGGATTTGATTCTATTAATTCATTTGGTAGCACGATCAAATAGTATAGAATTACTAAGATAATATTTTTGTTCTTCCCAATGTATCTTTTTATATAAGGTGAGTATATATATAAATTTCATATACTTGTAGAGTCTAAAATATAACTTGGATTTTGACAAAATAATTAGGGAAAATACTATTTATGTACACGACTTAATTGTTTAAACAATATTTTTTGGCTTATGGGTAGTAACGATGCTTCCCATCGAGTTAGTTAAGTGTTGAAGGGTTAAGAAGTGACCATCTCAAAGTGTCGTCTAATACTTGACCCATCTTTTGCCATTCCTATTCACTTAGACAACCAAAAAGTTTGCACAATTGATACAATACTTCTATACAAACATATCAGCAATGGTGCACTACCTATTGGTATTAATGAACTTGTACAATTAATCTAATTGCTAACTTCTTAGTAAAAAAAATGACGTTTATTGGTTCATAAATGATTTTCTAATGGACTTCTAATTTGTGAAATTTAATGCACAACTATTAGAGCACATTCAGGGACTAGTGTTCTTCCCTAATTGTGTGGAATTTATTCACAACAATATGTTGCCACTTGAGCTACAATTATAGTTGATATACTACTTGGTTCTATTTATTATATTTTATTCAAGTCATTTTTCTTTTGTTCAAAATATCTTTAGTATTAAGTCATTTATTTGCTTTCGTTTGTTCATTTTTTAAAAGATTCAAGGAATCAAACCTTAATTATTTCATAAATAAATGAGTGCGCTTCTACTAAAATAATTTCACAAAAAAATAAAACTTTTATTTTTTGG